>CM053792.1:290007861-290445361 GCA_028749045.1 Cupressus sempervirens
TTCCTACATCAGAGTAGAAGATGCAAGAGTGCACCAGTCTAGGGTAACATAGCACCATTGTTTGTCTAGACTAGATGCTGATGCTTCCTGTATGGGGGAGTATTTGTGATGGATAGAGTCATCTAAGAATCTTGTTGATGTTGTTTGAATGGTTTCTTTTGACACTTGAGCTGAATAAGTATCAATTGTTGCAGAGTTTTATGTAGAGATGTTGGTTGTTGAAACCTTTGACATTGATGTCAATGGGGGAGAGTTTGGCATGAAAAACATTATGCTAAATGGGAGAAGTATTGCATGAAAAAGAGAAAAAGTTTGGCATGAATTTGTAATAACAGTTTGGTCTAAAGCACATTGAGGTATATCAATGGGGGAGTATGATTGATGAAGAGGATTTCATGACTGATAGTCTTTTGTTGGTATTCTTGGAACTAGATGTTTTTCATCTATGTTGCCATCAATGCCAAAGGGGGGGATTTTTGGAAGATTGTGGAGATGCATGATATTGTGATATGTTACATTCATGACTAATTTTTTCATTGATGTCAACATAGCATGCTTAGTGTCTTCTATGGTATCTAACAAAAGAACAACGAAATATCAAGTTGGTATGGATGGCTAGTTGAGCATGATAACCACCCGAGCTTATGGTAGATACTTATGAGTATTTGGTATATGCAGTTAATGTCATAAGCATAAAGGATAAGTCTAGAAGAATTTATGTAAGTTTTGGTGATGTCTATTCTGAGATAGAGTTTACAAAGGCATGTTTTGGTAAACTTGTTATATCTCTTAGCAGAGTTGATATCTTTAGAATCGAGGTTGAAGACATGTTGAGGATGACATGTCTAAGCTTGCTCATCATAATATTGTGTGTGCAAAAAGTTATTCAAGTTTTAAGGTAGAAGATTAAGGTTTTTGCTAAGTGTAACATGTTCTTAAAGTGGTCCTATAATAATTAATTGAGAAGGACTAACAACCAATTTAAGGAATTTTTTTATGGACTCAGTATAAAGGAAGGGAATTTTCCTTTATTATGGTATGGATATATGCGAATTGTGAATGTTTGGTAAGCAGCAGAGAGTGTAGAATGCAAAGTTGAGTAGAGTAGTGTAGAAGTGAAGGAAATTTTATTGCCAAGGTTTTGCTAAGTGATCTAAGGTTTGGTATTTGGATCTGAGGTTTGTGACCTAGTCTACAAGGTTTGATAGTAATTGGTCTAGTTGACAAGATAGAGGAAAGGAAAAATGAAAGGAAGATAACAGTAAATTACTTTTTTGAGCAATGAGCTCTTCTTATAGTTGAAATTGCATGTTTGGGGAGTGGGCTCTTCTTGCAGCGTCCATCCTCTAATAAGAAATATTTATATTAATATATCATCTTGTGGGCATCATTCCCACTGGGGTTTTCCCTCTGATCAAGAGTTTCCCTAGTCAACATATGTGGTGTAATTGTCTATGTGCATCTTTGTATGGTTGTTTACTTTGGTTTAATGGTTACATTTTTTTAAAGAATATTAGATAACCGATTCACCCTCCACCTCTCAGTTATCTTGGTGGACTATTATTTCTAACACACATTGCATAATATTTTTATATTGTATTATTTTATTTTATTATGTGATGTTGCACCTAGATGGATGTGTAACATGTAAAGATTCCCATGGGATATACTTGATGAGTAGTATTGTAACATTGTGATAATATTTGATGTAATTATTTAATATTGGAGAAAAAAATTAAATTTTCAATATTAAATGTGGGGTCAATGGGTTAGGTAGCACATGGTTTATGTAATACCACTTGGTGGTTTTGTAGGACTTGCTACTGTATAAGTAGCCACAAGGGTAGTTACTGTGTGACAAGAGAAGAAGGCCAAAAGGGAAAGAGTTGAGCAAGACAAGGCTTGACAAGTTAGCTAAGGGAGCATTTGTGAAAGTTGGAAGCATGACATGGGATTTGTGGATTCATGCTTGTTCACATGGATTGCTTGGTTGTGACTATGACTTTGAAGGCTTTCATGGTTGTATTGCAATGGTGTTTTTGCTAAATAATACACAGTGATGGATATTTTGAAGGTTGAGTTTTTTTCATCAATGAGGGTTTCCCAAGGTATATCTTGTGTTGCATTTTTGTGTGTATGTTGTCTATTCTCTTGAATGTAGATTTTAGTTGCATATTTATTTTAGATCTATTATGGGTTATGTAGAAATTGTTATATTATTTGTTGCAAGTTTCCTTGCAAATGGTATCAGAGCTATGGTTTTATTATTGTAACCCTAGATTGAATCCATGGGAATGCATTAGAGGATAAAAGAAAGGGCAAGATTTATGAGTTGTTTATTGCAGATCTAGGAGTTTTTGGTTTGTTGTTATGATGGAATGTTGTTTGAATTTGGGCATGTGAAATTATTGGTCAAAGGATTTTTTGGATGTTTCGTTTAAATGAGATTTTTGGGGGTAGCTTGTGGTAATGACCTCCTAGATAAAAATAGACCTCACCATTGGATCTAGGTTGATGTTTTCATAAATTTTGATATATAATATGCCCTAGTTTGGCTATGTTAAGAAGAAATGAAAGAGTTTTTTAGTTTCAACTCGTAATGGCTATCAAATTTAATCCCATCAGAATTTTTCTCTAAAAAAAAAATTACAGTGAAAATGGTGAAAATACTATCTTAATAAAATGACCATAAATTTCTCTTAGGATATCGAATTTTAGACTTTTTATAGGCATTGAAAAGCTAATTTAGAGCACTACAACTTGGTGTAGGTTTGGTTCTATAATTTTGATTTTTTTAAGATTTTAAGATCACGAAAGTCAGATGTTATTCATTTTGAGCACAAATTAGGGTATAACTTGGGCATATGGAGTCATATTTTGGACTTTGAGTAGTCAATGGAAAGCTCTTGGAGGGCTTTACACATTGGTTTAGATTTGGTGTAGGTTTGACATGGTTAATTTGGTGATATATTAATCTAAACAGTTTATGGTATATATTGACTATGGTAACATTTTGAGTTTGTGATATTGTGTGTTTGGAGATTTAAGATTTGATGTCATTATATACTCAATTCATATTTTAGATTGGTCTTATGATGATATAGTTATTAATATTTGGTTTGGATATGTATGATGACTTGTTGGGTCTACAAGTTGTGTAGTATTGTAAGCGATCTATACTTATAGGTTGCATTTATAGCTTGGTTATGAGTTGTCTTTGCCCATTGATCTTTCATTATTGATGCATATTCAGATTAGTGACTTGGATTTGGGTTGTCCATGCCCTAAGTCACATGATTTGCTAATTTTTTCTTCATTTAGAAGAGATGAGATGTTGTTACCAAGTACAATCATGGTGGAGGATTGTGATTGACTATTTTATGTTGATAGGTTGGACACTTTGAGACTTAGTTGCTTGGTTCATGGATGTGATCATAGTGCCATGGATTTTGGCATGACATGATTAGATATACAGGAACATCCTTGATGTTCATTGGTTTGGATTCCTAAATTGGTTATGGTGGTATATCTTCTTAGTTGAGGATCATGCTTATTTGGTTTCTTTTGAGGAGCTCATGATGTGCACTTTGAGTTCTTTGGTTTGATGCCTTGTTTGATCTCATGGTTAGAGGATGATTTCTTAATCATGATGTCATGGATAGCTTAGATACATAGTTTAGTGAGAGCTTGTGGAAGTGATAAGGTGACAATGGAGGATTAGTTCTTGGTTTGGTTTATACTTCTTGGGTTTGGAGATCTTGGTTTCACTTGGTACTAACATTTTGGTTGTGTGAGTGTAGACCTAGAGGATCTTCATGTAAAAAATAGATTTTATGATGCCTTGGTACACATGGTCGAGATGGTTAGATCTTGAGGACTCATTAGGTTTTTGATTATCTTCATGGTGTGTGGAGATTGTTCTTCATGGTATGCAGAGATGGTTTTTCTTCATGGTGTGTGGAGATGGTTGCATCTTGAGGACTAAAGAGATTCTTGGTAAAGGTGTGGTTTATGCTTTCATTTGACATGTTATCCTTAATGTGAGGATGGTTTCATTATTATGTCATGGTATACTCTTGATATGCATTTAGAATTTTCACATGATATCATATGTTCATATGGAGCATGTTATCTCTTTGGTTAAGATGGTTAGATCATGTTGTCATGTTTATGTTCCTAAGGCCATGGTTAGAACTTTGACAATGATCTTGGTTTAGTTTTTTGGTATTGAGTACATTGATCATAAGGTAGATACTTCATGATATTGCTATGTTGCATTAGGAGTTGGCATGGATTTATTGGTTATAGGTGCTCATGGATACTTAGAGATGGTGGTGATGCTAATTTCTTTTAGATTAGAGAAGTATTTGTAAGAACAGTTGTTTGGTTTCAGCAGGAAGTTTGAGGGGCATTCACCTGATATGGGTTTGAGAGGAGATTGTTCTTAAACGAGTCTTGATTGTAGACATGGATATCTTGATGAGCATTCTCATTCCCCACTCTTGGTCTACTTGGCAGTTTGCTACTTGAGAGGTATAACCCATTGTTTCTCTCAGGTGCATTATGTTTATGCTTATCTTTCATGGATATGGATTTTGAGCTATGGTACATGAGTTAGTTCTAGAGGGATCATTTGAGAGATGGTTTAGCATTGGTTATCTCATTGTGCATATGAGCAAAATTTGGGAGATGGTTTTATATTGGGCATATTTCTTGGATTAGGAATGGTTTATAAGTTTGATATTCTTGTGAGAGGCTTACATCCATGACTAGTTATATGGTATGGTTTGGGTGTTGTTGAGGCTTCTTGGTTAGGGTTGGAGGAGATCATACTTGCAAAGTTTACATCTAGAGGTGTGTGTAGAAGGACATGATACAAGTTATTATTTGCATGGTTTCTCTTTGGTTTTGGTTATCTTCCTGAATATTTAGTTTTGCTTACATTAGATTTAAGATTGGTTAGAGACTGTAATCACTGGTTTGTACTTATGTATGTCATGTGAGAGATGACATGGTTATTTCTTTATCTCTTTCCTTTGTTGGTTGTGAAGAACTTGGGAGAGCATTGGAGACTATTGGAGACATGTTATGAGAGTTGTTCTTACAAGATATCAGTTTATGTATTGTGGATGCCCTTGATATTACATGGATTCACTTGTTTGAGATGTTGTGAGTGGATTGGTTATAGATTTGATATTATCTTTTTCCGTGGGAGATTCTTGGTATATATGTGGTAGGTATTGCTCTTGAGGCTTGTGATTGTAGGTTATAAATTAGATATGTTGATGATGTGAGATTCACTTGGTATACCTTTGGAGGTATGGATAGTTGGATGGGTTTGGCACTTGCTGTGGCTACTATTTCAGCTATGGATACATGTGATTACTTTTGGATTAGGTTTTTCTTTTGTTCTTGACATTTTAGTTAGTACAGGATTTTATGATCTTCTAATGCAACAGGTTGGGTAGCTTTCTCTTTGAATGACTTCTATATATGTTCAGTGGCAATGAGATAATAGGAGGTGGCTTCATTCATGTTTGAGATGTTGGATACTTTGATTTTTTTATGGATACCAAGATGAAGCACATGGTGTACTTTGATCCATGATGGTGGATGTGCTACGAGGGATTGTTTCCTTGTTCATTTATGTGGCTACAGATTGACCATATGCAATGTATACACCAAGTGGGAGATTGTTAAGATAATGGGTGTTGCATACATTTCATAATATTGTTATCTTGTATTATTTTATTTTATATGTAATGTTGCACCTAGATGGATGTGCAACATGTAAAGATTCCCATCGGATATACTTGATGAGTTTTATTGTAACATTGTGATAATATTTGATGTAATTATTTAATATTGGGGAATAGAATTAAATTTCCAATATTAAATGTGGGGTCAATGGGTTAGGTAGCACATGGTTTATTTAATACCACTTGGTGGTTTTGTAGGACTTTTTGCTATATAAGCAGCCACAAGGGTAGTTGTTGTGTGACAAGAGAAAAAGGTAAAAGGGAAAGAGTCGAGCAAGACAAGGCTTGACAGGTTAGCCAAGTGAGCATTTGTGAAGGTTGGAAGCATGTCATGGGATGTGTGGATTTATGCTTGTTCACATGGATTTCTTGGTTGTGGCTATGGCTTTGAAGGCTTCCATGGTTGTATTGCAATGGTGTTTTTTCCGAATAATACATGGTGATGGATGCTTTTGGAGGTTGGGTTTTTTCCCTCAATGAGAATTTCCTAGGGTATATCTTGTGTCACATTTTTGTGGGTATGTTGTCTATTCTCTTGCATGTGGATTTTAGTTGCATATTTATTTCAGATCTATTATGTGTTATGTGAAAGTGGTTCTATTATTTGTTGCAAGTTTCTTTACACAAGTTTCTCCTTTTGAAACTCGGGAGTAGGTTCTATAACTATACTAGGAGTGGGAATATGGATTTCAGGTTCTATGGAACTTTGGGCTCTTTTTAAAGCTAAGTCTTCTTCAAAAGCTACATCCCCACTGAGTTCAATATTCCTTTGACCATGTGTATAGATTTTGTAAGCTTTGGAGGTTTCATTATACCCAACAAAGATACCCCTTTTCCCAGAAGGTTCTAGTTTTGTCCTTTTCTCTTTAGGGTAGTTTTTTCCTTTTCTCTTTAGGGACATGAATACAAATAGGGCATCCAAATATCCTAAGATGGTTGATATCTAGCTTTTTTTTAGTGAATAATTCGTTAGGAATTCTATCTCTTGACTCCTCAAGGTGGGAGTGAGGAAATTTATTTTGTACATATACAACAGTGTTGGTGGTTTCTCCCAAAGATGGGTATCTAAGTTCTAATCAAGGAGCATAGCTTTGGTAGCTTCTAAAATTGTCATATTTTCCCTCCAAGCTACTCTAATTTGTTGAGGATTATAGGGTACAATAAAATCCCTCTTGATACCAACATTCTTACAAAAATATTTAAACAAATATGACGTTCATTCCCCCCCATTGTCAGTTCTTAGTGTTTTCACTTGATTTCCTAATGAGTTTTCAGTTAGAGATTTGAATTCTTTGAACCTATTAAGGATTTTTTTTGATTATTTACATTTTAGGAAGTAGATCTAGGTCTTTCTATATTAATCATCTACAAATATTACATAGTGCAAAAATCCCCCAAACAAGGGTACAAACATGTGTCCACATACATTAGAGTGTACTAATTCTAAAACATTACTTGTTTTCCTAGTACTATTTTGAAAGGATCCCTTAGTATTTTTACCTAGGGAAAATCCCTTACAAGCACTTGAATGATACTGTTTCAACTTGGATAAACCCATGACAAGATTTCCCATATATTGTAAGGCTTTAAAATTTAGGTGTCCTAGTTTTCTATGCAAAACTTCATTGGTATTTGCAACTTCATGGATTAGAGCTAGATTGTGTTCTATGTACAACTCATATAGGTAACCCTATCTTTGACCAATGGTTTTGGCTTTCTTAATAGATGAATTATTAGGCCAAGTTAACAATTTATTGTCCATAAAGGTTACTCTATAGCCATCATCCTTTAGTGCTGAGATAGAGACTAAGTTCCTCTTGATACTTGGAACATATAGTACTCCTATAAGTTGTAGTGATATCCCTATCTTTAGTTTGATGGTGCAAGTTCCAATTCCTCCAAATAGATGTGTAGAATCATCTCCAATTGTTACTTCTTCATCAGTCTCCTCTATCATGGAGTATAATACTTCCCTAAACCCCATAGTATGCCTGGATGAACCACTATCAATCACGTATGAGTTGGCTTTGTTTGATACCTAATTTGTAAGTGCTGAGTATAACACATATTTCTTGGAGTCTTATTCTCCCTTTGTTTTTTCAACTTTGGCATATGTGGCTTGTTTTTTTGATCTTTTAGGGCATTTTGCAACATCTTGCCCAATTTTGTCAAATCTAAAGCATTTAATACGAGAGAGACCCTTCTTGGAGTTATTACTGCCTTAATGACCCTTCTTCTTCTTAAATTGTTTCTTCTTACCTTTGTTGTGAAAGTTGGTATTAAGAACTTGAAGGCCTTCATCAATACTCTTGCGATTGAACCCTTTCTTGGCTTGTCTAGATTCCTCCTAAAGACAATTTGCTCTAAGACACTCAATTTTAGGAAATTTAGATCTGGCACAAATCCCTTGTATAAAGGTTTCTTAGTTGGTAGGTAAACCATCTAGTGCTATTAGTGTTAACTCCTTACTTTCAATTATATATCTGAGACCAGAGAATTGATCTCTTTGGGTTGAAAGTTTCATAAAGTAGGCATTGATGGATTCTCTCTTGTTCATGCTTATGTGATTCATCTGTCTTTTTAATGCTAGGGTTTTTCTACTAATACTAATTTGATATGTACTCTCAAGTGATTTAAACATTTCATAAGGAGTATCATATTTCATCAAAATAGGTACAATGTGGTCTTTGACTGCATCCACTATTATCTTCATAGCTTTCTCATTGCCATCATCCTAAGTAGATTTTTCTTGATTGCTTAGCTTTTTAGGTTTTTCAATTACAAATGATTGTACTCTATTTTCTTTAAGTACCATCATGATCCTAAATTTCCAAGAGACAAAATTACTTCCTCCATCAAGTCTATCTTCAAATCTAATAGTGTTGGCCATTTGGAGAAATGTGATGTTACATATATATGATTTTAAAATTTTGCACAAATTTGAAAGCCTCAAGTTTGATCTACCTTGGCTCTAATACCATGAAAAGGTTAATAAAATTTCTAATTTAAATTCAAGATATATGCTTGGATTGTCTCTTCTTGTATTGTTTTAGATTTTAATGTAATATCACTGTTGATATATTTCTAATAATTCTCTGCTATATATCGCTGGAAGATAATATTATTTGATTTTGATATATCTTGTCACTGATCAAGTTTACATATATATACTTTTGTGAAGAGGCACGTCTATGAATAGACATGCCTCCACATATGTGGAGACATGTTTATACATAGATGTGTCTCTATGTTAGACCCAATGATATACATATGTCTATTGATTGTCAACAGTTGTGGCCATTCATGTTGGTATCACACAATAACACTTACTATTAGTACTTGATGATTCCAAATTTGTTTGGTTTTACACAGTGATTTAAATCTATTTCAAATTTTCCATGACACATCTATAAATATCAATATTTACTGATAAGTGACAATGGATTAAAAATAAGTAATCTCTCCATTATTATGATGACATAAATCAATATATTTATTGATGTTTATTAACTTACAAGATAGATGATTGAATGAGAGACTTGAACTGTCTCTCATTTAATCATTTATCTTACTAAAGCTATTATGTTCTAACACAAGCACTAAGAATTTTTTGACTATATGAGAATATTTGCATGATTACAGTGAAAGCAAGTTAAGGTAGGGGAATGACATCCTCTATTAATCTCAAGAAGAAGATATTGCCAAATCTATTGAACTCTTTACTCTATGCCCCAATGTTTAGTAGAATAGGGCCCATGTAAATGTGTTCATTGTTAGCTTAATAATGTGAAGAACCATACTAAAATTTAGATCCTACAAAATGAAAAACATCACTACTCACTCTTGCTTGAGACATCTCAAGTAGATAAGACTTGTTGTGCCTAAGGGGAAACTTGACATAAACAGAAGATCTATGTTGCTAATGCATCTTGGGCCAAATATCCCACTTCTTACATCACTCATTGCCCTCAGAAAGGAGTATCAAAATATATTTTCCACTAATGTAATAGTCACCTCCCTTGTTAGGAGATGGAAAGAGAAGGCATCTGCATCCCACCTCTCCAAGATAGCCATGAGCATTATTGGGTCAAACCAAATCTTTGGTATGTCATAAATTTACCAAAGTTTGACCTTTTGTAGTAGTCTATGATGGACATCTATGAATTGATCTATATGTAGCCTAGTGATAAAAATAAGACAACTTTGACAAAATTATTTAGGACCTCTAGCCAAGCCTTACAAAAATTGATTTATGTCATGCAAACCATTATATTTTTATCTACTCTGCATTGTATATAAAAGAATTTTTTTGACAAAATTGCATAAATTAAGAAAAATTCAATCTTTAAAAATGTCCATATGCTTGTATGACTCTTGGATTGTAGTGCACTTTAGACACCAAAGCATCTAAGGGGTGCCAATGTGAAAGCATGATGCTTGTCCGACACTTAAGATGTCATTGTGTAATTCCCTACAAAAAACTTAGGAATATAGGGTCAAATTGTACTTAACATTTTTTTGAAAGATGAAGATATACCAACATATAAATTTGTAATGATAAGCATAGGTATGATATATACTGATGATCCTTAAACTATTGTGTACAAGTGGAAGACTAAAAAGCATAACCAAAGGTTTCAAGACAATCCATAAGACAAGCATAAATGACTCAATCATCTCCAAGCCATCACATGAGAGTTTGAACTTTGTGCATGAACCTCATAGGTTTTTGCCTAATCACCATGAAGGTCACCAATTAAGGAGACAAGTTCATCCTCAATAAAATTCAATTACAAAAACTATTTAAAGCTAAAACTAGGAAAAGTGATCACAATTATATCATAATAGGACAACCAATTATGAATTCTTGAATTTTTTTTTGGGAATAACATGTACCCAAATATAATATCAGCTTTAGACAAGCTCTTGAGAAGTACTCATTATCATATATGGGGTAAAACATAGAATGTATGTCCTATTTGGTTAACACATGTGTTACTCTACATCTCTTATGTTCTCCATGTTGCATGTCCACTACTCAAGATTGTAGATGTGTAACATTGCCCCCATATTACATAAAATGAGTAAGAACATATGACTAAAGTGAAAATATTTCTACACACTAAGGAGTACGAGATACAAAAATTGAGGCCATAATCACTTGATATAAAAAATTGCATAAAAGAAAGAAGGAAACTAATAAAAGCATACACATCAAATCCTTATATCAATGAGCTTGATGAAAATATAACATTGAGCATTCAATCCTTAGAATCCATGTCTTTGAAGAGAGTCCACCATCTCTACACCAAACCCAAATAGTGGTAAAGTGCAACACCATCATACCATGTGGAATCCTCAAGCCCATACCACCATGCACACAAAGATAATCACACAACTCAAACACTCATAATGGACATAAAAGAAGTAGGCTAACTCTCATGCCATAGAAGTGCAAGAATTAGGGGATGATACAAATAAACATGTACAATATGAAGGACCTTCAACATGTAGATAAGTAAGTATAACATGTAGAACACTCAACATGATGGTACAATAATCCCAATACAGTCATTCAGATACAGGTAAACATGTACAATATGAAGGACCCTCAACATGTAGATAAGTAAGTGTAACATGGAGAACACTCAACATGAAAGTACACATAATGTATACATATAGTAAGGAAAAGGAAAAAAGTCCACTATTCAAATAAATAAAAGCTATAGTGTAGGGACTCAAGGTAGAGTGTCATAACATGACTCGTGGTAACCCATGTAGCATCGAGTCTCAAGTCAACATGCATACATGGAGAAACATTGGTATGTATCTTAGATCAATGTCTGTAGATGAACATTTATAGACTCACTTCTAGGAAACACCCTCAGGCATTGATTCTATCATTTAAACTTTTTTTTGTTTTGATTATATTTTTTACCCAATTTAGTTTATTATGCTATCACTTGTTAAGGTGTCTTCATGTGGCCTATGTGAGCCATTTATAGGCTGAGATCCACATAAGGAGCAACTCCATGCCACTAAAAAAACACAAGGCTCATCTTATTCTATAATGAATACAAAACGCAATGCAAAACAAGCACAAAGAAAAATAAGATTCTCAAAGTCATAGAATCGCAAAGAAACATGATAGTCTATATTGGTCTCAAACTAAGAGCATGGGTCACTTAGGTGTTAGCATAGGTGAATTTCTCAACAACATGCTTGGATGTGGTCTTAATACCTTACATCCACCCATCACATGTGAGCTCAACCTTAAGCATGGAGTGTGCTAGTATAGAAAGGAAAAAATAACAACAATACACGTGAAAAAAAGGTCCAAAGTCAAGCTTTCATTGATATACTAGAAGCACTTAATCAGTTATAAACTAAGAGCACATGCCTCTCAAGATTGTGTCAAATAGAAATAACTCTACTATGCTCAAGGATGTGATCACAAATACATGCACCACAAAATTCAATGCAAATCCACAGAAAGCATCAATAAGGTCAAGATACCAAGGCAATAACTGGACGCCAAATCAACTCCATAAAACCTTGAAATGAAATTTGAGTGAATGCAACAAAGAAAAAACATAAAACAACTTCATTGGCCATTTTTCCAAGAGAAAAAAATCCAATGTAATCCAATTAACTTTTTTTTAGAACACGAGGAAGACTCAACAAGCCACAAAATACACTTAGTGCTAAATTTGGGCAAAAACCAACAAACATCCCAAAATTATTATTTTAACATCAAACATGTGATTTTAAATCATAATAGATATTATCCAAATTGTCCTCAATCTATTTTGATATATTGATCCTACTACTCTGTTGGAGTACTACAATGTCTAACAACTCAATTACACCAAACATGACGAGAATAAATATACAAATGACAAAATGAGACAACCATAAAACACCTAAAATTGAAACTCAAAATGTTGTGACAAGATCCCACATGCCCAAAAATATTCTTTTCAATTAACTTTCCTATTTCAAACTCACATGGAACAATTATCAACACAACACCATTAAAACTTGTATTCCAAAATGTGAAATTCATGAGCCCAAATGGGCTCCAAAAGAGCTCAAGCAAGTGGGAAAAACACACACATATATATACATCCCTCATATAAATTGATGGAAAATTTAAACAATAATCCGAAAAATGAGAGAGTAGTGAAGTTCCCCACCACATAAATGGGAAAAATACCAATAATTTGTTAAATTATATAAGAATCCATGGAAAGTGTAGCTATCATGATATGATTCCAACAAGCCACTACCCACAAAAATATCATAATTGAGTCATTCCCAACAAGTAAGAGATAGAGTTCTATCAAAGAGGGTTTTGCAATTTTTGTTAAAAAATGCACAAGTGTAAAATGAGTTATAATTTCTCATTATAATGTCACTTTTCACTCAAACCAGACAAGCTAGAATAAAAGCACTATAATCAGAAAATTAGAACCCCATAAGCTAATCCAAACTTAATGTGGATTAATTTTAACCAATTCTAATTAAATAAAATAGCACTGTGGAAAAATTTCCAAGAAATATTAAATAACCATTTAGTAATAAAAATCAACACACATAATGGTCTCACTCATCTGTAACAACTATGATATCTAAAATGCATGGATGCACATACCAACCCATCATAATATGAAAATGAAGTCTAGATTTTACCCCTATAGGTATAATATATCAATACAAGTACATTGTCCATAAAGGGACAATATTGGTTCAGTATGCAAAATGACCAATGTAAGTATTTCCAATGCAACCATCAAGGATAAAAATGCACACTCAATTGTTATAACTTTGGTAGAATGATGTCTAAAAAGTTATTATTGAAATATAAACATCAAGTGCAACCAAAAATTATAATATATGGCCAATGCATTAAACATTGTAATAAAATACACCTCATGGAACACTGTCGCCCTAGTCACATGATCAAACATATAAAATGTCATGACACTAGTCGTTTTATATCCCAATTCTTAATGTATATTTCATTTAAATAAAAATGAATTTAAATTAAACATTTCACTTAAATATAAAGCATTAAAATAGTCATTTACACAATGAACATATATCAATAAAATTCTAAATACATATCCATCAACATGATAATGTATAATATCACTAAAATTCTTAGATAACATCATGATATCATATATAATGATCCCTGATTAGATAACATCTAGAGATGATAAAAAGTTATCAAGTAACCATTGGTACACATCAATGAAACCATAAAATCACATCACAATCCATATAATCTCTTATGTCTCATAAATCAAATACATACATACATACATATATATATATATATACATACATACATATATATATATACATACATACATACATATATATATATATATATATATATATATATATATATATATATATATATATATATATATATATATATATATATATATATATATATATATATATATATATATATATATATATATATATATATATATATATATATATATATACATACACACACACACACACACACACACACACACACACACACACACACACACACACACACATATATATACATGTGTGTGTGTAGAAGAATGGATACACAAATAGACTAAACTGGGCACACCTCATAATGCTAGTCTAAAATCATAATGTGGGAATGGTCACCAAATCACAAAGAAAAAAATAAGTCCTCAAATCTCAAGATAAAAATATATAAGGTCTAGCACCTCAAATGAGGCATGCAAAAATCCACAAAAAAATGTTTCTCATAATGAAGCATAAGAAAATATGAAACTTCCCCACACTACTATTGGAAATTGGATGCATTTTCATTGATGTCAACATATCTATTAGGCAGTTTGACAGTAGAAAAGTATGTTTAAAGGTTCAATGAGGATTGACTACCAAATGTAAAAAGTTGTTTATGTTATGTGATGTTGAATAGAGTGTTTTATTTGTCTATGGAAAATTATAGGGTGTATGTGATGATTTGGATATGTTATGAGGCTAGAGATGGTGACTCGCTATTTTATTGTCTACTAGTGCTGATAGAGTAATATATATTTATTCAATGTGTAATTCTAGTTTGATATTTATATATGCACTTTTAGGAGTATGTTTAGGACACATAGATGTGTCCGCAACTTAAAAGGTCTATGGTCTAGAGATCCATAGGGAAATTTTAAAGTTGTCACAATTGAAGTTGATAGCACATTCTTGAGGTTTTTCATTTGAATGATAGTGAATCCAATGGTTTGGGTCAACTGGTTATTTGTGTGATCTTTGTTAGTTTTTGGTGACTGATTAGGGAAGTACTATACATACTTCATAAATTATTTGGGGTTCAAGGCATCGACGTGAATTTTTTTTTGGGCCGTGCTTGACATTGTGGCCAACATATGGTTGACATGTTGTAACCCTAAGGCAACATAAAAATTATTGCATAAAAGGGTTTAGGGTTAGGTGTTTTTATAGTAGGTGATGCAAAATTGGTTCTTCTAGTGGTATTGAGCTATAAGGGATTATAGATGAAAATTAGGTTGTAATCACTAGATCATAAAATATTGGACTTGCTATTTTGTGGACATAGCCAAGGGTTTGGGTGAACCATGTTAATCTTGGTGTCTTGTGTTCTTTTCTCTATGATCTATTATTTTTTGATATTGGTTATATTTGCATGTAATTGTTATTTTTGTCTGTGGTTTAATCCTAATAAGTGGTATCAGAGCAAGGTTATTTTTTAGTTATCTTTTGTAGGAAAGTCTCATAGTTGAGTGGGAGCAATGGAAAATGAGGGTAAGCTAAGGGTTGATAGGTTTAATGAGCATAACTTTCAGTTATGGAAGATGCAAATGGAAGACTATCTTTATCAAAAGGATTTATGGAAGCTGTTGGAAGGCAAAACCAAGAATCAAGGATCTATGTCAAATGAGGAATGGGATCTTTTGGATAGAAAGGCACTTGGAAGAATTCAATTATGCCTAGCACCATCGGTGGCATTTAATATTACAAAAAAAAGACAATAGAAGAGTTGATGCAAACCCTAGCGAAACTATATGAAAAGCCCTCCACTTCAAACAAGGTATTTTTCATGAAGCATTTATTTAATATGAAAATGAAAAAATGTGGATATGTTGTGGATCATTTAAATGATTTTAATACTATTAATAGTTAGTTATCTTCTGTGGCAATTAATTTTGATGAAGAAATTAGGGCTCTCTTGATTTTGTATTCTTTGCCTGAAAGCTAGAATGGCTTGGTAATGGCTTTGAGTAATTTTGTTCCTGGATCTAGTACACTAAAATATGATGATGTGATCAGTGTTATTTTGAGTGAGGAAACTTGTAGGAAAACCTCAGGTGGATTTACATCAAGAAGTGCTTTGAACACAAAAAGCAGAGGCAAAATGACTAAGAGAGGAAGTAATTCTAGAAATCATGGGAAATCAAGAGGAAAGTCAAAGGGGAGAAGGTCTTAATCAAGAGGACCAAATAGCTACTTGTACTATGGAAAACTTGGGCATAAAAAGAAAGATTGTTAGAATAGAAAGAAAAATGAAGGAGATAAACTAGATGGAGACAAGGAGGTAAATGTGGTAAGTAAAAAATTTGAAGAGGATGCTTTGCTTCTATCTTTAGAAAGTGTTGATGATTCATGGGTTTTAGATTTTGGTGCTTCATTTCATGCTACACCTCATAGAGGTTATTTCATTGATTGTGTCCAAGGGGATATTGGACTTGTTTATTTGGGGGATAATGAACCATGTTAGATTGTTGGAAAGGGAAAAGCTAAGATTAAGTTACATAATGGGAATAATTGGCTACTACATGAGGTAAGACATGTTCCAAGGCTGAGTAGGAATTTAATTTCAGCAGGGCAACTTGTGATGAGGGTTGTGTAGTTATTTTTAATGATAAAAATTGGAAGTTTACAAAAGGTTCCCTTGTAGTAGCAAAATGCATGAAAATAGGCACTTTATATCTTTGTACAGGTCATATTGTTCCTTCTACTTTAATTGTTTCAAAGAAAAATGAATGTTCAAGAATAGTTGCTGCAGTTGAGCAGGGAGAAAAAATAGCCACTGTAAGTTCTGATATAATGCTATGGTACAATAGACTTGGGCACATGAGTGAGAAAGGTATGAAAGTAATATGTTCAAAAAAATTTCTACTAGGTCTAAAATGTGTTAATATGGATCTCTATGAAAGTTGTGTGTACGGAAAAGAAAAGAGAGTAAGTTTTGTGAAGATTGGGAAGGAAAGCAAAAAGGAGAAATTAGAGCTTGTGCATACCAATGTATGGGGACCAGCTCAAGTATCTTCCCTTGGAGGCTCTCATTATTATGTTACATTTATTGATGATGTAACTAGAAAGGTATGGATTTATTTCCTTATACATAAATCTGATGTATTTCAAAATTTTAAGAAATGGAAATGCTTGGTTGAAAATGAGACTGGTAAGTAATTTAAAATGTCTCAGATCTGATAATGGTGGTGAGTATTGTAGTCATGAATTTGAAGATTATTGCTCCACTAATGATACTCATAGACAAAAAAATTATTCCAAGGACTCCATAGGAAAATGGAGTGACTAAACGCATGAACAAGACTATAATGGAGCGTACAAGGAGCATGAGGTTGCATGCTAGGTTGCCCTTATACATATGGGTAGAGGCTATCAATACTACTGTATATTTGATTAATAGAGGTCCCCTACTCCTTTGGGTTTTGGTATTCTAGAAGAAGCATGGAATGGTAAGAAGGTGAGTTATTCTTTTCTCAAGACCTTCAGTTGTGAAGCATTTTCTCACATAGATTCTGAAAATAGAACCAAGCTAGAAGCTAAGTCAAAGAAATGTGTAATTTTTGGATATGATATTAATGTATTTGGTTATAGGCTTTGGGATTTTGAAAATCACAAAATTGTAACAAGAAGGGATATCATATTCAATGAGAAAGTGTTGTACAAAGATCTATTGCAGCAACATGAGAAGAAAGAAGATGATTATGTAGTGCTGGATGATACTCCAAAAGATGATGTTCCAACCATTCCTCATGATGTGCAACAACCACAACAACAAATAAAACATACACCAGTGAATGTTAGATGGTTAATAAGGCAAATTAGATCTCTAGAAAGATTTTCTTCCTCTTTGTATTCTATTTTATTAATAGATTTTAGTGAACCTAAATGCCATGATGAAGCTGTGCAGGTGGATACTAAGATTTAGTGGGAGTCTGCAATGAAAGATGAAATGGAATCTTTGCTAAAGAATAAGACATGGGATTTATGCAAGTTTCCTGTAGGTAAAAAGGCTTTACAAAATAAGTGGGTTTACAAGTTGAAAGAAGAGGAAGGAGGTAAGAAAATATTTAAAGCTAGGTTAGTTGTAAAAGGATTTGCATAGAAAAAAGGAATCAATTTTGATGAGATATTTTCTCCTAATGTTAAAATGCCTTCTATCCGTATTGTTTTAAGTATTATGGCTACTGAAGATTTTCATTTAGAGAAACTTGATGTTAAAACAACCTTCCTTCATGGTGATTTGGATGAAGAGATATATATGGCTTAGCCATAGGGATTTATGGTCAAGGATAAGGAGAACTTAGTGTGCAAATTGAAAAAAAGTTTATATGGCTTGAAGCAAGCATCTTGGCAATGGTATTTAAAATTTGATAGTTTTATGCATGAGCATGGATACAATAGGTGTCATTTAGTGTGAGGCCTCACCCCGACCCATCGTAGCATAGTGATATATTACTATTATTTTTATATTCATGACTCGAGATGTCGAGACATTATTTGATGCTTAGAGCATACTTTATTATTTCATGTTGTGTGATGTTACTTTCAGATATATTTGATGATTGTCATTTAATGTTTCATGTATATGTATGTTGATGAAATTAGTAAATGTAGGATTGAGACTTTGATTTAAGAGATTTTAAATAATTAAGAATTAAGCAGGATGAAGAAACCCTTATTGATGTATGTTTTAATTTATGTGAATTTCTGATACGTATACATTTATGTACATATGATTTTAAGGGACTATTGATGTGTGCAATGAGTGTGTAGATATTTAGCTGAGAAACCCTATGGAGGAACAAAACTGATCTCTTTGTGCTAATTTTGGAAACCTTGTTGTTCGTAATTCATGTATTGTCTTGTGAGATATATGAATGTATCTTCTTTGTTCAGTGAATGTTAATGTTCGTAATTATGTTCTTTTAGTGTCGCTTGACACTCATAAAGTGTTTATGTGCTTCAGTGTGCTGTTTAGGGTTAGTTGTTTAACCTTTGGACCCAAGTTGGTTTAGTTGGTGTTAGTTTGTTAATTGGGTTCTTAATCGAGGTTAGTCATCCCTTAATCCAGATTAGTGTTTAATCTGCAATGTTAGAGTAGTTAGATGGTCCTATTTTATTCCTAGATTTTTTTTTGGCTCTAAACCTCTTTCCTAAGGCTTAAAACATGATATAATTATACCCAAAGGGTATGGGTATGGGTTAGGGGTCTTTTCCAACCCCTAAGCCCCTTTTATTGACTTTTGAGGTCACTCAAAAAGTCTCTTTTTGCCTTTGTACGAAAATTGACCATGGTTATCTTGAGTTACCTCACCTCATCTTCACTTAGGGTTTAACCATAGTGTAGGTTGAGTTAGGAGTTTCTAGAACTGCAAGTGGGTGGGGGTAGTTATTGAGCCCTTGGGTGGTTGAGTTGGAGGCCTATTTAAAGGCCCTTCTTGGACTTATGGAGGTTGTTACCCAATCTCTACATTTAGAGAGGAGTTCTTGAAGATTGAAGGAAGGAAGTGGAAACTCTACTCAAATTGTTCATTGCCATTACCTCTTTGTGAAGGTAGGAAATTCTCATCTGCCTTATTCACTTTTCATATTTGTTTCATGCTTATGCTACTTTGTTGTTGTTTCAATGTTTGTATGTTTGTGGGTATGTTGGGAAGATTTGAAAACCATGTTATTGTGGATGTTTTCCTTTCATGTTTATGTTTGCAATTTTGAGATTTTTCTTGCATGGGTGTTTTGGTATTACTCACCCTTGGAGAGGGCAGAAGTGACCAATTTTGGGAAAGGTCTGTTTAGTTGGACTCCAACCAGTGTAGAGTCTCTTCTCAGGATGAGAAGAGGGAGAAAGGGCAGGGCGTTATGGGCCCCTACCCGTCAGCACAAACCTCGTATGAGTATGGCATTTTTTAAATGGTAGAACAAAAGTTCTTGGTTAATAGCCCCAATTGGGCATCTGATTTGGTGTTGTGCTTGACTTCTCCTAGTTGGAAGAATCCACCTTTCCCTAGTGTTGATTCATTGTAGATCGTGTTGTGAAAAGTTTGTATAAATATGCATGTTTTGAATTGTTCTTGGTCATGCTTTTGGTCACTTGATCAGATTTTGTTCCCTCCATGGTTCTAGAAATGTGTTGCAAAAAACATTATAAATCCCTTGATTAGGGTCATGAAGAAAATTTGATTAAATTGTTGAAATTTGGGATTGAGATCCTATTGTAAATTGTATTTTAAACCTTGTTGTAATTGGCAACGAAGCCGAGTTTTCTTCCTGATTCTTTCCCAGCTGAGCCTTTGAATTAGGTTTGCCAATAAAATTGGTGTTTGAGTATAATTTCTTGTCATGTGATTTAATTGTAAATTTTAAATTTAGATGGATGAACCTCAAAATTTGGATGGAATTAATGATGTTCAATTTGGTAAAAATTTCAAGGTTTTCCTTTATGTTGAAAATGAAACTTATGATCATGGATGTAGATTCAGGTTGTATGGTTATTTGAATCAAAATATTCTTGCATTATTGACTTTAAACGGATAATCCATACTTTTGGTATATTAAGTTGTAATAAGTCTTTATAGATTTCTTTAAAAAGGATCATTTATTTTTCCCCTTGATTATTAAGCAACAAAAAAACTTTACACTAAAAAAAAAAAAATTTGACAAAAACAAAAATATATTTTACATTGCCCTTGAAATTCTTTACTTAGAATAATTTCCAAAAAAAAAAAAAATTCACTCCCAGGAGCAAAATTGCTCACTGGAAATTGTATGGGAGACCTTTTTAATTTGAAAGGGAGCAATAGAAAATATTCCTTTAAATATTCTTTTCATTTAAATTTTGTGACAAAACAAAATCAGGTTAAGGTATAATATACATGATAAAGTTTTAAAAGAAATTCAAAAAAAAAAAAAAATCTCATCATCTCCTCACCTATAAAACTTTATGAGTTATTGCTTGCCCATTGGCCTTGGACGTCAGTTTTAAAATGAATTTAAAATGATAAGTTGTCCTATCATTAATCAAAGTTGTCTTGATTGGAGGGTGACATCATCCTGCCACCCTGTCCCATCCCCATCTCCTCCATATCTAGCGGCCAGTTTGGGAAGGTTTAATATTTATGTTGGAAGGTGAGTTTGATAGTTTTCATCACCTTTTAACTCCTTTTCCTTATCTCTGCTCACGTGCCACGGCTTGGGATGCATTTTCCTCCATCTTGGGCTGCGTGGGTTGGAGGGAGAATGCTGCCATGACAGTGACATGTTATATTTTGGGTCCTTGATATATGTTTTGGAGTATGTAGTAAAGTTTTCAAAGAAATCTACTTAAAAACTTTATCTCCTCCATGATATCAGCATACCCTTTGGATGTAGAGGGCTTGGATTTGCGTGGGGCCTAGGGAGAGGTGTTGGGGGTCAAATCAACTTGGCTAGTGGACAAGTGGGATGGTTAGGTTTAGGGTAGAGTAGAGTGTAGGTTAGTAATAGTTAGATTAGATTAGGATGTTAGTTAGTTTAAGTTAAATTAGTTTAGTATTAAGTTTAGATTTAGTTAGTTTTAGTTTTAATTATTTAGTTGTTTAGTTATGTTTGTTTAACTTTCAATATATATATATATATATATATATATATATATAAAACTAGTATTAATTTATTAGTATGCTTTTGAAATAGTCATTAAAGTTAGATTAAAATGTAATTAAGTTTAGATTTGTGATTAGTCGGTTATATTAAATTTAGTTAGTTTTGTTCTTAGATTAATTTAGTTGTTTTAATATTAATGTTAATTTAATTAGTCTTGGAATATTATTAGTTTCAATTTAGATATATATAAGATTGATTTTAGTATTTAATTTAAGTTAAATTTTGTTTAGATTTAAGATAAGTTTTAGATTTTAGAGATGTTAGTATTAAATAGAATCTTGTTAATTTGGTTTTAGTAAATTGATTTATTAAATTAACTTAGTTTAAAGATAGTTAGCATTAGATGTAAATATTAATGGGTTTAATTAAAGATGGTTAGTCCCATGTATTTTATTTTAGTAGACTAATTAATAATTTGTTAATTAATGATCAATATCAATCTTATAAAAAAGTTTTAATATCTTAACGATGTAATCGTCCTCATGTTATAATCCTAAGACGTAATGTAGAGAACCTGTACTTAAAATGTTATCTCAATCATTTCTCTTAGAGCACTTTTATTAATAATTAAAATTAATTTTTTTTTTGTGTGTTTTTCCCTCACAGTTTGGGCATGAAATTTTGGTATTAGAGCCTATGTTTCAACACTAGGAACCTTAAACCATTATGCTTCCTAAACTTAACTCAAACTTTTAATTGTGTAGATGCGACCTGTTACTCATAACCAGTGAGGCAAAGGTCATAGGGCTAGGGGTGGTAGAGCGGGATAGGAGGATGGACCACCTCCACCACCATTGAACTTGAATCAGGACATTATAGATGCACTTCAGACTTTGATCGGTGTAGTTCAGCAGAGAGTAGTACTTGTAGTTTAGCTAGTTCAGCAGATTCTAGTAGTGGAAGCAGAGGGACCCGGAGGAGGTGGGCCCAGAGTCAGAGAGAGGACTAGGAGTCCCCCATTGAGGCAGTTAGAGGGTCAGGGTGAACACGTGGAAGAGTCCATACACCAGAGAGGACCCCCATTTGATAGACCTCCTAGACATGTAGGAGATGATATTAGGGAATTGATTCGACTTGGGCCACCATTATTTATCGGTTCCACTGAGGGAATAGTAGCAGAGGCATGGTTATAGAGCCTACAGTGGTGCTTTTGGTTATGCCCTTATGGGAGTAATCTAAAAGCATGCCTAGCAGTTCATCAGTTGAGAGGGGATGCCTCCAACTAGTGGCATCAGGAGGAGATCATAGGTGGAGTGAGGATGGACACCCTCACATGGGAATCTTTCCTAGAAAGATTTTGAGAGAGGTACTTGTTAGAGAATTTTTGACAGAAATAGATTGAGGAGTTCTATTCTCTTTATCAGAGAGGCCTTACAGTGGTAAAATACGAGAGCAGGTTTCTCAAGCTCCTTCCTTATGTGGAATACATGAAGGATGGGAAACTTTGGGTGCATCACTTTATCATGGGTTTGAATTTCTCACTTCAAGGCCTAGTTAGGATGGCATTCCCTACCACCTTTAGATAGGTAGTGGAGATAGCACTAGTTGTTGAGGATACTCGAGGTAGGTAGGAGTCACAGAATCAGTCTTAGAACCAAAACTCCTCTCAGCAAAAACCCCCTTGGAAAGGGAATCAAAACTATACAGTAGGGTCCTCTAAGGGACAATAGTCTCAGTAGCCAAAACTGCAGCAACAGTAGCAAAAAACTTCTTAGGGTTATTAGGGCTCCAAGCCCAAGTAGTGGTAGTCACAGGGTCCTAGGCAGGATCAGAAAGTACAGGCCCCATAGCCACAATCAGTGAAGACTCAACAATCTTCTAGGGGTGGATACAACAGATCTAGCAGGTCAGGAGGCCCACAACAGTCTGGGTCACAAGGTGCATGATCTTATACTCATAGACCATGCTATACTTGTGGTGGCATGGGTCATATAGCTAGGGAGTGTCCATAGGGACAGGCATCCAATGGTCAGAGCAAGGCTTTTTTAGAGCCGACAGTGGGTGACCTGGGTAGATCCCATAGAGTTTTTGTAGCGGTTGACAACTACCAAGCTGAGCATCAAGCCATAGTTATCGAGGCTACAAGTATTATACAGGGCCGTATGGTTGCAATTTTATTTGATTTTGAGGCTATTGACTCTTTTATATCGCCATTTGTGGTGGAGCATTGTGGGCTAGTGGAAATTAGATAGGATGTTAGTTGGGAAGTAGAGTTAGCCTCAGGAGCCAAAGTGTCAATTAGTTGCATGGTGCGAAGTTGTTAGATGCAGATTGGAGACATGTCCACTAGGACTGATCAATGCATTACCCCTCTAGGTTCTTATGATGTTGTTCTTGGCATGGATTGGCTTTATGCCCACAACACCAAGATGGATTGTCGACAGAAGAGGGTGGAATGTGTGGATGATGATGGTACCTCTAGGGAGATCTTCAGAGTGAAGAGGTTAGTGTCCCTTTGTATGATTTCTGCTATGCAGCTTGGTGCATGCAAAAGGGTTGTCAGTTGTTTGCTATCACTATTAGTGATAGAGAGGAAGATTCAGAGGGGGAGCCATCCCTCGATGATTTTCCAATCCTGCAGGAGTTTGTAGATGTGTTTCCTTTAGAGCTTCCTAGTATGCCTGCACCTCGAGCAGTGGATTTTCACATAGACCTTGTGCTAGGAGTCGAGCCAGTTTTGAGAGCACCATACATGATGACTACTCATGAGCTTAGTGAGCTAAAGGCTTAGTTGGAGGAACTCTTAGAGAAGGGGCATATTCGACCTAGTGTTTCACCTTGGGGTGCACTAGTGATCTTCGTCAAGAAGAAGGATGGATCACTTAGGTTGTGTATTGATTATCGACAATTGAACAAAGTGACCATCAAGAACTGATATCCTCTTTCCAGAATCAGTGATCTCTTAGATCAGTTACAGGGTGCTCGAGTGTTTTCAATGATTGATCTGAAGTTGAGTTATCATCAGTTGAGGATTATGGATAGTGATATTCCCAAAATAGCTTTTCGTACTAGGTATGGCCACTACAAGTTCACTGTGGTACCTTTTGGCCTTACGAATGCTCTAGCTATATTCATGAGCCTCATGAATGGATTATTTCATACCTTTTTGGATATGTTTGTGGTTGTGTTTCTTGATGACATTTTGATTTATTCTCATAATGAGAGAGAGCATGAAGAGCACCTGAGACAGGTATTGCAGAGACTGAGAGAGAATCAGTTGTTTGGTAGCTTGTCAAAGTGTGCATTCTTCAGACCCAAGATACATTATTTGGGTCATGTCATATCAAGTGATGGTGTCTCAGTAGACCTATCAAAGATTAGGGCTATCATGGATTGGCCAGCACCTACCAGTGTTACTGAAGTGAGGAGCATTATGGGGCTAGTAGGATATTATCGATGCTTCATTTTAGGATTCTCTAGTTTGGCACACCCCATCACATCTCTTCAGAAAAAGGGGAAGAATTATGAGTGGACAGAGACGTATGGTAGAGCTTTTCAAGAGCTCAAGAGAGCCCTCATGAGTGCACCAATTCTTGTAGTACTAGATCCTGTTGCAGATTTTGTGGTGTGCACCGATGCATCTTTAGATGGTTTAGGGGCAGTCCTTATGTAGGAAGTTGAAGGCTCATGAACTCAATTATCCTACTCACAATCTAGACCTTGTGGCAGTGGTTCATGCCTTGGTGAGATGGCGACATTTCCTTCTGGGTCATAGATTCAAGCTTCATTTTGATCACCAGAGCTTGCAGTACATATTTTCTTTGCTAAACCTTAATGCTAGACAAAGAAGGTCGATGGAGTTTCTGTGTGAGTATGATTTTGATGTTCATTACATCAAGGGAAAGGAGAATGTGGTTGCAGATGCCTTAAGTAGAAGGTGCCATGAGCTTTCATCTGTGACCACTTGCACTGACTTGAGAGAGCAGATCTTACAGTACTTACTAGTCGATGAGCTTTATGCAGAAGTTAGTCAGTTAGTACATTCTTAGAGACCCTTGGAAGGGAAGTTTGCAAAGTATTCCTTGGAGTTTGATGGACTTTTGCGTCATAGGGGACGTATGTATGTAACTTCCATTAGGGGTTTGCGCGAGCTCATTGTACTTGAGGCTCACAGAGCACCTTATGCATCACACCCCAGTGTTAAGAAGTTACATGCATATTTGAGGCAGTTGTATCATTAGCCAGGCATGAGAGTGCAAGTTGCTAGCATAGTTGCGAGATGCCTTGAGTGCCAGAGGGTGAAGGTGGAGCACCGTCATCCTGGCGGGCTTCTCCAACTGCATGAGATTGCAGTGTGGAAATGGGACACTATATCTATGGATTTTATTATTGGTCTTCCTATGTCATCTCATCACCATGGTGCCATTTTGGTGATAGTTGAAACATTGACTAAGGTTGCCCATTTCTCACCCGTGCGTACTACATTCATAGCACAAGATATAGCTCAGGTGTTCTTGTAGGACATTGTTAGACTTCATGATGTTCCCTATAAGATCATCTCTGATAGAGACTCATTGTTCACTTCTTCATTTTGGAGAGAGTTGCAGTCAGCTTTGGGCACTAGGCTCAATTTTAGTACAACATACCATCCTCAGATTGATGGCCAGACCAAGCGAGTGAATCAAGATTTGGAGGACATGCTACGTATGAATGTGATGGACCATCATATCAAATGGGAGGAATACCTACATCTTGTTGAGTTTTCCTATAACAATGGGCATCATTCTTCCATAGGTATGCCACCTTATGAGGCTTTGTATGGGAGATCGTGTAGGACACCATTGAGTTGGGATAGGATTGAGGATCGAGTATCTATTGGTCCCCTGTTAGTAAAGGAGATGGAGCAGCAGGTGACCCTGATTAGACATCGCCTGAGGGAGGCATAGGATAGGCAGAAGAAGTATGCTGATGCGAAGAGGACAGGTCGAGAGTATCAGGTTGGTGATAGAGTGTTCTTGAGGGTGTGACCACACAAGAGTTCGATTCGCTTTGAAAAGGTCTCTAAGTTGGCACCCCAATTTGTTGGGCCGTTTGAGATCCTAGAGAGGATAGGACCTATTGCATACCGTTTAGCTTTGCCACCTAGCCTATCACGCATCCAAAATGTGTTTCATATTTCAGTACTTAGAGGATACATTTATGATGAGTCTCATATTATAGATTGGGATGCTTTATAGGTGGAGTCGGACAAACACCTATCATTGGAGCCTATCTGCATCATTTCTCAATGGACCCTAGCACTTCGAGGCCAAGAGCTAGACCAAGTTAGGGTCCAATGGGATTGTTATGATGAGGTCATGGCTTCATGGGAGGATGTAGTGCAGATGCGATCTCAGTACTCGTATCTTTTTGATGATCTCTAGGAGGAAGTTCATGCCTAGTGGGGGAGGATGTGAGGCCTCACCCCGACCCATTGTAGCATAGTGATACATTACTATTATTTTGATATTCATGACTCGAGATGTCGAGACATTATCTGATGCTTAGAACATACTTTATTATTTCATGTTGTGTGATGTTACTTTCAGATATATTTGATGATTGTCATTTAATGTTTCATGTATATGTATGATGATGAAATCAGTAAATGTAGGATTGAGACTTTGATTTAAGATATTTTAAATGATTAAGAATTAAGCAGGATGGAGAAACCCTTATTGATGTATGTTTTAATTTATTTGAATTTTTGATACGTATACATTTATGTACATGTGATTTTATGGGACTATTGATGTGTGCAATGAGTGTGTAGATATTTAGCTGAGAAACCCTACGGAGGAACAAAATTGATCTCTTTGTGCTAATTTTGGAAACCTTGTTGTTCATAATTCACATATTGTCTTGTGAGATATATGAATGTATCTTCTTTGTTTAGTGAATACTAATGTTTGTAATTATGTTCTTTTAGTGTCGCTTGACACTCGTAAAGTGTTTATGTGCTTTAGTGTGCTGTTTAGGGTTAGTTGTTTAACCTTTAGACCCAAGTTGGTTTAGTTGGTGTCAATTTGCTAATTGGGTTCTTAATCGAGGTTAGTCATCTCTTAATTCGAATTAGTGTTTAATCTGCAATGTTAGAGTAGTTAGATGGTCCTATTTTATTCCTAGACGTTGTTTGGCTCTAAACCTCTTTCCTAAGGCTTAAAACATGATATAATTATACCCAAAGGGTATCGGTATGGGTTAGGGGTCTTTTCCAACCCCTAAGCCTCTTTTATTGACTTTTGAGGTCACTCAAAAAGTCTCTTTTTGCCTTTGTGCGAAAATTGACCATGGTTATCTTGAGTTACCTCACCTCATCTCCACTTAGGGTTTAACCATAGTGTAGGTTGAGTTAGGAGTTTCTAGAATTGCAAGTGGGTGGGGGTAGTTATTGAGCCCTTGGGTGGTTGAGTTGGAGGCCTATTTAGAGGCCCTTCTTGGACTTGTGGAGGTTGTTACCCAATCTCTACATTTAGAGAGGAGTTCTTGAAGATTGAAGGAAGGAAGTGGAAACTCTACTCAAATTGTTCATTGCCATTACCTCTTTGTGAAGGTAGGAAATTCTCATCTTTCTTATTCAATTTTCATATTTGTTTCATGCTTATGCTACTTTGTTGTTGTTTCAATGTTTGTATGTTTATGGGTATGTTGGGAAGATTTGAAAACCATGTTATTGTAGATGTTTTCTTTTCATGTTTATGTTTGCAATTTTGAGATTTTTCTTGCATGGGTGTTTTGGTATTACTCACCCTTGGAGAGGGCATACGTGACCAATTTTGGGAAAGGTCTGTTTAGTTGGACTCCAACCAGTGTAGATTCTCTTCTCAGGATGAGAAGAGGGAGAAAGGGTAGGGTGTTATGGGCCCCTACCCGTCAGCACAAACCTCATATGAGTATGGCATTTTTTAAATGGTAGAACAGAAGTTCTTGGTTAATAGCCCCGATTGGGCATCTGATTTGGTGTTGTGCTTGACTTCTCTTAGTTGGAAGAATCCACCTTTCCCTAGTGTTGATTCATTGTAGATCTTGTTGTGAAAAATTTGTATAAATATGCATGTTTTGAATTGTTCTTGGTCATGCTTTTGGTCACCTGATCAGATTCTATTCCTTCCATGGTTCTAGAAATGAGTTGCAAAAAACATTATAAATCCCTTGATTAGGGTCATGAAGAAAATTTGATTAAATTGTTGAAATTTGGGATTGAGATCCTATTGTAAATTGTATTTTAAACCTTGTTGTAATTGGAAACGAAGCCGAGTTTTCTTCCTGATTCTTTCCTGGCTGAGCCTTTGAATCAGGTTTGCCAATAAAATTGGTGTTTGAGTATAATTGCGTGTCATGTGATTTAATTGTAAATTTTAAATTTAGATGGATGAATCTCAAAATTTGGATGGAATTTATGATGTTCAATTTGGTAAAAATTTCAAGGTTTTCCTTTATGTTTAAAATGAAACTTATGATCATGGATGTAGATTTAGGTTGTATGGTTATTTGAATCAAACTATTCTTGCATTATTGACTTTAAACGGATAATCCATACTTTTGGTATATTAAGTTGTAATAAGTCTTTATAGATTTCTTTAAAAAGGACCATTTAATTTTCCCCTTGATTATTAAGCAACAAAACAACTTTACACCAAAAAAAAAAAAGATTTGACAAAAACAAAAATATATTTTACATTGCCCTTGAAATTCTATACTTAGAATAATTTCCAAAAAAAAAAAAAAATTTCACTCCCAGGAGCAAAATTGCTCACTGGAAATTGTATGGGAGACCTTTTTAATTTGAAAGGGAGCAATAGAAAATATTCCTTTAAATATTCTTTTCATTTAAATTTTGTGACAAAACAAAATTAGGTTAAGGCATAATATACATGATAAAGTTTTAAAAGAAATTCAAAAATATATATATAATCTCATCATCTCCTCACTTGTAAAACTTTATGAGTTATTGCTTGCCCATTGGCCTTGGACGTCAGTTTTAAAATGAATTTAAAATGATAAGTTGTCCTATCATTAATCAAAGTTGTCTTGATGGGAGGGTGACATCATCCTGCCACCTTGTCCCATTCCCATCTCCTCCATATCTAGCAGCCAGTTTGGGAAGGTTTAATATTTATGTTGGAAGGTGAGTTTGATAGTTGTCATCACCTTTTAACTCCTTTTCCTTGTCTCTGCTCACGTGCCATGGCTTGGGATGCATTTTCCTCCATCTTGGGCTGCGTGGGTTGGAGGGAGAATGCTGCCATGATAGTGACATGTTATATTTTGGGTCCTTGGTATATGTTTTGGAGTATGTAGTAAAGTTTGCAAAGAAATTTGCTTAAAAAATTTATCTCCTCCATGATATCAGCATACCCTTTAGATGCAGGGGGGTTGGATTTGCGTGGGGCCTAGGGAGAGGTGTTGGGGGTCAAATCAACTTGGCTAGTGGCCAAGTGGGATGGTTAGGTTTAGGGTAGAGTAGAGTGTAGGTTAGTAATAGTTAGATTAGATTAGGATGTTAGTTAGTTTAAGTTAAATTAGTTTAGTATTAAGTTTAGATTTGGTTAGTTTTAGTTTTAATTATTTAGTTGTTTAATTATTAATATTAATTTAATTAGTCTTGGAATATTATTAGTTTCAATTTAGATATATGTAAGATTGATTTTAGTATTTAATTTAAGTTAAATTTTGTTTAGATTTAAGATAAGTTTTAGCTTTTAGAGATGTTAGTATTAAATAGAATCTTGTTAATTTGGTTTTAGTAAATTGATTTATTAAATTAACTTAGTTTAAAGATAGTTAGCATTAGATGTAAATATTAATGGGTTTAATTAACGATGGTTAGTCCCATGTATTTTATTTTAGTAGACTAATTAATAATTTGTTAATTAATGATCGATATCAATCTTATAAAAAAGTTTTAATATCTTAATGATGTAATCATCCTCATGTTATAATCCTAAGACGTAATGTAGAGAACCTGTACTTAAAATGTTATCTCAATCAGTTCTCTTAGAGCACTTTAATTAATAATTAAAAAAAAAATAAAAAAATTGTGTGTTTTGCCCTCGTAGTTTGGGCATGACATTTAGGTCATTGTATTTATTTTAAGAGATTGGATGATGACAACTACATTATTTTATGTTTATATGTTGACGATATGCTTGTAGCTAGGTCTAAGATGGATCAAATTAAGGGGCTGAAATGCCAATTAGCACATGCATTTTCTATGAAGGATTTGGGGCTAATAAAAAAAATCGTTGGTATGAAGATTTTTATAGATAGGAAGAATAAGAAATTTACACTATCTTAGGCTGATTATGTTGAGAAGGTGTTGCAACATTTCTCTATGGAGAATGCTAAAGCTATTAGCACACCTTTACCTGGTCATTTGAAGTTGACTAAGGAGATGTATCCCAAGACACAAGAAGAAGAGGATAAGATGTCCAAGTTAACCTATGCTTCAACTATAGGAAGCTTGATGCATGCTATGGTATCTACAAGGCCAGATATTGCACATGCACTTAGAGTTGTTAGCAAGTATATGAGTCATCCAGGACTTGAGCATTGGAATGCAGTCAAGTGGATTCTCAGATATTTGAGAGGATCATCCAACAAGTGTTTACACTTTGGGGGCTCTACTACTAATTTACAGGGCTATGCTGACTTAGATTTGGTAGGGGATATTGATACGAGGCAAAGTACTATAGGTTATGTCTTTACTATTGGTGAGGCAGCCGTGAGATGGGTTTCTAGGTTACAGAAGGTTAATGCTTTATCTACTATAGAGGTAGAGTATGTTGCTGCTATAGAGGCAACCAAGGAGATGATATGGCTTCAGTTCTTCTTGGAAGAATTGGGACATCCTCAGAAGGATAATTATTTGTTTACAGATAGTCAAAGTACTATTCATCTTGCAAAGAATTCAACTTTTCATTCAAAGATAAAACACATACAATTGTGGTACCATTACGGTTAAAGTTGGACAAGATACATACAGATGAAAATCCAATAGATATGTTTACCACAATAGTGACAAGGGAGAAGCTAAATTCCTCTTTAGCTTTAGTTTGTCTTCTAGAATGAATATAAACAATCAATGAATAACACAGTCTAGGGTGGTTTGATCCAGTTGGAGCCCCATGTGGTAGCAGTATTACTATGATATCAGTCTCCAAGTGGGAGATTGTTGTGTAGTGTGGAGTTTGATCAGTCCCCAAGTGGGAGGTTGCTAGTTTGTGGTGACTAATGAGGGAAGTATGTTGTGGTTGACATATGGCCGACATATGACTAACATGTTGTAACCCTAAAGTGGAATAAAAATACTTGTATAAAGGGCTTAGGGTTAGGTGTTTTTATAGTAGGTGATGTGAAGTTGGTTCTTGCGGCAATATTGAGCAATGAGGGATTACAAATTGTAATCAGGTTGTAATCACTAGATCGTAAAATATTGGACTTGCTATTTGGTGGACATAGCCTAGGGTTTGGGTGAACCATGTTAAATCTTGGTGTCTTGTGTTCTTTTCTATGTGATCTATTATTTTTTGATATTGGTTATATTTACATGTAATTTTTATTTCTACTTGTGGTTTAATCCTAACAATCTTCATGATGCCTATAGATATTCTTGGATTGTACTATTCTTGTTGAGTTGGTGATATGCATTGATCATGGTGATGAAATTTGAATGGATTTAAGTTAGCATTGGTTGTTCTTTTGTTCTTAGTTGATGTGATTAGGAAAACATTTTAGTAGAATGTTTTATGAAGGTTTTATGATCTCAAGGTTGATGATAAGAGTCCCTGCTAAGTGTTCATAGTGAATCATGTTTGAATCATTGTTCTTGGCACATGAATTTTTAATTTTTAATTAGGGTTGACCAAGCTTTGTTTACCTTTTAAGGTTGATGAATTAGGGAAAAAAATGTGTGGTGTACACTTGAGAAAGTTCTTGTAGAGCGATGCATAGATATATTGAAGGTTGAATCTCATGTCTGAAGGTGATAGATGATTTGAATAAATATTTGATTGTAATTCATTGGAGCTAACCTAGACACGTGTTACAATTAATTATTTAGTTCAAAAAATTTATCATGATCATTGTAGTGATATATAAGGATATGATCACTCCTTAGGGTTTTATCCCTCTTATAATTGAGAAATGAGATCTAGAAAGTATGTCTAAATGCATGTGCGTTCTCCATTGTAATAAGTTATACTTCTAACAAGGTATATTCTTATTGTGGGTTTCATCCCCATTGTAGTTTTCAATCCATTTAAGTTTCCATGATAAAAATATTGATATTAAGTGTTGTGGATGCATCTTTTATTTATTTATACATGGTCAATTAATTAAGATAAGAAATGAGGGTTTCAAGGTTTAAGGATTTGAATTATTTGCAACCGATTCAACCTCTTCTCTTAGTTTCCTACAACCTTATTTCCTAAAATTTTTATTAGATCTTGGTCCCTTAGAGGAGGCTTAAAAAATTGAGGGTGATTCAAAGATGAAACATTATATGAAAGATAGTCAAAGGTTTGATGGAACTAACTACACTTTGTAGAAGAGTCGCATGATAGTTCATCTCATATGTATTGGTGAAGATTGTTGGACAATATTAAATTAACTTATAATGCTCCTTCAAACCCTACTACCCCAGATGAGATCAATGATGCAATAAAAAAATATTAGGATAGATGGAGCTTTTTTAAGTGCCTTGATTAATGTTGAAATGGCCAATGCCATGGAATTGGAGATGTTTAGTGAAGGTTACCAAGTTGTAGAGTTTGAAGGGGAAGTATTTGTATGCTCAAAAGTATGCACACTTCTATAAATCATTCTATTGAAGATATCTAAGGGAAGAAGATTCTTGAATGTTGTTTTATAGCTTCCTATCTATGATGTGAAATAATCTAGATATTATGACTATGGGTCTCAAAAAAGCCTGAATATGGAGACCCTTGCAAGGTGCATCATAGAATGAGAGATTCAAGGAGTAAGAGAAAGAATGCTAATATCCAAGAACTTCAAGTGAAAATGCAATGCAAGTACTCAACTAGGATGAATGCAAGATTAAGCTTAATATGAGATGAAAGAAAAATGAAACTAAACTAAACTAACAATATGAAGATTAATATCCTCCTAGTTAAAATATGTGAGGTAAGCTAATACAATGAAAGGAAATATTAATCTAGTATGCAAGTATGGAAGAGTGCAAGTGAGTGCTCAAGTGCTCAAGAAATCAAGAATCAAACAAATAACATAATAATAGCATGAAAGTATAAGATATGAGAGAGTGAGGAGAGAGCATCATTTTAAAGAGTTTTGGACAATTAGAGATTAAGAGGCAAAAGAAATGGTGGAGATTTGTTCTCATTTTGACTTTATGCTCAAGATTCTCGAGAGGAAACATCAAAGATTATGTTTAAGTGGTAAAATAATGAGTAGAGGAGATTAAAAAGGAAAATAAATTCCACTCATCTTGGAAAGTATGCATTCAATGTGTAAAAAAAATGTCTTTTATTTTATTTTTTTAATTAGGATTTTCCTTTTGTTTGCAAACATGAGATAAATGAGACTTTTATTTAATTAAAAGGGAGGATGCTCTTCTAATTAAATAAAATGTATGATAAGGTGGTCAAACCAAAGGATAACATTAAATAAATGATTAAGAGATATTTGATCAAAGATTAATGATTGAATAATAATGAAAATTTATTAAGTGCAATGTGGTCTAGGGTGGAGATTTAGAAATGCTCAAAAGGGGGCTTATAGTTTACTAGACCAATTTCAAAAGATTATATTTGCCTCTCTTTGAGTCAATATGCAAATGATCTGAGTAAGCATAATGAGTCAAAGAATGATGATGTCAAGATAGATGATAAGTGATTTGAACTTGAACTAGTAAATGCAGTGAGATAACTAACCCTAAATTAGTAGTGATCAAAGGTTAGCAAGGCAACAAGATAATTCCAATACATTGTTTGAAGTAAAAATTGAACACTGAAATAGAGATTCATAGATAAGACAATATTATAACTATGGTGATGAAATGAGAAATAGGATATAACTAGAGGGGGGGGGGGGGGCGGGGGGGAGAGGGGTGAATCAGTTATCCAACTATCATCACAAACATTAACCTTAAACAAACTTAACCATGTGAGTGTTGGAATTCTTTAAAATAATTGAAAGGTGGGGTGAATCAGTTATCCAAGGTTTAGATGTACAAATACAACTTTTCATAGCTTAGTGAACTCATATCCGTAAAACATATTCATCATGCATGCATCCATTAGATCATACAATCACTTAAACTTGTAGGTTACTGTCAAATCAACTTTATAGAAATGTAAGCATGAAATATAATAGATTCAATAACACATTTAACACAATTATTTTACGTGGAAACCCAATTTGGGGAAAAACCACTAGTAATATGCTACTAATTCTCACTCTTTTAAAGTGATGCCTTGTGAAAGGTTAACCCTATTAAAGGTTACAATGCACACTGTTAAATGTAACCTAGTTAGAGGATTTAAATCACCATGTTAGGAGTGAGCCTTGTTAGAGGACTTTAGATCATTCACTTGGAATGTCACCCGATTAAAGGATTTACAAATGACTATTAGGTCAACCTTAATCCAAAAGATTTACCCTAGACCAATACAATGATTAGAAAGTAATAGTAAGGCTTTATATAATAACAACTTAAAACTCCAATTTGAAGATTATAGATCTTTGTTTTAGTCCTTCATTATGCTTGGCTTCCATACACTTCAGCTCTAATAGCTTTTCCACCCTTTAAGCATTCACACCCTTAAGCCTTCTTGCTTTTCTTTCCAATAGTAGTCACCTCTCTTTGGTTACTAAATGAAGTAATACCTTAGACTCCTTGTCTTCCTTAGGTTATTACACATGAAAACCTTTTCTTCTCACTAACCATCTCTATAAATAGAAAATTTAGATCTTTTTATGTTCATCCTCTATCATCCATTTTAAGGTTAGGTAGGATTAGGTATGATTCAATTAATCTACCCATATTTTCATTTTATTCCCTTCTAGAAACTTCTCCTTCAATCCTCTTTGAACTCACCTCAAAATGATATATTTTGAATTCTGTGCCACCACCTCATCAAGCTTATCTTTCACATAGTTTACAAAATCCAAGAAATCAAACTTGTCAACTTAGATTCATTGAAATCATGTTCTTTCTCATAATGCTAACACTCAACATTAACTCGCTTTTGGTACTCGACACAAACTATGCTACTTGACATCCACTGTCAAATCACTCAGCACAAACTAAAGTTTATTGGTGCTCGACATCAACCAAACTTTACTCGACTTACACTGTATCACTTGACATACACTGAAATTTGACTTTTCTTAGCTCCAACTCATTTTTTACTTGGCTCCAACTAGCATTGCTCAACACCTACTGTGCAGATTGTTAAGCTTGGCAGACTTAATTCTTCTCTCTTATTCTTCTAGACTTAATCAGTGTATCCAACCTTTACAACCTTAAGTAGATACTCAATGCACTATAATATCACTATCTTAACTAATATTTGTACTTATTTTCCATATCATAACTCAAAATTTCCTCTCGGTGCTCTTGTTATCTTATTTGATCAAATCCTCTTCATTAATCAAATAAATCATAGTACTCAAATCATCTAAGCAATTGTCTTACCAGCAAGTAGTAGTTTTGACATCAGTGACAAAATAATGATTGAAACATTTTCTCATACTTGTATCAATATGTTTTCAATAGTGAGTAATATAAATTAAAACCACAACAAGATACTCATACATAATTAACACCAAATATGTTAACTAGGGAACCCCTTGATTAGAGGGAAAAACCTAGTAAGGATGGTACCCACAAGATGATTTACTAATATAAATATTCCTAACCCTATTAGGAGTCTATCAAAACATTCAATACATATGATTCCTTGTTAGGAGACTTTGAATCCATATTAGGAGATCCCAACCTTGTTAGGATTTGTGCCAATCCTATTAGGAGTTGTGGAAGATAGTTGGACCCACTGTCCAAAAAAATTCAAGGTTAAGATCAAAGAACCCATTGTCCAAATGATCTTTGTATTATTCCTTGCAGAATAATAGAAGTGAAATTTACTTCCTTCCTCTATCTCTATCCTGTCTACCCAAATTTTTCTCCTTCATATCTTGTAACCAACTCTCATACTACACATCAATGATCCCTTAGATTGCTGACACACATTCAGTAAGCATATTGCTCCTTCTCACACTGCACACCAATACTTCGCATCCCACTTGCTCCTCTCATCCAAGTTCTTCAGTCCTTTACAAACAAGGAAAACACCTTTCCTTTATATTGTATCTTCATAATAATTCTTTGAGTCAGCCTTGAGGCTTTTTCAATTAATTAAAATAAGATAATTAATTAATTCACAATTAGAATAACACTCTCAACTCACACTCTATACAAAACTTCACATGTGTGAAACCACATCTTGTGCACACATTGACATCATAACACAACTTTCCTCTATCACTATATAAATATGAATTTCTTCAATACATCTCATATGAAAGATAGTGATAGATCATCAAAACTTTGTTTTCCAATGCTCTATTTCTACACTACTTCCAGTAAATCAAGTGTAACTTCCGTACACCATTTACTCAAACTTATTCCTCTTAACAAAATCATTAGGATAACCTTAGCAACATGGCCTCCACTACACATCATCTAAAACTTCCTCAATTTTTGTTCATCTTAATATTAATGGCTGCTGTTCTTCTAGTCTTAACAAAATTATTGTTATGTTGACATCAACGACAAATGCACTCATGAATGCAACATATCAATACTCTCTAATGATTAGGATACTCCCTCAATGTAGTATCATCAACATTCATGCTAATAATCTCCCCCTTTGGCATTGATGGAAACATAGATAAAAACAATCTAAGTTCCAAGAATACCAAACAATTTTTTACTGGCTCTAGTACTATTTTCATCTTCTCAAATCCTCTTCATAAATCAAATCTAAAATTCTCTAGAACACTGATCTATTCATCTTCTTCTTCTTTAGGATTGGCAAAAACTCACAATACATTAGGTGCATATACCTACATTGTTACATGAATCTTTCTAAATCTCCCTAAAGAGATATCTCTTTCCCCTTGCTTAGGAGTTTTTCTCATACACATTCTCCCTCATGCCTTAGGAGATATTTTTCATGCATATCTCTCCCTCATTGAAATCAATGTCAAATGTGTCAATCAAAATATCAATTTTCATATACTAATAATTAATTAGCTGCTCAAATCATCAACTAGCTCAAGTGTCCAAAGACATTGTTCAATACCAATTACCAAGAGTCCTCCATGACTTAACACATACTAGATTCTCCCCCATTTAGGAAGCATCAAAATTTAGTCCAATCTAACCATAGAGCTCTATACCACTAAAATGATGTACTCCTTGCATCATCTATGATGAAGTAGGTAGGGGCATGACTCCTAGCATACCTCTTAGGTACTCAAGAGTATCTTTAGGCAAAGGCTTCAAAAAGATATCTACAATCTGATCTTTAGTATTTACATACTCTAATCTTATTTCCTTTTTAGCTACATTTTCTCTCAAAATGTGATACTTAATGGATATGTGCTTTGTCTTAGAATGAAATACTAGATTTTTATACATACTTACTATAATTGTGTTATTACAGTAATTGATAACATGCTCCGTAAACTCAATTCCAATATCCTTCAACATTCGTTTCATCCACATAACTTGATTATAGTTATTTGTTGTTGCAACATACTCTGCCTCAGCTGTACTATGAGAAATATATGTTGATCTCATATTAGTTTTGACAATTGAGTGTCAACACATTTAAGTCATTTACTTAGTTCATACCAAACTCATAATACATGCTGAGTACTGTATGTAAATATTAGACCATGCTGAGTTGCAATGAGTGCCAAGTCACTCAAGTGCCAAGTAGATAGACCATGCCAAGTGATTCAAATGTTGAGTAAATAGTAGATGTTGAATAGTTTAGGTCCTGAGCCAGAATAGTGTATGTCGCGCATCAATAACTTCATATGCTGAGTAACATAGATTGGAAATATTTGTTTGTTATGGCACAAACAACTATGTAAATCATTTTTCAGCTGATCTAAGGATATTTTTTGATCCTTTAGGGATAAGGATGAATCTACATGTAGATTCCCTATGCAATTACATGCAACCAATCAAAAAATGGGAAAGTTTAAGCAAAAAAAAAGGATGAATCTTAGCCATAGATTCATAACTAACCCTAAGCCACCAAAGTATTTATAAGGAAGATGAAGCCCTAAATTTTTAAAAGAGTTGAGAGCATTAAAAATGAGTGAATGATCAAATTGGAGGAGTGTACAAGATAGTTTGTAAAGCATTCAAGGTGACTTAATAGTAAGAGTGAATTGCAGAATTAGTTAAGTGAAGAACAAAGGATAGAGGATACAACATTGATAAATTAGATCATGAAGGATTAATTAGAGATTGGATAGAGGTGATTTGTTGTCAAGAAAGTAAGTGCCAATCTCAAGATCTATGCTGAGACATTTTGATAGGTGATTTTAGTTAAATCTACTAGGCAGAGTAGTCCTAGTAGGCTTTACCAAATCCTTTAATAGGGTGACATTCCAAGTGAATGACCTAAAGTCCTTTAACAAGGCACACTTCTAACAAGGTGTTGAAATTCTCTAACAAAGTGGGACTTAATAGTCTTTGTAAGCCTTTAACAGGGCAAGCCTTTCATAAGATAGATCATGATTCATGGTCAAACCATTGTAACCTTAAATGGCTACACTTTACAACTACAATAGTGAAGATTTGTGGGTGTCATACCACCCCAATTTTACCTTCTCATTTGGAGGATTTTTGGATAACCATATCTAGTGCTATATGTGTTTGATTACTTAAATGTTTTAGATGCATTTACTTTAGATGTTATTTTAGTTTATATATTGAATGCAATTAATGAATGGTGAAAGTTTTATGGGTCCAAGTTTAAACTCTCAATTCATCCCCCCTCTTAGAAGTTTATCTTTCCCACTTGTAATTTCAACAATTGGTATCAGAGCCAAGTTCTCTAAAAGAGAAGCTTTGTAGCTTAGAGGAAAGATCTTAAAATAGAAGTTTACAAATTGGGAAAGAAAATTGAGAACTAGAATATTGAAATACATCTTATACTACATCAACTGAATAAAACTGGAGATGCTTTAAAGAGTCCCTTGAAGAGAAGGAAATAAATTGCTATAGTAGAAAATGACACACAATACAAAGAGATCAACACCACAAAGCTATTTGTAGATGGTAAATCTAGTGAATTTGATGCAATAGTTGCAGATCTAATGGAGGAGAATAGAATCCAAGCTGAAGAAATTAGAAATATCAAGTTGGAGCAAGAATCACAAGCATACTGCTATGTGAGGTGATTGAACAAAAGAAGAAAGGCATGGATGATAAGGCCATGATTGAAGAAGACAAAATAATTATAGCAAACAAACTAGAAGAGAAGTCAACAAAGCTAACCAAGATCTCAAACATGCAATTAGATACCCTTAGCCAAATGATGAATTCTCATCATGAGTTGAATGTCAAGGACATTGAGATAACTTCATTAAAGTTGCAAAATGAATAACGGAATGACTTGAAAAGAGAAAAGAAATTTTCTTAAAGTTTCAATAAGCTAAAAGAAGCCATCAAATACTTTGAGCAATTACTGAGATCCCTTAGATCTAACAAAGATACATTAGGATTGGGCTACACAAGCATTGAAGAAAGAGAATCATCCAAAGTTGCTAAAGAAAGGAATAATAGAGGTAAGAATTGCAAACCTACTTGTCATAGTTGTGGAAAGAAAGTACATACTGCTAATGTGTGTAGGAGCAAAAATACAAATCAGAATGCTAAGCCTAAGAACATGATTCATTGTCAAAAGTGTAATAAACAAGGTCATCAGGCACATGATTGTAGAACTAAGGCCATGCATAAATTTTTTTTTGAAGGATATTGTTACAACTATAATAAGTATGGACATAGAGCCTTTAAATGTAGATCCAAGTCCATGTGATCATCAAACAAGCCAACAAGGGTAAGAAGCTATGGAAACTCTTATAATTGGGATTACAATACAAGATATAGATGCCATTATTGTCAAGAATATGGACATATTTTGAAGAATTGTATTAGGACTCACTTCAATGGTAACTACAAAAGGTGGTTGAGTCAAACCACATACTTTAGCTATTTGAAGACTGGTCATATTAGTATGCATTTTCCACTAGGTCAAAGGCACCAACTTGTGAATTTGATAAAGGCAAAGGCAAGGTAGATGTTGAACAGATTAGGAATGAGATGAATAAGACATGGAAGAAGAAAGATGGTTGTAGTAATCAAATGGAGAATGGATTACTTCACCCAATGGGTTTGGTGGTCACACCTCATCAAATTGAACAATCAAGAGGTATGTGGGACTGATATTTAAAGTATTATATCATACATCAGTTCCAAAAGAAGTTAGTATTGAAAGGACTACATTAGCATGAATGAAGATGCAAGATGTTGAAAATTCAAGATTAAATTTTTAAGTTTTCATGTTGTTGCCGAGCATGAAAAGTTTTCAATGGATGCCGAGTGGAATACTAGTTAGTGTCGAGCTACCAGGCTAGCTAGTTGGTGTCGATTCTATAATAGCTGTCGAGTGATGATAATATCAATGGATGCCGAATGATTCTCAAATCAAGTTAATGCTGAGTTTTCAACTATATAAGCACTAAGCATTAATTGCAAGGGTTTTTGAAGTGTATATGGTCATTTTTCACTCATTTCTCATCACTTCAAATTTGAGCAAGAGCAAATAGAGTAGAAGGTGACTCAATTTTTTTTTGAAGTGACTACAAATATTTTAATGATGATTTCACATCAGTTCTACAAGATTTTAAAGGTATTTATCACAAGCCAAGCTATGTAGTTTGCATTTACAAAAACCATAGTTTGTCACAATGGCATCTAGCTTAAGAAATATAGAAGGGAAAGAGGTCTTGAATGTACAATTAGTTAGTAATGAAGTAAAACAACCAAATTTCAAAGCAATTCTAGATGTAGCTTACAAACAAGATCTTTCAAGCATGTTTTCCATGATTCCCCAAATGTTATTATGGTTCAAGATGTCAGTAAATGTTACAATTGTAAGATAGGAGGAGTAGGAGACATGGAAATTAGGGAAGCCTATGATAGATTATGTGAAAATGGCATCTTGAAAGAAGAATTCAAAATTTTCAAAAGGACGGGTTTGACCTGTGCCCTAGAATTTCCTAGTGTTTAAGATAGAATGGATAAGAATAGTAGTGAGCCAAGTACACAATGGATCCTTATGGTTGGAAGGTGGACCAATAAAGATATCAAAGATAATAATTCATAGAGTGACTAGATACCCAACCCTAGATCAGCCAAAGACTTTGTAGAGTGATTCCAAAGAAGTAATAGAAAAGAATACAAGAGCAAAGTGGAACAAATGAGGAATGAAAATAAACACTATAATAGATCCATTGATAAACTTTGCAGTAAGGGTTATTTATCATAAATTATATCAATCTAGAGATTAAGCAGTGTACCATGTATTACTATAGATGTTGGATACAAAAATGTGAAGAAAGATCATACTTATGATCTAGCTAAGATTTAACTACAACAATTAATGGAAAACCTTGAAGTAGTAAGGAACACTAAGATTACACAGTGAAAATTTGAATCAATTCTAGTTTGCATATTTTTCTATGTATAGAATACATTCCCATCTTTTGGCACTATAGGATGGAAGACAAACAAGTCAGTTGCTATTCAGATAAATGAGTACATTGAGCAGATGGGTGAAAATTTTGACACTATCATGACGATTACTTTGAAGACTTTAAGAAGTCTATGAAGAAAAGGATGAGGATACCTATTTCTTTGGTTGAAAAATATTACAATGATATATATTTCCTTGTAGACATTGATTACACATATGTAGAGGCTGCTACACCTAGGGTAAGATGGCTAAGACCCTTAGGTTATGAGATCAATGTTGATGAAGCCTCAACAACCATCACTACACTTCTAGTAGAATAAGTAGAAAAAAATAAAAAATATTTGGAAACTATGATGTAATAGAGTGAAAGGTAGAAATGGAATTGAAGAGAACCTTTACACTGAAGAAGAAGGACAAACTAGTGAAGAAACTTAAGGCTAAATTTGGTGAAGGTGCTGAAGAGGAAGAAGAGGAAGGAGATGAAGAGGATGAAGAGGAAGAACAAGAATACACCCAAGAACCTCTTGCATTAACCCAAGGCATGGGTGAGGATAAAGAAGAAGAGGAAATATAGGGTGCCAAGGAAGAATAAGCTACGGAAGCACCAACACATGCTGAACCAAAGAAGAGAAAAGCCAAGGCATAGCCTGTGGCTAAAGCAAAGAAAGTTGCTAAATCAAGCCCAAGAAAGCCAAAAAAACCTATCACTAGAGAAAGAATATGAGCCACCACACAAAAGTCCAAGGAGAAAACTAAGTAGATAGAATAAGGAGGCCAAGTGAAAAAGAAGTAGAGAATGAAATATATTGCACAACTTGACTCAGATGAAGAGAGAACTAAATTAGATGATCTAAGCCAATTCAAAGTGGTAAGTCATACACCACTTTTTGATCTTGAAAGTTTGTGTGAAATTATCAAAAATAACACAAATCTATTTGGCCTTAAACATGTAAATTTTGATGATTTTGGAATAGAGGAGAAAAAGTTAGTAGAAGAAGCCCTATATGCAATGATGACTAAATTTAAGACTACACCATTAGAATTTGCTTACTCAGTACCCAAGCAATTATATGATTTATTTGAGCAAAAATGGAATTATTTTTTAAATTTGGAAAATTAAATATAAGGGAAAATACTTTGGCCCAAGTAATGCCAGAACTAACGAAAGGGAAAATTGCTAAGGCAAACAAGAAATATGGAGGAACATTCACACCAAAGTATAGAGCCTTCAACATTCTTGAAAATGACATTGAAGATGTTGTCAAGAAATCCACACAAATGTGGAAATTAATCTATGGATTAACTACTATAAAACAAGGAGAGAAGGACCCCTTTGAGGGTAAAAATGATGATAAAGAAGAAGATGACAAAGAAGACAACAAGGAAGAAAGAAAAATAATTGAGGAGTAGACTGAGAAGATGGATACTAACACAACAACAACTGAACAACAACATGAGGAATAGAGTGTGTAAGACACACAAATGTTGAGTGCCATCCCTCCTCATGACACAAGTGTACCTACAGAAACTAACATTGTCAAGGATGACTCTAATGTATCAACTTAGAACATCAATCTATTGACTATAGAAGATTTGAAAAAGACTCTAGATCAATCTACACTACAAGAACAACTATGTGTAAATCCTATTTTGATTAGTGTAGAAGAACTTCAAAAGGTAGTAACTGAAGTTACAAGGGATAAGATGAATACAAAAGAGCCACCTTTTGTCATCTCTTTAGTTATTTTTGATCAACCTTTGATTCAAATAACTATAGACACATCTATTAAGGTTGACACAAGTGTTAAAGTAGACATAGTTGAGCAAACGTAGACTGCCAAAGAAGAAAAAGAGACAACAACAGAGAAAACATGACATATAGATTCATCTGTAGCTGAATAAAAAACACAAGGTGCAAGACAAGTCATTGTCACAGATCAATATAAGCTACAAGAGTAGGAGCAATTACCAAAGGTAAAGGAACAAGAGGCCATCCAAGCATTGGTAACCTTACCAACATTTGGCTCTTCACCTACAAAAGATCTTTAGAAGCCAAGCACAGAAGCTATACCCCTAAAAATCTCAGTGCCAAACCCATGCTCTTCTGAGGTTGAAAAGGTAATTCACTATGGTGATATCACTTTAGATGAAGAAATAGTGATTCCTAAATTTGACTATGCAACAATGACATTAGAGAAAATAGGCATTTTGCAACAAGCCTTAGAGAAAAAGAAGCATTAAGAAATTCTTAGGAAGGGATATAGGAAGAAATTAAAGACATCCTTTTAGATGCATTCAGCTTGCCACCTCTTGAAGAAACCAAGCCACTACTAGAACAACTATCAGATATTATGGAAAAGGTTAATAATGAAGACCAAGATACAAATGCTAAAATTTTAGAATGGTTTGAGAGATATTTTCAAGGGAAAGTAAATGAAAATATATCTAGTGAGATAGCACTGAGTCAAGTTGCATTGGAAACCAAGGTTGAGGATGTGAAGAAGGTACTTGAGAATATCTTCTCACTATATACCAAATTGTGTGATTCCACACTCTTCACCCAAGACACCAGACATAGAATTATGAGCCTAGAGAGGAATCTAACCATATTAGGCACACAACTACCTAAGAGACTAGCTTAGAGTGAGAAGCATTTCCATACATTGAATCATAGAGTCAATTAGCTATGTTAACAATAGAAGAGGCTAACATAAGAGTCAAATTGAGAAATATTCAAGCATCCCTCACCCCAGACATGGAAATCCTCCATAAAGAACTAGGTTATGCTGAAACTCTACTGAAGAAAGATCCTAATCTTTCTATAGTAGATGGCTTAGTACACATTGTAGCAGAGCTAGCTATCCAAATAAAGTCATTGGATGTTGCATGTTACAATTGGGATGCATCTCTTAAAATCATCATGGAAGTCCATAAATCCTTTTTGGACAAATACACTATAAGTGTATAGCCCATTTGACATAAGTGTCAAAAACAGGGAGTAAGTAAGCAAGAAGAAAGGGGAAGTAAATAAGCAAGGGGGAGAATAATGAAAGGGGGAGAGATACAAGTGGAAATATGGAGAAAAAAGAAAGAGAAAAAAGAAATAGGGGAAGCATGAACAAAGGGGGAATTATCAATTTTGACCCTAGTGATATACATTTTTGAGGAAGGCATAAAATAAATATAGATATCATCTATAACAAAGCATATCAGATGAAAGAATATCAGTTACAAGTGCATTGAAGTCAAAGAGTATCAATCATTAGAGACAAATCTACTTAGAATGGAGAACATATTTTGGATATAGAACAAACATATTAATCCAGGGGAAGTTATACATTTTGAGGTACATAAGTTATTGCAAAATTTTGAAAATTTGAAGTTCTATATATAAGCTGAGTCATGGATATGTTATACTCAAGAAGATTAGATTGATTATGAATATTCAAGTGTTTTTTACACTCATGTCAAAGGGGGAGATTGTTGATCTCAGATTGGTTTTGATAATTGAGTGTCAACACACTTAAGTCATTTACTTAGTTTGTATCAAACTAGTAATACATACTAAGTACAACATGTAAATATTAGACCATGCTAAGTTGCAATGAGTGATGAGTCACTCAGGTGTTGAGAAAATAGAACATGCTAAGTGATTCAAGTGTTGAGTAAATAGTAGATGTCAAAGTTCAGGTGTTAAGTTAGAACAGTTTATGGTGAACATCAGTAACTTCATATGCCAAGTAACATAGATTGGACATATTTGTTTGTTATGGCACAAACAACTATGTAAACCATTTTTTAGCTGACCTAAGGATATTTTTTGATCTTTTAGAGATAAGGATGAATCTACATGTAGATTTCCTATGTATTTACATGCAGCCAATAAAAAATGGGAAGGTTTAAGTAGTAAAATGGATGAATCTCAGCCGTAGATTCATACCCAACCCTAAGTCACCAAAGTCTTTATAAGGAAGATGAAGCCCTAAATTGGTAAGAGAGTTGAGAGTATTGCAAAGCAGTGAATGATCAAATTGGAGGAGTGAACAAGATAGTTTGTAGAGCATTCAAGGTGACTTAGTAGTAAGAGCAAATTACAAAATTAGTTAAGTGAAGAACAAAGGATAGAGGATACATCATTGATACATCAGATTGTGAAGGATTAATTAGAGATTGGATAGAGGTGATTTTTTTATTAGGCGAGCAAGTGCCAACTGCAAGATCTATGCTGAGATATTTTGACAGGTGATTTCAGTTAACTCTCGTAGGTGGAGTAGTCCTAACAGGATTTACCAAATCCTTTAATAGGGTGGCATTCCAAGTGAATGACCTAAAGTCCTTTAACAAGGCACACTTCTAGTAGGGTGTTGAAATCCTCTAACAAGGTGGTACTTAATAGTCCTTGTAAGCCTTTAACAGGGTAGATCATGATTCATGGTCAAACCATTGTAACCTTAATTGGCTACACTTTACAATTGTAGTAGTGAAGATTTGTGGGTGTCATCCCAACCCCAGTCTTACCTTCTCATTTGGAGGATTTTTGGGTAACCATATCTAGTGTTGTGTGTGTTTGATTACTTACATGTTTTAGATGCATTTAATTTACATGCTATTTCAATTTATATATTGAATGCAACTAATGAATGGTGAAAATTTTATGAGTCCAAGTTTAAACTCCTAATTCACCCTCCCCTCAAAAGTTTATCTTTCCCACTTGTAATTCCAAAAATATAGTCCTATTTCTTACTCAACCAAGAAGCCAATCTTCCTCCAAGAAAGAATGCTTCACCATTGGTGCTCTTTCTATCATCCATACTACTTGCCCAATCTACATCAGTATATGTGCACAAAGTAAAATCACTTGAATTGTGATACCAAATTCAATAATCAGATGTACCTGTTAAAATATGAATATCCTCTTTACTGCTGCATAATGATACTCTTTAGGATCAACTTGAAATATTGCTACAATCCCAATTGTATTTTCTATATCTAGTCTTGTGTGAATCAAATATTACAATCCTCCAATCATAGATCTATACTTTTTATGCTCAACTGTAGGTGTTTCATCTTTACTAGATAACTTGTGACTAGTTATCATGGGTATACTAATAGGTTTTCAATTTTCTACACCAAATATTTTCAAAAAGTCTTTCAAATACTTGGTTTATGAGATAAATATCTCATCCTTGTTCTGTACAATTTGTAATCTTAGGAAAAAACTTCATTTCTCCTATCATGCTTATTTCAAATTCTTTTTTCATCTCTTCAACAAACTTATCACTTTCTTTATCATTTCCTCCAAATATTATGTCATCCACAAATATTACAATGATAGACAATGCTAAATATTATGTCATCGACAAATGTACAAATACCTACACAACCTTGCATACTAGGTTCTAGGTGCTTTCTTTAGACCATACAGTGTTTTATTTAGTCTACATACAAATTCTTTTTCTTCTATCAGAGGGAATCCCTTAGGTTGCTCAATGTAGACTTCTTCTTCAAGTTCTCCATTCAAAAAAGCTGACTTGAAATCCATCTGACTTGAAATTTTTGCTTGCTACATAAGCGAAGAATATCCTTACTACTTTCATTCTTGCCACAGGTGCATATGTTTCTTCAATATCTATGCCTTCTTGCTGTGAGTAACCTTTGCAAACAAGTCTATCCTGATTTCTCACAACCTCTCCTTGCTCATTCATCTTATTTCTAAATACCCACTTGGTTCCTATAACTTTTTTGTCTTTAGGTCTACGAACTAATTCCCATGTCTCATTCTTAACAATTTGATCTAGTTCTTCTTTCATTGCTTCCATCCAATGATCATCCTTACATACCTCATTTGTCCTTTTAGGTTCTACTTGAGAAATTAAAAAGAAAATCCTCATTCTCTTTGTTCCTTGTCATTACACCCTTATCCTTGCTCCCAATTATCTGCACTGGGGGGTGATTCTTTGCCATGTTTCTATTGGAAGTAGGAGTTGATATCTCAACTCTTATCTCTTCTCTACATTCAACTCTTTGTTCTACTCTATACTCAACAAATACATCTTTCTGCAAGTTATTATTAGTCTTAAAAATAACTTCAACATTTTGTCTAACAATTCTAGAATTATCCTCTTTTTCATCAGAGTTATAATATACTATCTTCTCTTTAGTACCAAACTTTTCATTAATCCTTACATTTGCACACTCAATTATTGTCTTAGTTCTATAGTTGAAACATCTATATGCTTTACTTTTCAATGAGTAACCAAGAAACATACCTTCATCACTTCTAGGATCAAACTTACCAATATCATCATCTCTCTTTATGTAACACTTACTTCCAAATGTTCTAAAATACTTGACTAATGGTGAATGACTAAACCATAACTCATAGGGTGTCTTGCTCATAACTTTTCTAATATGTACTTTGTTTAGAGTATATACTATAGTGTTAACTACTTCTCTCCAAAATGTCTTTGAGACATCATTCTCAAATAACATTTCTCTTGCTACTTCTGCTACTAACTTGTTTCTTCTTTCAACAATCCCATTCTGTTCAGGTGTTCTAGGTGAAGATATATGTCTTTTGATTCCATTCTCTTCATAGAACATGTTCAACTTTCTAGAGGTGAACTCTCCTCCTTTATCTGATCTTTAAAATTTAATCTTGACACCAGATTAATTTTCAACTCTATTCTTGAATATCTTAAATTTTTTAAAAGCTTCAAACTTCGCTTTAAGAAATGCTATCCACATAATCCTAGTGAAATCATCAACAAAAATCATAAAGTACCTTTCACCATAGAATCCTCTAGTTCTTGCAGGACCACTCAAATCTGCATGAAAAACTCCAATTTCTTTGTAGTAGAGAACTTCTTGCTAGGAAAAGAAACTTTTGTCTAATTAGCCAAAATACATTCCTTACAGATAATATTTGTAGGCTTAATGATCTTAGGTAGATCTTTCACTGCAAATGTACTACTAACTTTCACAATATTATCAAAGTTTATATGAAAAAACCTTTTATGTCATAACCAATTGATGTCAACCTATGCAACCAAACATGTTATTTTAGTAGGATTCAACTAGAATATATTACATCTAGATCTAGTTCTAGTACCAATCAGCTTACCATCTTTGTCTTTGATAATGCAAGTCTTTGCTATGAATTGCAAAAGATATCCCTTGTCTACCAACTATCTAACACTTAAAAAATAATGTTTCAAACCATAAAAAAGTAAACATTATTAGTGTTAGTTTTATCATCAAGAGTAATAAATCCAATCCCTGTGATATGACAGGATGCATTGTTACCAACTCTAACAATACCCCATCTTGATTTTTGAATTTAAAAATTTTGTTCATATCATGAGTCATGTGATGTGAACATCCACTATCAATTATCTAATCTGATTTCTTCTCAACTAGGGTAACTAGAGCCCTCTCTTCTCTAATCTCTCTATTAATATCATCTTCCTTGATTGATGCAGGAGCATCCTGGGTTTTCTTGTAATCCTACACCTTTGTTCTTTCTTCCAGTTGCTATCGAGTTCTAGTTTTCAGTTGCTATTGAGTTCTAGTAGCTTTAGTCACTACCAAGTTCTAGTTTCTAGTTGCTACTAAGTTCCAGTTGCTAGTTGCTATCGAGTTCTAGTTTCTAGTTGTATCGAGTTCTAGTTGCTAGTTGCTACTGAGTTCCACTTGCTATCGAGTTTGTAGTTGAGTTCTAGTTGCTACCGAGTTCATAGTTTCTACTGTGTAATCCCTTTGGATGTCGAGCTCATATGGATGCCAAGTGCCAATTTTGGAAAGCTTTCTTTTGCCGAGTAATCTATGTCTGGTTCTTGTTTGGGCTTACTTTGCTTACATTTAATTTTGGTATAGGTAGTTATATTTACTGAGAGCCAGCTTGTGGCTTCTCTATGTTCTGGAATGTTCTGCAAGCTATTTTGGCAAGTATTGATAGGGTGTTTAGGCTTAGAGTTAGAAGACTAGAGAGAGAGTTTAAAAAGAATAGGATATGAGTCTAAAAATGTGAATTTGAAGCTGGATCATGGATCTGGAAGTTGTATTTGTATTTGGATGTAACCCGAAATGCCTTCAGCTGGGCATGTATGAAGATATTTTGATGAATCAATAAAAGTATTTCTTTCTTCTCCTCCTTTGGTTGCTATCCCTTGTGTTTGCTTCCATTTTGTTATCTCTTGCAAGGTGGTTTGGATAGTTGGGTGAGCCCTTGGCCCTAGTTATTCACCCTTTGCCTATGTCAGTTTTGATATCAAAGCTTGAGGTTCATCCTTGTGGAGATTGGATCATGTAGAACCCTAATTTGAATTTGGTTGTAGGGTGGTAGATCTGTGGATTTGACCTATAACTTGTAGAGGGTTACGATCTTCTAGGAACCTAATTTGTAAAGATGGTTCATGGTAGAGGAAATAATGTTGATAATGCTATATTGGATCAATTGAGACAAATTGTAGCCAGATTAGATGCTATGGAGGCAGCCCAAAGGAGAGGAGCACATCTTGATGATGTAAGTGATGATGAAGTAGCAGCACCAAACCCTAATCAAGAGCTTGAAGAAGACCGAGATGAAACAAGATTGTTGAGAATATTATCTAGAGGAATTCAAAGCCTATTGTAGAAGTTGTTCCTTATGATGGAAAATTGGACACCAATGCTATGTTGGATTGGATCTCTAATATGGAGAAATTCTTTGAGTATGAAAACACTCCTGATAATAGAAAGCTGAAGATTGCAATCACTAGGCTGAAAGGTCATGCATCACTATGGTGGGAGCACTTGAAAACTAATAGACAAAGGAGAGGAAAGGAGAAGATCAGAACTTGGCCAAAGATGGTGAACAAGGTAAAGAAAAAATTCCTTCCTGCTGATTACCAAGTTAGCTTGTTGATAAAGATGCAAAATTTGAAGCAAAAAGACATGAATATGAAAGAGTATACTAAGGAATTCTATAGATTGGAAATCAAATTTGGACATGTGGATGATGATGTTGAGAAAATTTTAAGGTACATTAATGGATTGAGATCTGGAATACAAGATGAGATAAGTTTTGTGAAGTTGGAAAGTGTGGAAGAAGCATATCAGTATGCCTTGAAGGTTGAGGAGATCTTGACAAAGAAGCATGAACAAAGACAAAGAGGTAGAGGTCGCAGATTTCAGAGAGATAGAGGTAGAGCTTATGGTGAAGGTGGCCAATCTGAAAGTTCTATGCATGATAAAGGAAAATCTGAATGGAAGAATGATGACAAAAGCAAGACCAAATGGAAAAGTTGTAATTGTTACCAAGGAGGCACTAGTTCTTATCAAGGAATAGGTAGTCCCTATTCTAGAGGTGGATTTCATGGTAATTGTTTTAGATGTGGTAAAGAGGGACATATATCTTTTGAATGTAGACCCTCTGAAAGTAGGCAAGGTAACAAAAATGCTGTGATGCAAGAAGATGATGAGGGTTCACCAAGTGGACCTAAGGCTGGAGAAAATTTGATGGTGAGGAGAACCTTATGTAATAAGGGAGGTGATGAGGAAGCTATTTTAAGGAGAGGTCTTTTCAAGACAAGATGTAAGATGGCTAGAAAATTCTGTAAGGTGATCATTGATAGTGGAAGTTCTACAAATTTGGCATCAGAAGAGCTGGTTACAAAGTTGCAGTTGTAGAGACTAAAACATCCTAAACATTATCATGTTTCATGGATCAAAGATGAACATAAGATATTGGTAAGTGAGCAATGCCTTGTGAAGTTCAAAATTGGACATTACTTTGATGAAGTTTTGTGTGATATTATGCCCATGGATTGTTGTCATATTTTTTTGGGTAGACCTTGGAAATATGATAGATATGTTGTACATGATGGAAGATTGAATCAATATACTATTTGGGTAAATGGGAAGAAACAAACGTTGTTGCTTTTGATCAAAAGTCCAGATGAGGTTAATTGTACTGCTGTAAAAATTTGCATGGTTACTAGGAAAAATTTGAAAAGGAAATGAAAAAGAATCAAGTCTATTTTGCTATAATTCCAAGAAAATCGAATTTTTTCAATGGAGACCAAGTGCAAGAAAATAGTGTTAACCAAGTGCTAGTTAGTGGTGACCGAATGATAGATGGTAGTATTGACCGAGTGCCAAAAGAAATTGCAGAGTTGTTGAATGAGTATAAAGAAAATATTTTTTGATGATATTCCTTATGGTTTACCTCTAGTAAGAAGTATAAATAATTGTATGGATATGATCCCTAGAGCTAGTTTTCCAAACAAAGCATCATATAGATTGACACCTGTAGAGAATGAAGAACTTAATAGACAAGTGCATGAGTTGTTGCAGAAAGGTTTGATCAGAGAAAGCTTGAGTCCATGTGCTATCCCTATTGTATTAGCACCTAAAAATAATGGAGAATGGAGAATGTGTACTGATTCTAGAGCCATCAACAAAATAACGGTGAAATATAGGTTTCCTATGCCAAGGATGGATGACATAATGGATTGTTTGAGTGGAGAAAAATATTTTACCAAGATTGATTTGAAGAGTGTCTATCATCAGACCAGAATTAGAGAAGGTGATGAATGGAAGATTGCTTTCAAGACAAAAGATGGTTTGTATGAATGGTTGGTTATGCCTTTTGGTTTGACTAATGCACCTAGTACTTTCATGAGGTTGATGAATGAAGTTCTGAAAAGATTCTTGGGTAAGTTTGTGAATTTTTATTTGGATGATATTCTAATATTCAACAAGACTAAGGAAGAAAATCTTGAGCATATTAGACAAGTATTGTAGAGGTTGAAATAGGAAAAGTTGTTGATTAATCTAAAAAAGTGTTCTTTTATGCAAGAGGAGATTGTGTATTTGGGATTTGTGATTTTAGTTGATGGATTGAGGATGGATCCCGAGAAGGTTAAAATTTTTTTGGAATGGCCTACACCTAGGAATGTGGGCGAAGTAAGATCATTTCATGGTTTGGCTAGTTTTTACAGAAAGTTTATAAAGAATTTTAGTGCTGTTTGTAATACTATGACTGAAACAATGAGGGGAGATAAAAATGAATTCAAGTGGACACATGGAGCTGATAAGAGTTTTGAGACTTTGAAACAAAAGGTTACTGAATTACCTGTATTGGCTTTACCTAATTTCAACAAAGTATTTCAAGTTGAATATGATGCAAGTAGTAATGCAATAGGACCTATATTAAGTCAAGAAGGTAAGCCTGTTGCTTTCTTTAGTGAAAAGTTGAATGATGCTAAAAGGAAGTATTCTGTGTATGATCAAGAATTTTATGCCATTGTTTAAGCATTGAAGAAGTGGAGACATTATTTGATTCCTAGGGAGTTTGTGTTATATACTAATCATAAAGCTTTACAATACTTGGGAAGTGAACATAAATTGAATCAAAGACATATGAAGTGGGTTGAGTACTTGTAAAGTTTTACATTTGTGATCAAGAATACGAGTGGAGTTACTAATAGAGTTGATGATGCATTGAGTAGAAGACATTCTTTGTTGACTGAAATGAAGGTTGAAGTTCTTGGTTTTGATGAAATCAAAGAATTGTATGATGTTGATCCTGATTTTTCTGAGGCATGGAGAGAGTGCAGAGCACCAAATCTGACAGACCACATAAGTATGTATGATGAATATTTCATTCAAGAAGGTATTTTGTTCAAAGGTATTCAGTTGTGTATTCCTAGAAGTCCTATGAGGTTGAATTTGATTAAGGAAAATCATAGTGGTGGATTAGCTGGACATTTTGGAATTGATAAGACACTGAGTTTTCTAAAAGAGAAGTATTATTAGCCACAAATGTATAAGGATGTTCAAAAATTTGTAAAGAGTTGTGGAGTTTGTCAAGTTGCAAAGGGAGTGAGTCAAAATACTAGTTTTTATACACCTATTACTATTCTTGAGAAACCCTAGACTGACATTAGTATGGATTTTGTTCTTGGATTGCCTAAAATAGTGAAGGGGTATGATTCTATATTTGTTGTAGTGGACAAATTTTCTAAGATGGCTCATTTCATACCATGTAAGAAGACATCAGATGCTGAGCATGTTGCTGAACTTTTCTTTAAAGAGATTGTGAGATTGCATGGATTACCAAGAAGTATTGTTTTAGATAGAGATAGTAAGTTTGTTGGTTATTTTTGGAAGACTTTGTGGAAGAAGATGGGTACTGAGCTGAAGTTCAGTTCTACATTCTATCCACAGAGGTTGTGAATAGAAGCTTGAGAAATTTGTTGAAATGTTTAGTTGGGAATAAGCCCAGTAATTAGGAGATGGTATTGGCATAGGCTAAATTTGCATATAATAATTCTGTGAATAGGAGTATAGGGAAGACACCTTTTGAGATTGTTACTAGAATGCATCCTAGAGGTATATCAAATTTGAGAGATGTTGTTGGTGAAGAACAGAAAAGTGCTACAAGAGAAGAATTTTCTGATTTTATGGAGTCCTTGCATAAGGAAGTGAAGTTGAGGTTGGAAGAAAGTAATCAAATGTATAAGGAGAATTCTAATCAGTCTAGAAGACACCATGATTTTCAAGTTGGAGATGAGGTGATGGTTCATCTAAAGAAAGGAAGATTCCTAGTTGGAACATACAGTAAGATGAAGATGAAGAAATTTGGACCTTATAAGATCTTAAAGAATTTTGACAATGGTAATGCTTATGAAGTTGAGTTACATGATGAAATGGATATATCTCCTATATTCAATATTTCTAATTTGTAGAAGTATTATGAGTCAGATGATGAAGTTGTTGTATCTGATGATTTTCCTAAGAAGAAAAGTGAAGAGGTTGAACAAATATTAGATCAGAGAGTTGGTAAAAGTACAAGAGGAAATGACTACTATGAATATTTGGTGAAGTGGAAGAATAGACTAGTTGAAGATGCTACATGGATTTCTCAATCAGAGTTGGGATTCAGCTCAGGTTGTGACACTTGCATGATTCAAGAGAATTATTTTCTCTAACCTTGGTTGTCTAATGTAGGAGCATCTTCAGTTTCCTTGTAATCCTACACCTTTTTTCTTTCTTCCAGTTGCTATCGAGTTCCAGTTTCTAGTTGCTATCGAGTTCCAGTAGCTTTAGTCGCTCCCAAGTTCCAGTTTCTAGTTGCTACCGAGTTCCAGTTGCTACAGAGTTCTAGTTTCTAGGTGCTATCAAGTTCTAGTTGCTAGTTGCTACCAAGTTCCACTTGCTTCTAAGTTTGTAGTTGAGTTCTAGTTGCTACTGAGTTCATAGTTGCTTCCGTGTAATCCCTTTGGATGCCAAGCTCGTATGAATGTTGAGTGCTAGTTTTGAAAGCTTTCTTTTGCTGAGTAATCTGTGTCTGGTTCTTGTTTGGGCTAATTTTTCTCACATTTAATTTTGGTATAGGTAGTTATATTTTCTAGGAGCTAACTTATGGCTTCTCTATGTTCTAGAATGTTCTGTAAGCTATTTTGGCAAGTATTAATAAGGTTTTTAGGCTTAGAGTTAGGAGACTAGAGAGAGAGTTTAGAAAGAACAAGATATGAGTCTAGAAATGCAAATTTGAAGCTGGATCATGGATCTAGAATTTGTATTTGTATTTGGTTGTAACCCAAAAGGCCTTCAGCTAGGCATGTATGAAGATATTTTGATGAATCAATGAAAGTATTTCTTTCTTCTCCTCCTTTGGTTGCTATCCTTTGTGTTTGCTTCTGTTGTGTTAACTGTTGTAGGGTGGTTTGGATAGCTGGGTGAGCCCTTGGACCTAGTTATTCACCCTTTGTCTGCATCATTGATAACTAGAAATATTAATTTATCATCACTTTCACTTTGATCTCTTTCATCAGATTATTTGTCCACATTAGCATATAAACAATTTCTATCCTTATCTCTTCTAGGCTTAAATTTCACTTTAAACTTTTTCTCTCTTTTAGGACATTTAGATGCATAATGACCATATTCATCACAAGTCCAACATTTAAATATTTTTTTACCATCTTTCTCTCTTCTTACTAGAAGGGCTATTCCTCCTTCAGTCTTCTTATCTTCTTTAGATCTGCTACTACTGGAAAAGTCTCCTCTTGTGCTTGCACTTCTTGACAAATTAGGTTGTATGTTTAGAGTGCTGAAAGTTGTCTAAACTATGGTTAATTATCCAAACTATCTCATTTTTGATTTTGTAGATTCTAATATTCCAAGAAATATTTCCTTTGTAAAATCTTTGGTACATGGCATAACTAGCTGATTCATCAGAGCTGTTTTCTTGAATGGTGGTGTTAAAATTTTCAAGATCTTCCATATAACCTCATCATATTCTTTAGTTCCACCAAGAGACTAGATTCCTACAAAAAAAATTGATATTCTAGCTACATAACTTCTTATAGATTCATCTTCCATCATCTTAGCATCTTGAAATGCACAAATCCAATTTTACAATCTCATTATTTTTGCATGATCATCACCTTCAAAAGTAACTTCTAATGCTTTTCAATTTTCATTAGAAGTTTAAAATGTCTTTATCTAATTGTATTCATTCTTTGGAAGAGCTGATAGTAGGGCTTCTCTAGTTCTGATGTTACACATGAATATACCTCTTTTTGAGTCATTGCATTTCTTAATCTTGTCTTGATCCACAATTGTCTTCTCACTCTTTTTCAAGATCTAATAGCCCAAACCCATGCACCTCAAGTGATTCTTCATCTTCTCTTTCCAACTATCATAGTTTTCCCCATCAAATCTTGGACTATCTTTTCTAAACATGTTTTCCATTGATATAATTGGAGGGGGGGGGGGGGGGGGGGGGGGGTGAATTAGTTATCCAACTATCATCAAAAACATTACCCTTACAAAAAATTAGCCATGTGTGTAATATAAACTAAAGCACAACAAGATACTCATGCACAATTAACACCAGATATGTTAATTAGGGAAACCCTTGATTAGAGGGAAAACCCTAGTGGGGATGGTACCCACAAGATGTCAAACTAATATAAATATTACTTGTTAGAGGATAGACCCTGTTAGAAGTATATTACAACATTTAGTACATATGAGTCTCTATTAGGATACTTTGAATCCCTGTTAGGAGATTCCAACCCTATTAGGAGTTGTGGAAGATAACTCGATCCACTGCCCAAAAAAATTCAAGGTTAAGATCAAAGAACTCATTGTCCAAATGATCTTTGTATTATTCCTTGCAGAATAATAGAAATGAAATTTACTTCCTTCCTCTATCTCTGTCCTATCAACTAGACTTCTACTCCTTCAGATCTTGTAACTAGATCTCATACTACGCATCAATGATCCCTTGGATTGCTTATACACATTCAGTAAGGATTCTACTCCTTCTCACACTATGCACTAATACTTCATATGCCACTTGGTCATGTCATCCAAGTTATTCATTTTTTTACAAACAAGGAAAAAAACTTTCCTTTATATTGTATCTTCATAATAATTCCTTGAGTCAGCCTTGAGGCTTTCTTAATTAATTAAAATAAGATAAATAATTAATTCACAGTTACAATAGCACTGTCAGCTCACAGTCTATATAGAACTTCACACATGTGAAACCACATCTTGCACACACACTAGCATCATCACACAACTATCCTCTATTACTATATAATTTCACATCTCTTCATTACATCTCAAATGAAAGATATCAATTGATCATCAAAACTCTATTTTCTAATTCTTTGTTTTTGCACTGCTTCTAGTAAATCAAGTGTAACTTCTGTACACCATTGATTTAGATTTAGTCCTCTTAACCATATGATTAAGACAACATCAAGAACATTTCCTCCATTGTGCATCATCTAAAACTTCCTCAGCTTCTACACATCTTAAGATTACTGACTACTATTCTTTTAGTCTTAATAGAATTACTACTATGTTGACATCAATGACAAATGCAGTCATGAATGCAACATATCAATACTCTCCAATGCTTAGGATACTCCACCAATGTAGTATCATCAGCATTCATGCTAACAAAGACAATATTAGAACTATGGTGATGCGATGAGAACGAATTTTCTCAATGAATGAATATATTAGATTGAGTGTTTTTCCCAAGTGAAGGAAATATTAGATAAAAATCATTTTGTAGTATTTAAAGATAGGGTATTCCTACCCCCCATAGGATTGAAATTGAAATGATGTAGAGGAGGTGGAAAAGCTAGATAGATTTGATCAAATTGAGCTAAGATAAGATCCATGATGATATATGAGCAATTCAAAAAGACAAAAACTAAGTGTAACCACCAAGCGATGAAAATGTGCCCTAATTTTATTGAGACGATGAAAGATAAGAATTAGGTCAAACAAAGAAGACATGAGATGAAATGATGAAGTAAAGAGGATAAAAAGGTAGAAATGAAGCAATGATGTTTGCCTAAAAATATGTGAATATTTTCCTCAAAAGGGTTAGTCAATTGTGTAGAGAAGAAATAAATTTTAGAATGCAATTTTGATTGTCAAGATGAAGTTGTATTTAGATTTTGATCTAAAAAATTGATCCAGGACATCAAAATTAGTTAAGGGTAAATTTTTTTCTAGAAATCCAAGATAGTTGAAAATGATTTGAAGGCTTAGGATTTGGATATAATAGTTATGGAAATGAGAAATAGTGAAAGAGTGAATAGATGATGGATACATGATCAAGAGAATGTAAGGAAGCTTGCAACAAAAAATATTACCATTTCCACATAACCCATAACAGATCTAAAATCAATATGCAATTAAAATCTACATGCAAGAGAATAGAAAACATACACAAAATTTGTGACATATCCTGGGAAACCTTCAATGAGGAAAAAACATAGCCTCCAAAAGCATCCATCATCATGTATTATTGAACAAAAAACACCATTGCAATATAACCATGGAATCCTTCAAATCCATAAACACAACCAAGCAATCCATGTGAAAAGTCATGAATCCACACATCCCATTCCATGCTTCCAACCTTGAAAAATTCTCCCTTGACAAACCTATCAAGCCTTGTCTTTCTCAAGTTCCCTTTTTCCCTTTTTTCCTTCTCATACAACAACTACCCTCGTGGTTACTTATATAGTAACAAGCTCTCACAAAACCACCAAGTGGTATTATATAAACCATGTGCTACCAAACCCCCATTGACCCACATTTAATATTGGACATTTAATAATTTCCCCCAACATTAAATAATTACATAAAATATTATCACAATGTTACAATACAACTTATAAAGTATATCCCATGGGATTATCTACATGTTTCATGTCCATCTAGGTACTCCTAGGTGAAACATTACATAATAAAATAAAATGATACAATATCACAATATTATGCAATGTGTGTAACACACATTATCTCAACAATCTCCCACTTGTTGTATCCATTACATAGTGTCAATTTTTAGCCACATAAATGAACAAGGGAACAATCCCTCCTAGCACATTAATCAAACTATACCATGTGCTCTATCTTGGTACCACTACTACATTTAGACCCAAATTGTGACTACAAACCATCACAATTGTGACATCTACCCATTTCCCAAGCAGTAGAACAATTAATTGGCTCCCATCAGATGATCATCAGACTTTTTCTATCGCAAATTGTGACAAAAAGGGTATCTACCATAATAGGGATGAATGAAATTGCCATAGCTTGGAAGAAGGATGAGACAAGAGTTCATGTTCAAACATCACAATTGCAACAATATACCATCATAATGATACCATCTCAAGCTTCCAGTATGCCATTAGAATTGTGATGTCTATGTGACAACTGTGCTATGAAAGCGACATTCATTTGTTGGGACTAGCCATATTAATTGTGACACTGTTATGATAACTATATTGTGCAAGTGATGGCTAGTCATCAGAATAGTCTATCACAATTACAAAAACTAGGCAAATTATTAAAAAAAATGTTTCTTTTAACACGTAGGCTGCTTTTGCTATCAGAGATGCTTCAAGTTCTGGCCTTCATATGAAAATAGAAGTAAAGTAGGTGAAGAGATCTGAGAATGACATGTTCCTATGTCTTAAATTTCTCTTTCAAGAAGGGGCTAGGTGGTATGGATAAATGTGACATTGAAAGGACACTAGAATGAAAATAAATGTGGTTATAGAAGCAATGTGGTTTAAGTGAGTCAGTTGCTATTAATAAGCAACCTTCCAATAAATTTGGACTACAATCTAGTTTGGGAGTAAATTTTCTATGTGAAGCTACAAATGATAGAATTGAAAAAGGTTTGGGAGACATTCTAGGGATGGAAGGCATGATGGAGTCTTACCATAGGTTTTCCTCAATATGAAATGTTGTTAATTCAACTAGTCATGACAATCCTTTTCCAAGCACAAGATTATGATCCCTACATGAAATAGAAATATCATAGGGATCCAAAATGGGGAAGACTTACACAATAGAAGAGAAATGGATAACCTTGTGAATAGGGATAAGGAAACTAAAATTTTTCACAATGCTTTTTGCTCATTCAGTCTAGTAAATCAAATGTTGAAGTGTAGAAATTACACACCATGAGATGCACAATGGCCTTATGTTTCATCACACTTTAGTGATCACTTAGAAAAATTCATCAAATGTTGGGGGAAGGGATATCCATCAAAGATTGATTATTTAGATTCATTGATCTCTGCAGGTGGAATATTATTTGACAAAATTGTCACAAATTCCCTAGACACAAACTCCAACTTATTTGTAAATTAAGTTCAAGAGCATACTAGATGCTTTCTTATTGAAGAGGAAAGCTTGATTGAGTAGGAGAATATAGATTATCATACTGGAATGAATACAACTCAAAAATGATTTAGCTCAGTGATTAAGAAAAATGTTCTTAGTACCAAGAATATTTTTATAGATTTAGCAAAACATAATTCACCCATAACTACTCCTCCAACTAGAAGTTTCTTTAAAAGGATCATCACCAAATCCATAGAAAAAAGACTAGATCTATTAAAAAAGAAAGGTTTGGTGAGCCCAAAATTCAATTCTACAAATCTTGGAGGGTAGACTTCTATAAAGGAAAATCTAAGTGAGTTGCAAAATATATATGGTTCATTAGTTAGAAAGAAGGATTCAAAAACACCCAATGTAAGAACTAATAGCTGTAGACACCTAAATTTGATTACATTGCTTTGGTAATCCTATTTAGTTATCTCTAAAGGCATCATTAATTAAATTCCTATTTAATTAATCCTTTGCCATCCCCTAGCTGATTAATTTAATTAATCATCTATAGTCCTAATTGATAAATCCTATAAGCTATTATTTATCAATTAAATCCTATTCTTCTATCTAATTCCAAAATCCCCATTTATTAAATAAATCTATTTGATAAACAAAAACCTCAAATCTAATAACCCTTAACTTATTCCTAAATCCTCTTTTTAGCCCAATCCACCCCATCCACCCATACTAACTAAGCTTAGTCACTAACTCACCCACCCTCATGAATTCCATCCACTTGCAAATCTCTAACATCCCTAATCTAATCCTAAACCAAAGCCTAATCCACCCCCTAATGTTGTCACATTCCATAAGCAAGCTTAAGACTTTCTTAAGCCAAGGAAAGTCAACAATCTCAACTCCCTCCAAAATATCTCAACCACCCAACAATGAATGCTCTTACAAAAGCCATAAAGACTCTTACAAGCTCTTACAAGCCATAATGAAGGGTCTTTATGAAGATATTATCCTTTGAGCCTCCTTTGTTGAATCATCCTTCCCCTTTCCTCCATCCACTCACCTTGTGACATGTGTCACTCCTTGATTGGTGCTAAACAAGCACAATCCATGTGCTCCCTTTTGAGTGCATCCTAGCCCTCCTTAAGCTTTCATCTTTCCTTCCATCTTATCCCTCCATCCCTCAAGCCCTTTGCCTATTTAAGGAATCCTCTCCCAAGCCATTTTAATCACAATCCATCAAGTAAAGTTATAATGCCATTTTGAAGCCAAATCCATACTTTTGCATGCATCCACACCAAAAATCCCAAAAATCTCCATTGAAGCTAGTTTGAAGCTTGAGAATACATCCCAAATCCTATCAAATAGACTCATCCCTAAATAAAGTGACTATCCTCATTGGGAGAGCCATTCCATGGCTCATATTCTCATTTGAGGGTTTCACTTTGTCTCTCATTATGCTAGTTAATTCTTTGGTTTTTTGATAGATTAGTATTACTTGCTAACATATTTCTCATATACATTTTGGCACGCTCGGTGGGACCCCACTATGGGTCATTTAATCCTCTATTTCTATCTATATGTTGTTTTTTTCTATTAATCTAATGTTTCTTGTCATTTGAGTGAGTTGTAGGGTTTAATCTTGTTCTTGTAGGTTAAAGGAAGCATTAGGAAGAAAAAAAGAAGCTTCAAAAATCAAATTTCAAAAATTTTCTGAAGAAAATTTGTGTATTTTAAACCAAATTTTGCCTAGTTTCGTCTCTACAGATCGACGTCTCCGACTGGTCAACTGTCGTCTATGAATCTGAAACTGTCGTCTCCGAAGTGAATTTTTTTGTCTGCGCAAATCAGCATCTCTACATTTTAGCGTCTCCGCCTGGCTTTAATCGTATCTCCGCCTCTAACCATCATTTCCACCTGGCAATTTTCTCATTCAAAATCCACTCTGTCATCTCCGCTGCTGCCATCAGTCAAACTGTCGTCTCTGCTGTCGCCAGTAAACAAACTATCGTCTCTACAACCTAGGCTATCGTCTCCGCCATCACCAACTTAATCTGTCGTCTCCGCCTCTTCCTCCGCCATCTCTGTAGATTAATGTCTTCGCTGATTAGCGTCTGTGCATGATGAACTATCGTCTTCGCCTGTCACTGTTGCACTTTTGCTTTAAAATCTTTATTTTCGCACTTTGTAGTTTTTTTTTTTTTTTTAAAAAAAATTATAAATCAAAATTTGACTTTTAGTGGTTCTGTAGGATTTAGACCATTTAAAGCATTTTTACGCATAGAAAAAATAGCAAAAAAAGTTAAAATTTTTTTTCCCATAGTTAAGCTTTCCTTTTTTTTTGAAGATTTTGGTGACTAATCAATTTCTTTTTTGTCTTATTGCAGGTTGGAGCAACTTTTTGGGTGACTAATCATATTTTTTTAGGTTTTTCATGGAATGAACTTGAATGGTTAAACACATTTTCTATTGAATGAATGTTGCTAAAAAACACAATTTTGAATGCAATGGTTTAAAATCAATCTTTCTTGGAATGGATGCTTAAAACAACAAATCCAATCTTGAATGCCAAGGATCAATTAACCATTGCAATATCTCACAGTTCCAATTTGGGCTTAAAACACTCTAACACAATCTTGAATGCCTAACAATCAATGAACATTGCATGGTTTTGACGCATCTCAATGACGCTCACATTTTTTACGTTGACGAATTCTTGATTTCCATTATGTTGATGACGCTATCAAGTTGGAATGAACATTGTATACTGTAATCACGAGTGTCTTCAATCATAGCTTACAAAATCTAAATCATTAATTGGAAAAGAACTCTTCTTTTTAGCCCAAGGTCATCTAAATCTTCTCTCCCCTTGTCACCTTTGCAGGCCATCTTGGGTGCATAAGACTAGGATCCAAAACCTTGTTTTTAGTTTTAGGAGGCCTACTTGGGGATTTCATCACCCCTTGGGACGACCTTAACTCCAGTGTTCCAGCAGAGTATAAAAATTAGGAGGTGAATCGAAAGACACCTCTCTTGGGATCAAGATTTTGTCACTCAGGCTAAGCCTCAAGAAACTTTATACCCTTGATAAGTGAAAGGGGAGAAGTGGGTTACCGCTCCTCTCGGCTGTGTGACATCTTTTTGGTTTCATCTATGGATATGGGCCTCATGTACCTTGCGTATATCGAGGACTCCCTAGCTAAACCAAATTTCATCCTTGTAGAAAGCTTCATAGGATGTTGGTGTGTTTGATGTACTTGTTCCAAACTTTTGTCTGCTTGTTTGTTCATAGCTTTTGAATGAATGTTTGCCAACTTTGGTCAAAATCCCAAAAAAGAAAAAATCTCCCAACTCAAGGCATACTTAGCGTAGTCACTGCCTCATCAGAAAATCATCCAAGCTCCCCCGCTGCAACCGAATCTATCTAGTTCTCTGCCTTAGAACAATCCCAAATCCAAAGTCCATCCAAATCATCCCCCCCCAGCCAGCTAGAAACCCAATCCAAAATCTCACCCAAGCCTTTAAAGAGTTATTGTCACTTTGCTAGATTTTGCTATCCAATCAATCCTACCAATCAACTAATCTCACCAAGGTTATCCCTCTGACAGAGCATTTTCTAGGGTAACCCAACTTTGTCACTTGTATTCCTCATCACCTTGAGCTAAAGGTTGGGATCCACAAGTGGTCAATCTCGTGTCATGCCCATAGGATCATTAGTCTATCCTTAAGTTGACACAATCTCCACCAATCCAACGCATAGGAAAGCAAAACTCTCACTTTTTGATAGCATGCCCTTGAAGTCTTCCATCCATAGGAAAGCCAAAAATCTCCATCCAATCCTCCTTAGGTCTATCATATAGCTTTGAATCCCCCTAGAAAATCCTTCATCAGCCAATCCAAAATTTTTGCTTAATCCAAATCCAACCATGAGCTTCCGTGTTCATCCATATGCAAGACCCCATCCCCATCAAACTCATCATCAAAGCATGAAGTACCAATCCTATCATGATGTGTTTGGTCGTATTGTCCTTGCTCCTGCCACCTCCTATTCCAATCATGATGAAAAACTTGTTGACTATGAAGGGTATCTTGAGAGCCTTAGAAACATTCCACCAACCATCCCCCAAAATCCAAGAGTTATTCCAAACTATCTAGTCATGCCATCTAATATCCTAGCTTCTCCCCCATCACCCAATCAACCAAGCTTTCAATCTTCTACCCCCATCACACTAGCTATTCCTGTCAATTCACCTCCACCTTTGACACACAAGTCTCTAAGGAATCGCCCAGAGAAAATACAAGAAAAGCCACCTCCAACAGTCAATAAGCCATGTCATCTAATCCAACCATGTGAAGTAGTCAGTAATGAAGCTTCCCCATCCATAATGTCATCTCCATCTCCCATTGCTACCATCCCCATACCATCCATCAAATTGCTTAAAATCCTTCCACTTCCCACAAGCATCAAAATCCCTACACCTATCAAATCCCTCCAAATCCTATCCACCTCACCTCCAAGCATTTCCCAAATCTCCCATAATGACCCTTATGCATCCATCTTCTACTCACCCATCTCCACTACTAAATCTCCCATCTATCCATCCACTGCCTTTGAAGATTCCATCCCTTCACCTCCTATCACACCATCCACTCCAAAACAATCCTATCAAGATCCTACCCAAAAGCATGTTGACATCCCCCAAAGCATAAATGAAGATATCATCGTATCATGTCTTCCATCCATTGTGCAGTCACCATCCCCTCCATCTCCAAAACCTCAAGCCATAACTCCTCTACTGAAGGATATATTTTCATCCCATCAACTAAATCAAGATCCTATCCTACCATCTCCTCCACTCCATGCTTCCATCCTACCACCTATCCAAGCTATTCCACCATCTATAATCTACCCTCTTGGTTCACTTACATTCATCCATGGTGGCCTCCTCTCAGTAGAAGAATTAAGAACAGTATCTCCCCATTGTAGTACATCTGATAAAGCACTTCCACCATTTTTTGCAAACAAAAAGTATCCTCATCTAGGTCAAATGCTCAATCGATGGCATTATCAAGGTCAAGGTTTAGGACCACAAGAGCAAGGAATCATAAAGCCTATTATTGCACAAAAGAATCTAGGATTTCATGGTCTTGGATATGTATCCAAAGGCTCACCATCTAAAGGTGTTGGTACACCACATGCCCAAACCAAGCCTATCTCTAAGCCTACCATGCCAGCCTCCCATCACTCCTTCAAAAAATCTTATGTCATCCCCCCTCCACCATCTTTGCAATCTAAAACAACCTACCATATCCCCCCTTCATCTGCTAAATCCATTTTGGGTCCCTATGTCCCAAAATCTACCATCCTCCATCCTCCTATCAGCCATCATTCAAATCCTATTCCCTCCATTCCTACGCAAGATCAGCAAAGGCACATATTAGGGCACATCATCCATCATCATCCCCCTACATGCTCTTCCATATCCTCTCCATCTCACAAAGCTTCTCCTAACCATCTTCCCAAATCTTACCACAGTAATGTGAATGCCAACTTCAAAATTCATAAAGCTAAAAATCCACATCCTAGGCAATCATATGTCTATTTTAAAAGACATACGCCAAAAAGGAAAAATCCAATCAAAGAATGCAAAACAATGCAAAAGCCTATGAAAAGAAAATCCAAAACCATGTGGATCCCAAAGAAAAAAGTTGAAACCCAATGCATAATAGCATCCACCATTGCTAATCCCCCATCCAATGACTCATGTCCCCCATCTCCTAACTCCATCTTGGGTGCTTATATCCCCAAGCGCGCTTCCACAAATCCTCCATCAAGCCCACATCTACCATCTATCCCCCATATGCTCTTTTCACACCTGACCCAACATGTGCCAATGTTGATCCTGCAAGCATCCCCATCTCATGCTCCTTTTTGACCTTTTCTCCCCTCCATCTCCTACCATCAATCCCATCTAATATGATCTATTGCATAAATCACACATCTAGTGTACCAACAGCTAGCAACAAAATTGAACATTCCAATAGCTAGTGAAAAAACCTAAGAAAAAACCCAAAAATAGCTGAAGAAAGCCAAAATCATTCTAGCTAAGTCCAAAGTCAAAAACTCAAAAAAATAAAGAAAGAAAAATAAAGCGTTCACTGGTGAAAACTTGGAAATTCAAGCGCCTTGGACAAGTACCATGATGAAAACTTAGCAAACAAGTGTCATGCGTAATCCAGCCATCCCCAACTTAGCCTGTCATCCTCATGCTTTTGGTCACATCTTGTCATCCAGCTCCATCTTCCAATCTATCCACCTATCCTCCATAATCCATCTTCCATCTATCACCATCCACTTATCTCCTGCAGCTTCAGCCAACCATCCTAGCCATCATCCATCTCCCTAGCCCTTCAGCTTTTTCCATCCTAGCTTCAATCCTATCACATCCATCATAAGACCTCCTTCCACATGTTATCTTCTGATTGGGGGCACTATATTCCTTGGAGATCTTGTCTTTTCCATTCTCCCTTGTCATTGGTATCTAGCTCTAGGCTATCCTCATGCAAACCCAATGTCATCTCTTTATGTCCATCATAATCCTAGCTATCTGCCATCCTATCTAGCCATCTCATCCTGCTCCTCTAGCTATCCTTGGTCACAAAATCTCTCATCATCATTGGGATGCATCCTCCCCAAATCCATATCTTCCACTATCACCCCATCCTTAGCTTTTGCATCTTGCACAACATCGAACCATCCCGCTATCCTATCATCCATAGCTTTTGCCTGCTTGTAAATATCTTGGTCAGCTTCAGCTTGTAAATATCTTGGTCAGCTTCAGCTTGTAAATATCTTGGTCAGCTTAAGTTTGTAAATATCTTGGTTGTTCAGCTTGTACATCCTCTTTAGCTTAGTACCATTGTATCTATCTAGCGTTCATGTTAGTTCATCCTTGATCAACATCTTGCACCCATCGCACATCTTGGTTAGCTATTCCAATGCATCCTTTAGCTAGATCTCCTATCACCAAAGTGTTATCCTTCTTAGTTCAGCTTGCCAGATGCATCACTCATCCAAATCCACTAGCTTAGGTGCTCTCCGATAGGTCCTTGTAGGATATAGCTTTCCTCATGTCTGATCTTTGTCCGTTAGTACCTCATCCTACCCATCTCATTGGCAAACGACTCTCTTTTGGATTTTCACTTTCTTTTCATTTGGAATCTTCCCTTTTGGGTCTTGAAGTATCTTTTCCAAGCAATCTCCTTGTTCCCTCCTCAAGGTTGCCATGATCTTCCATATCATGGTATGCTGCGAATGGGGCAATTAGAACGTAAGGTCTTGATCAAGTCTTTCGTTTGTTTTTCTTTTCTGCTTGTGGGTTACCCAGTGTCGGTTCCACACTGCTTCCTCTAGGATTCATGTGTGATGCTGGGGCAACCCTTGTGTGTTTGTTTCGAGTTAGTTTGTTAGTCCTCTGGACAGTTGGTGAACAGGCTTTGATGTTCTTGGTAACCTTGGAAATTAACCAATAGTCCTATAGCAAATCTAGTGCTCAACTACATGGTGGTACTTCTCTTTGAAGTATCCCCCCGCTCAAAAAGCTTCAATGGAATCCCTTCATCTCCATTATCCCCCATCCATATCCCACATCTATCACTCCTACCCGAGCTTATGCATCAGTACCTCTTTGAATCGCTCCTCACGCTTAGCTTTAGGGATCCATAATCCTAGTCTTAGGGATCCACCAATCAAATCAATCCACCAAGCCTCATCTTTCAAGATCCACAATCCTAGTCCTAGGGATCTCCAAAAACCCATCTTCTGCCAATCTGACTCTTTGAAATCCTGTTGCATTAGCTTTTTAAATCCCCTCATCTGTCTCTCCATCCTGAATTCCTTTTATAGCACTCTTCTCCTTCATCCTCCCCCCAATCCCAAAAGTCCTAAGCTTGTTTCCTCTTGTGCCCCTGATTTCCCTTTATCATCCTCTCGTAGTGAGAGTTTGAGCTAATTCAGCCCCTTCTCTTTGTCAACCTGTGTCTTAGCTCATCTCAATTTCTTGTACTTTTCAAGAAGTCGTCAAGCCTCATTTCTCTCCCCGCCGCCTTCTTGAGGGGGCATCATCTAAGTCTATTCTCTCCTCTTCTTATTCGAGACTGGGGCAACCTCATTGCTAAAACATCTTCCTCATGTCGTCTTCATTTGAACTTTTTTGAAATAGTGTTGTCTCAACACTATGTTAAAGAGGGGCAAAATGTAGACACCTAAATTTGATTACATTGCTTTCATAATCCTATTTAGTTATCTCTAAAGGCATCATTAATTAAATTCCTATTTAATTAATCCTTTGCCATCCGCTAGCTGATTAATTTAATTAATCATCTATAGTCCTAATTGATAAATCCTATTCTTCTATCTAATTCCAAAATCCCCATTTATTAAATAAATCTATTTGATAAACAAAACCCTCAAATCTAATAACCCTTAACTTATTCCTAAATCCTCTTTTTAGCCTAATCAACCCCATCCACCTATACTAACTAAGCTGTAATGCCCCACCCAGAGATCCTTGGAAACAAGGATTCAAATCAAGCCAAGATATATATATATTTTTTAACAAGTATGAATGCACATGACAACATCATACAGGGATCACAACGATCGGAACAGAAGACTTCAACAAAATCTCGGTAACCAACGAATCTCCTAATGCCACTACCAAACTGACACACACAGCAAGGCCAACAAAGACAACGCACATGATGAGGGCACAAGAAACAACCACTCATCAACAAAACATCAAGCTGGGGTAAAATGCAGAATCCCAAAATTTGGCTAAGCCTAAAATCCTGAAGCCCTGAAAATTGGCTAAGTCTGGATTTCTGAATCCTTGAAATTTCCTAGAATCCATAACTTATCTCCGAGAGGTCAACTTATACTTAAACGATATATTTTAAACCCCAACAAACTAAATCAAAAACACGAAAACTTGATTTCAAGACAAATCGACAGAATTCAAAATGCAATAACATAGGCTCGAAGAATGCCCAAAAGGGTACCCAAATCAACTCTCAAAAAGATCGGATCATGAAGAAAAGTTCTCGCTGATGGCACACGCAGGTTTTTCACAAAAATCGTGCGACACTTTTTACTAAGGGAGGGCGATACTTCTCCTTAAGGCGTGCGACACTCTTCCAGTGTCGTACGACATTTCTCAAGAAGGCATGCGACACTTTTTAGCATCGTACGACATTTCTCAAGAAGGCGTGCGACACTCTTCCAGTGTCATACGACATTTCTCAAGAAGCCGTGCGATACTTTACAGTGTCGTACGACATAGTTTGCATGGGCGTGCGATACTTTTGAAAGTGTCGCACCATGCTGAACAAATGTCGCCCATAGAAACACAAAAACACTCCCAGAAGAAAAAAGCACCAAAATAGAGCAAAGAACCTCCACACCAGGGAGTACCGAATCCACAAAGGCTCGAGGAATGAACACTCGAGTGCAAGAACAACACAAAATGGAGAACATCAACCATCTAAACTACAGTAGCATAGAACACACTGAATATAAACATCGCAGAGAACAAAATCAACATCGCAATGTACATAAATACATCTCAGGAACAAAACAACCAAACTAAGTACGTGGTTCCTCCCAACCGTCACTAGCATCATAAGACCATCGTGGGTCCTGGCCATCCCCCGCGCGTAACATCCCAAGCCACCGACTAGATCGTTAGTATTGTCGTAATAGGGATGTCACTACTAAAGCATGCAACAATATAAGCATAAGGAAATCTAACATGCTAGTAGTAAAGCATAAGATAATCCTATAGTAGATAACATCAACTATCACATGCTAAACATCAATAAGCAATAGATATACTACTAAATCAAATAACATCATCTAATCATATGCTAAACATTAGAATAAGGGAATGCGTCAAATAAAATAACATCATCTAAATATGATATACAAGCATCCCAATGAAAGCATAAATGACAAGAAAGCATACTCCGGAACCCGAAGTACCAAGTGAAGACATCCAACAACAGTTGCACTAGGACAAAGATCATCTATGTACTCTGATCCCTAGCAGTGGTGAAGGTAGCTACACCTCCCAACCATGTGGCACCCATAGGTCCACACCTGCGGTGCTGATGGAGATAATGATCCAACCACAAACACAAAAAAACACAACATCCAAGGCTAACACTCACGCCAGACAGTATGATGGTTGCAACCAAGAACCTAAGACAATGCAAGGAGTATAGGTCCTGGTCAGACACTCAATAGGCTACTATGTAGGGGCTAACATCATGGAGAGTCGCCTGGCATCGACAAGCCCAAGCTAGTATAGGCAGCTACTCTTCTCAACAGAAGGTGCACAACCTAGGGTAGCTACTCTTCACGACGAAAGGCGCACAACCCACACATTTTAATTATCTTGTATTTATTACCACCCAAAGTTTTAATTTAATTATCACTTATATAAAACTTCCTTTGCCAACCGGGAAGTAGTCACCAGGTTATAGGATAGAAGCCCCCTCCATATGTTACCCTACCCTACCCATGCTCATCCTACGACAAGTGCCCGTGGGCATGCATACTCCCATCCCAACCCCAATGATCATAACTTTCGGCAAATCCACAGAAGATCGAGTCTCGCAAGTCACCCAACAAATGTACGCGTACGTACTCATGTGTGGCGCACCACCATCATGAAGATCATAACACAAGGACAGGAATGAGAACACAATGCAAAGAAAACACCGAACCAAAAGCAACACGAGAAGGACGGATTCTACACGAATCCCAAAGCCAACAAAACCATACATCATAAAATCACTCAATCAGCCTCAATCTGAGAGTATGGATTCTACACGAATCCCAATGATGTAACAAGACCAAACATCATGAACTCACTCAATTGGCCTCAATCCGAGAGTATGGATTCTACACGAATCCCAATGATGTAACAAGACCAAACATCATGAACTTACTCAATCGGCCTCAATCCGAGAGTATGGATTCTACACGAATCCCAATGATGTAACAAGACCAAACATCATGAACTCACTCAATCGGCCTCAATCCGAGAGTATGGATTCTACACGAATCCTAGCATTCACGAAACAAAAGCAAAGGTCTAAAGGAAACCATAACACCAGGTATAAAATCACTCAACCGAACACAATGTCGGGAGTACGGATGCAACAGGAATCCCAATGCAACATAATAGTGCAAAAGTGGTCTGATTGATATCCAAACGGATCATCAAGGTCCACGACCCACATTGTGCCAAGAAAACTCAAGAAAATAGGGCGGCACGCAAAATGAGGTAAAAACCCCAAATATTTGAAAAACTTCAAAATTAAAACCCATTTGGCCTTTGGGTTTAAAAACCCCAAAAATCCAAAAATAACTAAAATCGGACACCATATGCAAAAACGGCCAGCATAACGGTGCAAAATCCCAAACCCTCATCCCAAAAAATAGGGAAATGTTCATACCTGCCCCACCAGGTAGAACTAACATACAGAAACAGAGGGGAACACTAGTTCTCAGCCTCCAAACAAACGGCTACCAAAAACAAAAGCTGAAACGAAGCAGAAACAATAAAACGAGAAAGCCCTACCTCACAGCCAAAAGGGAAAAATGGGAATCTGAACCATAAAATAAATATCTCGTAGAAGTAGCTAAAAATTGCGGCAATCCAAGGTTTCTCTAAGCTAGATCCAACAAGCTCAACCTCGCGATGATACCACACCCGTAGCTCCCACAACGAACAAAATAGTAAATCCTCATGAAGAGGATTTTGGGTTTTACTCTCCAACTTTCCAATTTGAAAGTGAGAAGTGAGGAATTAAATTCCTCTTTGGATACTTATTCACTTTTTGGGTGAATAATCGATTAGGGCAAATAACCAGCCAATCCAGCTAAACCCCGAATCGACCCAAATGAAAACAGGCTATTCCTATAAATAGGAATTCATCTATGACAAAGCTGCCATAAATTAAAATAAATCAATTAAAAAGCCCAAAAACCCAAAAACACATAAATCTCCTAAACAACTTTTGCGACAAAGTGAAACTCTAAATGCACAGACACGCTTACTGGTCTAATCACATAATGCAAATGAGTTCAGATTTAATAATCACCGAAAGGTTTAAATTAAACATTTTAATAAAGGATACGTCGACCATATAAGGACGACATTGGTAAAATATGAACGGCTGAATCACTAACTCCATGTGCCACTGCCAGGGATATAAATCCTGCACACTAAACAACACGATCAAGTGCAATTGCATATAATAACATAGCTGAAGCAATAAATGTATTAAATCACCTAATTTAACCATTTATTTAATTATATTAAAATAATCTATTTACATCACTCACGTTCACATAAAGCATAGCAACGCAGGAATGAAGTAAATAACCATAGCATTAAATCCATCACATAACATAATCAGAGGTATGTCCAAATACCAGATAACCAGATAACATCATAAAACACCCTGTCATCTCAAAATGGCATCATCATGCAATATGATTAACTGAACAACATAGTAGTCTAATATCTATGATACTGGAATCAAAGAGTAACATTTGACCCTCGAGTCCTCTCAAATGTAAACATAACATGAGTAACAAATATCTCTCAGATCAAAAATATAATCAGGCAAATGTCCGCAGCACATAACCAAATAAATCAACATGGACAATCCATTTCTAATCATTAATGCATTTAATAAGGCACTTAAAACACATAAACAAACACAGTAAAAAACATGACTAACCACTGCTACAAGAACCTAGTCCAGTGTAGCATGGTAAAAGTACACAATGCAATCTCTACACACATCTCAGGGTAATCACGGAACAACCTCATGATACCACATCGATCTTGATAACCATTGGCACAAACCTTAGTGAACCAAAAATCACATCATAATCTCAAAGATCAGTCAAAAGCATAATCAAAGCAACTGATACAGAAACATAAATCCAAACACCTCAACAGTGTAGACCACTCAGGGTCACAATCATGATCCATCACAACAAAAGATCAGCAAGGTTGCATCCATCAGGACGACTTACAAAAGTCAAATGGGAGAGGCACTACACACTAAGCTTAGTCACTAACTCACCCACCCTCATGAATGCGATCCACTTGCAAATCTCTAACATCCCTAATCTAATCCTAAACCCAAGCCTAATCCACCCCCTAATGTTGTCACATTCCCTAAGCAAGCTTAAGACTTTCTTAAGCTAAGGAAAGTCAACAATCTCAACTCCCTCCAAAATATCTCAACCACCCAACAATGAATGCTCTTACAAAAGCCATAAAGACTCTTACAAGCTCTTACAAGCCATAATGAAGGGTCTTTATGAAGATATTATCCTTTGAGCCTGCTTTGTTGACTCATCCTTCCCCTTTCCTCCATCCACTCACCTTGTGACATGTGTCACCCTCTGATTGGTGCTAAACAAGCACAATCCATGTGCTCCCTTTTGAGTGCATCCTAGCCCTCCTTAAGATTTCATCTTTCCTTCCATCATAGCCCTCCATCCCTCAAGCCCTTTGCCTATTTAAGGAATCCTCTCCCAAGCCATTTTAATCACAATCCATCAAGTAAAGTTATAATGCCATTTTCAAGCCAAATCCATACTTTTGCATGCATCCACACCAAAAATCCCAAAAATCTCCATTGAAGCTAGTTTGAAGCTTGAGAATACATCCCAAATCCTATCAAATAGACTCATCCCTAGATCAAGTGACTATCCTTATTGGGAGAGCCATTCCACAGCTCATATTCTCATTTGAGGGTTTCACTTTGTCTCTCATATATGTTATGTCTTTTATGCTAGTTAATGCTTTGGTTTCTTGATAGATTAGTATTACTTGCTAACATATTTCTCATATACAATAGCAACCTTGCAAGCCAGATTTCACCAAGGATAAGTTAGAAAGGAAGAAACATATTATGATATGTGAAATCATTTATTCCATCATTTCAATAGAAATATGAAAGACAATCAGTTATGACAGGTAAATTTTTGCCAAATTATGAGAAAATAGTTAGTGTTTTATCATATATATTCACTATTTTTAATGTATTGAACAAAACATATTTTCCATTATTTGTTGACTTCTCTTAGTGTAAAAAGGATTCCTTTGAATCACTTACATGCCCTTGTTTGAAATCATTTTCTCATTTAGCTTTGAACTTCATGTGATACTATTGCCTTACAACATCAAGACTTATTAATGTTTTTAATCTTGTTTACATTGCCACTTTATTTTGTAACTAGGAAAATCACTAATTTTCTCATTATTTGGCTATCCTCCTATTGATATAAACCCTTTCTTTTTTCTTAGCTCTAACAATTTGAATTTGTCTTTATGTCATTCCTTTTCTTATAGTCTGAGTTCAACAACTAGTTCAATGGTCTTCAAACCAGGTTTTAGTTTGTAGATAGAATGTAGATTAAGAGTTTAGTTTTTCACCTATTCATTAATGCAATGTACTGATGTTTCCCCCCAATATTTATCATTGATATTCTTCTATAGGTTACACATAATCATATGATTTTATAGACAACAACTATAAGGAAGATGTCAACTGTGGGGAAGTCACTCCAAGGGATAAACACAATCTAGCTTTGATTCATGATATTGCAAAAAACATTCAACACTTAATCATTTTGGATTTATATAGTAGCAACTAGATGACCAACTTACAAAACACCATTATAAATAATGCAACTCATCCTCTAATTATTCTTAAAGGTAAAAGTAAAGTAAATGCATTGAAAGGAACCTAGTAAGATATTGTTGCTGTCCAACTCTTCCTTAGTTTGATTTCCTAGAATTATTTCTTCCTCCAATTGCCAATGCTAGTGATATCCTTCCAAGAATTAGGTTTCATATTTAATCCCCCTCTAATATTTTGAGGTGCATAATTGACCCAACTATGGAGTTCTCAATGAAACTTCAATGCATATAGAATATTAATTTAAGTGCTTCACTTTAATATCAAAATTCAAAATCTTTATGTTCAAACATTTTCATGACTTTATTATTCAAGGAGTAGGGTAGAAATAAAATGCCCATTCTAAGTTAATACTAAGTTAAGATCTAACTATTGTGTGGGCTTCTCAGATATCTGACATTTCCTTGTGAGGAGATAAACTCCCTTATCTTAACCACAACCCTACCTTGTCAAACTTGATACCACTCAGAAAATCACAATAGTGAACATGAGTCATTAATCACACAAGTATGACATAAGAGGAATTGTAAACAACTCATCTACTAGTCATGTAAAACAATCTTTTAAATGTACTTACAAGAAAAATGAAAAGTCATCCAATAAGATAAGATGTTTAAAAGGAATAAGAAACCTTCTTTATAGAAAAATGTTAGTACCTGATCTAGAATAGGAATACCAACAATAGTCTTACCAATATTCCATAATTTTTTCCAATAAAGGAAACATATATGTACTTGATACATACACTCTTTTTGTGGAAGTTAGTGGCTTTTGAGGTGAAGCTAATTAATTATTTTCTAGCATTCTAGTCAACTACTAGTTGAGGACTTTGACATAGCTATAAAAGTATGAATATGATCATACCAACATTTTTATGAGAAAACATATATCAAATGTCTAGTTTGGAATAATATAATGTCAAATGAAACATTCTCATCATACAATCCTTGTTGCTACTCTAGACTTCAATGTAGATACAAAAATTTAAGTTGAACATTTTAGAGAAGAATTTAAAAACTTATTCCATAAAAAATAAGGTTTTACATAATTATTTCCATCATATTTACAACACTCATATTTGTTATTGATGTATAGAATCATCTCTCTTCATATTTTTAAACTAGCACAAAAACAACTCTCTATGCATATAAGAAATTTGTTAGCCTCACATAATATAATTCCAATTGAGGAATTAAGAAGAAGTCTTTTACCAACATGACACTAAGTAAATCTTTCTACAGTAGAGGACCTTTAAAGATGGTTTATTTGGTTAATGATCATTCTAACTTCTCACAAAAATTGGATCAAACCAGTCCCCATGTAAATAATTCTCTAATTTATCTACAAATCCATATAATCAAAATAACAAAATGATACTACAATGTCTAAATTTTACAATAATAGATAGTTCCAAGAACACCATTGAGTAAAAAGGTGTATGAAATTGGTATTACAATATGGTGAACATACATAAGAGTGTCATGCAACAAACTACCACATTAGTGTTAATACTTCTGAAAAATGTTTTGAAAAGGTTGAGATGGAAAAAGTAATGAATATATTACAATAGAATATAAGATTATCTCCACAATCAACCTAGTATACTTCAATTAGACCAAAAAAATGAGCACATATAAAGTGGGGGAACATGAAAGAACATCAACTTGTAGAAAACAACACGAAGATAGATGACTTGAGGATAAAATATAAAAGAATTAGAAATAGTGGATCTACATTAAGCCATTATTTTTTAAATGCACATCTACTTCCAAGCAAAACTACCAAAACTCAGGTGATAATGGACACAAGACATGGATAGATCATGACTAGAATTAGATAAGATTGGGATAGAAGGGATAAATATCTATTTCTTTGCTACATGCAAACTGCTTGAGGAAGGGCTCACATAAAGTACAGGGACCAATTCAACCGATTTACCATGTCTTCCAAGTCTTTTTTTCCTTACCTGCAATATTTTAGATATATAAAAGTTTAGCCAGTAAAGTAGGCTGGTTTAGAGATGATGCAACACATTATTTTTTATTAAATATGTTTACTAACATAGAACCAACCATCTAATTCATATTCTATTTCAATTTACTCTCCAGTTATTAAGTTCAACTGCAAGTGCAACATCAAGCAACAAAGAGTTAAAACAATTCTTGATCACACCTAGCCATTTCAAAATAGGAACCCATAACACTATCAAATCTTTAAAGAAAAATAAAGATACTCATGTGGGATTCTAGTTGGTGATCTTGGGATGATGAAATTATTGAAAGGTTACTTAGTCTTCTTTGTTTAGGTACAAACTTATCCTCCTAGTCAATGGAAAAAATACACCTATTTCAACTTGGAATATGAAGAAAACTATGCTCTTGAATGCACGTGCAACTATGTTCTATATGTATGGACAATAGGTGGAGCTGAAAAAATGCACCACATTTACATCTATTTAAAAAGTCTACTAAATTTTTACATTAATAGACCATCATGAATATTAGTACTCTTGCTTCTATGGTCAAGAGAATGTACACAACAAGCTAACACATAGAAAGTCCTTATTTTCTTGCATGCTAAGGACATTACCCTTGCCTATAAGAGTCAAAGTTAAAATGTTCATGATGGTCTATAACTTAAAATACCTAATTAAAGACTTTTATTAAAAATGTGAAACAATTGCATTTTTTAGTTCCACCTGATGGCGTATGCATGTGAATTGAGAATGCATATTGAACTATGGCCTCCTTTTGCATTTCCTGAAACCAAGAGATTCAAATAGTTAGTTGTCATGTAATCATAGGTTAATAGTGGTCTTCACTTGGTTTTGAGAATGGTTTAATATTCTCTACTAATTAGGGCCAACCATGTGAAGGTGGAAGCTCCTTTGGTCCCACCCCGCTAACATCTAAATTCCCATCAACATCTACAATCTTTAAGAAAGGATCAATCTTTAAAGTACCTAGAAGTTGGGTTACTCTCAAGGGAAGTTCATATTCATTTCTCATGAGCAATTCATCACAATTATTTAGTATTCTCATAAATCTAACATGGGTACATCTAGGAATGTCCTCATTGCCTCCTACATAAAATGAATCCAATGTTACAAAATGCACCCTAAGAAATAATAGTTCAAGTGAAATAAACACATGAAAAATGAGAGAGAAAAAAAGGAATCTACTTGCCCATAGGTGTTTCCATCACATCTGTGGCCATGCTACATATTAAGTGAGTTTTATTGTTTTATTATTTGAATTTTGGAATATGTATGCAATTGGATCAATAAGCACCTTAAAAAAGATCACTCTGTACACACACACACACACACACACACACACACAAAGATAGCAAGGACACAAAAATGAAATCTATAGATTATAAGGACATGACAATGAAATGCAATGATCACAAGGGCACAAAAAATAAATCCTAGATCTCCATTGATATCCACCAATGTTCAAAGCTCTCCACCCTCTTTTGGATCTCTCCACCCTCTTTCACACACAATTCTCCACAATGGATCAAAACAAATGGGAAATGATTAATGTCATGATTTGTTGTTGTTGTTGTTTATAATCCATAATCTACAACCCAAAAGATCTCTCTTTATACATACATACATACATACATACATACATATATACATACATATATGCATACATACATATATATACAAAAATATATACATACATGCACACCTTGGAAAATTGTATTTGATCCTACTAGTTAGGAACAATCAATTGTTCATTTTATTGTACTTAATCTGATGACAGTTCTATAAGAACTTGTAATAAAACCAACTAATAAGAAGCTATATCAATTTAACTAGGTTATGGATTGTTTCTTTCTAAAAATATTTTCTATGATATGTTTGTGTAAAATTTCTTGCGAACTCTACCTATTTTTCTTGGTCTGCATTATTTTTGTGCAAGATCTTGACTAATCTTGAAAACTTGAATGCTGAAATGAAAGATATCAAGGATCAAACACCTATGCCATAGTTAAAACACAATGTGAAGTTGATTTTAGATATGGTAGAGGTAGATATTGAGAATTTTGATCAAAATTTAAGGCACAAGAGAGAGTCTATGACAATATATTAGAAGGAGAAGGAGTAGCTTTAGAAAGAGACTACATGGTAGAAACAACAACTAGACAACATATAGGATATTATGGGAGCACTAGATAAAATCTAGAAAAGTGTTGCAGTAGGTACTATGATATTGGAATCACTTGCAAGTGTCTTTGACAATTTACAATCCAAATATTGGGAGAAGTACAAGTTGTACAATTTTTCATGTATTGCATATGAATTTGCTTTGCCATTTCTTATAAGAGTGTTTCAATGTTGGGAACCACTTCATCATCCTTTTCATGGTTTAGAGGTAATGTCATTATGGTAGAGGCTTTTGCAAGGGAATGAGCCTAATGATTATGAAATTTATATAGAAGAAGAACTTTCTTCTTCAACTCTTTACACTCAACTCTTCACTGAAATTATTCTTCCAATAGTAAGAATATCTAATACAAATTCCTAGGAACTAAGGGATCCTGAACCTATGCTAAATTTTGTGGAGACATGGGAGAAGTTATTACCAAATTCAATACTTATAACATTTTGGATCATATAGTGATGCCCAAATTAATAGCAATAGTTGATACTTGGGATTGTCCCAAGGAGACCATGCCAATACATGCATGGTTACATCCTTGGCTTCCATTTCTGGGACAATGTATGGAGCCTTTATATCCAACCATTGATTATAAGTTGGGGAATGCATTTCTTTCCTAGAATGCATGAGATGCATCAACATATGAAATTTTATAGTCTTGGCAAACTATATTTGATCTTGCTAGCTCGAAACAACTGATTGTTCATTTTATTGTACCTAATCTGATGATAGTTCTACATGAATTTGTAATCAACCTAGCTAATCAGTAACTAGACCAATTTAATTGAGGTATGAATTATTTTGTGTAGGATCTTGAGGTAACCACTTAGCACAAGTTGAAAGAGTTTTATTGTTTTATTATTTGGATTTTGGAATATGTATGCAGTTGGATAAATTTTTATTGTTGTGCTAAGATGTAATAAGCACCTTAAAAAGATCTCTCTGTATACATACATACATACATATATACATACATACACACACGTGTGTGTGTGTGTGTGTGTATGTATATATACACATACATATACATATACATATACATATACATATACATATACATATACATATACATATACATATACATGCATACATACATACATACATGCATACATATCTCCATCTACTGCATCAACACAACTCACATTTCATATTGATTACTTATTTGGACTATCTTTCTCCTATTGATAAGTTTACAATTCTTCAACAAAATTAATGTTTTAAAAGAAAATGCACCTAAAGAACTGTTACCTTTGAAGTAAGAACATGGTGTTGATTTCACTCATTAGGTCTGAAGTAGATTCCATGAAAATGATCTCATATTTTACTAGCCTTCCATATTAAAATATTGGGCATCCTACAAAACTTTTGTACGCTTTGCATCTTCAATTTCTTTATTAAAACATTCATGAAATCATAATATATATGCAACTTTTGAAAAGAGATAAAGAAGCTTTAATGCTTCAAAATTTCTTTGTTGTAGATAAATTAGTATTGTAAGTCTAAAATGTGAGTTGACTAGGGATATTTGGGAGATCTAAACAAGTATAAGACACTAGAATATGGAACTGTATTAAATCTAGCCAATCTATGGATTATTACAATAGAAATGCAAATTAGATGATAATAATGTAAGATTTTCTAGTTGCTTAAGCTAGAGACAAGTGAATCTACATCCTCATATTTCAATTTAAGTGATTCTAAATATTGTATGTCCTATAGAAAGTGGTATCTAAATTTTGTTTAAGATATTAGTAGAAAATGAAACTATTTCATTGTTCGATGGTATTTGAGACTTACCATGTTAATGAACATAAAGATCTTATCTATTTAGAATAGAGAAAAAGAGATCATCACACTTTAGTAAACTTTCACAACAAGAAATATTTGATTAGAAATATTCATTGTAAAAATATGATTGTACTTGTTTGGGAAAAAAATTATACAAACTTGCTGATCCAAATTAGCCAACCACATGCACTAGCAACATATTGATGTTAAATAGAAAAAGGAAAGAAAAAGATAACAAATATTTTAAACAAATAAAATATGGTGTTCCAATGAAGTCTTTACATGTGGATTCATCCCTTGTGTTTCTTATATTAATGTTCTGGTTTTTAAGAAAACCAAAGTTTGGATGCTTTGGCTAATATAGCCATTAAAATATCTATAAAATAAATATCCAAATTAGATTCAAATTACACTAATATAAATATTCTATAAACAATATTAAAAATATAATTGAGCTTGTTTTATCAAACATAAGTGATTCATGAAAGAGAAAGCATTATAAGTTACGATAAAATACATGTGGAACATATTATATCATTATAATTTTCTTACAAGCACATCCATGAAAATGACTCAAGATTTATGCTTTAATTAAAATAGAAATATTTTGTTGTATCTTATGATGTAGTCCTCTATTTGACACATTTTCATGTTGATGCTTCAGATAGAGAAATATTCAAAATAAAAATAGAAGATGAATAGTCAATTAAACTTCAAAAGATAATTAAAAACAATTGGCTTAACCACTAATTTTTTTTTCCTAAACATGAAGATTCAACCATTACTCTCTGACTTTATATGTATGGAGCAACACAAATTTCCATGCTAAGAAAAGTCAAGATTAAAAGTATTGGAAATATGGATTCTCTAGTCGATGAAAGTTTTCAATCTAGAGAATGAAATTGATGAATCTATTACAAACCTTGATAATCATTATACAATAGTTTTCATTTGGGTGAAATGCAAATGAAGTGAAATGTGAAGACCTGAAATAAATGGATGTTGACAATGTAAGGCCTCCCATGTTTGTATTATGTACTTTTTTTAATTTTGGTTTCGAGAGATACTTTGATACTCATGTTCAAGGATAGTTGAAATGACTTGATGGTCAGATAATTTATTTTGATTTACCAGTTTCATAGATGTTAGATGCAATGATGTTCAATTTGACCATATTTGCATGATGATGCTTATTGATGTGACATGATACTTTATTATGAAAACTAGTTATTTTTTATTTAGACATATACTCTATTTATGGTTATTTGATGGATTTATTAGATTATGGATACTTTGATTTGATGCTACAACTATTTACTTCATTCTTGCTTTGAGATGTTTTATGATGTAGTGAGTGATTTAAATAGATTATTTAAGGTGATTTAATGCATTTATCACTTCGACTATATTACTATATGCAATTGTACTTGATCATGTTATTTAGTGTGTAGGATTATAACCCTGATAGTGGCACATGGAGTTAGTGATTTGACTATTCTTATCTAGCCAATGTCATCCCTGTATGGTTAACATATCCTATTTAATTGATTAATTAAATCTTCTGATGATTTAATAAATATGGACTCATTTACATTATGTGATTAGACCTGTGAGAGTGTCAATGCATTTAGAGGTTCGTAATTCTTGCAAAAGTTATGAAGGAATTTTGTGATTTAATAGTTTAAGGGAAATTTTTGTTTGATTTAATTATTTTAAATTCTGACAACTTTGCTATAGTTGAATTCCATTTAATTAGAATTGTCCATTTTTGTCTGGGTTAAAAAGGGGTTATTTTATTGAGCCAAATTTTTTCCTAACATTATATTCCACTTTTAAAAGTGAATATATATCCCAAAAGGAAATTATTTCCTCACTTCTCACTTTTCAATTAGAAAGTTTGAGAGAAAAACCCTAAATCCTCTATGAAAGATTTAATGTTCTATTCACTATTGGAGCTACGGGCATGAGATCATCGCAAGGTTGAGCTTGTTGGATCCAGCTTAGGGAGTCCATTTGTAGAGATTTTTTGTGATGATCGCAGAAATATTATTTTATCGTGCACATTTTTGTTTAGCCCTATTGGCTACGAGGTAAGGCTCCCCCATTTTTTTGTTTTCTCTCCATTTAAATGTCTATTTCTAGTAGGAAATTATTTGGAGGCTGAGAACTAGTGCTCCCCTTTGTTTGTGTATGCTAGTTCTACTTGGTTGGGTGAGTATGAGAATTTCTCGCTTTTTGGACTTGAGGGTTTAGGGTTTTGTGCCATTATGCTAGCCATTTTTGCATAGAGATTCTAAACCCACATCTTATTTGATATTTGTAGATTTTGTACCCATAGAAAAAATGGGTTTTAATTTTGAGATTTTTGAGATTTTTGGTTTTTGCCTTGATTTGCATGCCACCTTGCTTTTTTAAGGTTTTCTTGGTATTGTACTTGGTCGTGGATCCAGATTATCCATAGGGATGTCTATTTGACCCTCTTTGTATTTTCTTATTGCATTGGGATTCATGCTGAATTTGTACTACTGGATATAGGTTGGTTGAGTGATTTGTTTAATTGTGTTTTTATATTTCTCATCCAACCCTTGTTATTTATGATCATCATGTAGTTGGTGTACCCACACACGAGTATGTGAGCATGCACTTCTCAGGTTATTACGAGGCCTAAGCTCTAAGTTATTTTTGGGTGAGTTATGTTCATTAGGGTTGGGTTGGTAAACTACATTGCCTTCAGACACTCATCTTGTGATGAACATGGGTATGTAGGGTAACATCGGTGGAGGGGCTTCTCTCATAACCTTGAGTCATATTCTCGACAAGGCGTATGTGTAGAATTTTCTAATAAGTGATAAATAAATAAATTCAAAAGTAATTAAATAAGATAAGAAAATAAATTTTGCACATGGCTTATCAGGGGATTCAACATATTGGCCTCCCGAGGGTGTACCGAGGGGAACAATATGTAACAGTGTTGAGCTTGGAAGTACCAAGCAACCTACTGATGTGACAACCAATCTTGCTCACAAACCTTAAGATTTGTAGGGTCTTCTTAGGTCTTCCACCTAATAAAATAGGGCTTCTTTCACATCCTATGCCTCTGAGGATTCTATCAAAGAGATCCCACTTCTTCAATTGGTGCACATCAATAGGTTAGTACAAGATTGCTCAAACTTCCACAAACATACAAATAACCCCAATACTCCTTGGACCTTTCCAAATGGTCAAATTAATACATAGGCATGCCTTAGGTTACTCATAACATACTAAACCCAAAACAAGTGTAAAACCCTATTGGAGTTGCAATCCACAAGTCATTTTATGCTTAGTTGCTTGGAAAAAGGAGACAATAATTAGCCCTCCAAAGTACTAAAATTGAGATATTTTAAAAAATTGCTTAACAAAAGAAAAAAAATCACCTTTCTAGATACCCTTCTTGGAGTACTTGAAGATTTTGTACCTCTTAAGCCCCCAACTTGTTTGTACAACCTAAGCACAATTTTAGGTTTAATTTGAGGGCTTCAAGGGTTTTAGTGTTGTTCGAGTTTTAAACCTTCTAAAATTCCTTATCTAGAATCCTCTTCTAGATTAGAGTTATCCCTCACCATATAATTACTCACCATGTTATTGGATTGAAGAATAAAACCTTTCAATCCACTCCAAATGCTCTTTTTTGAATTTGTGATCTCTAACCAAACATGGTTTGCTTGATTAGGGCATCGCACTAAAAAAGCTTGTTGTGCTTCCCATGGGATTAACCTTTTTGTACATAATGTACAAGGAGTATACTTCCAAGTCCTAAAGTGCCATACATTTCATATGGTGGGAGATGGCCCTAAGATCCAATTTTGTGCTAGCTACCTTGTTCAAAACAACAAACTACTAGCTCATAAAATAATTTATTTGAACACACAAAACTCTTTGAAACAAAAAACAGAGTAAAAAAAGAAATTAAGAAAAATATCCACTAGCACTTCTAACATATAAAACCCTAAATTTAATCTGTACAAAGCATTGAAATACTCAAAACAAAAAAACTGCTACATATTTAGAATTGCTGATTTCAGTCCATGTACTATCCTTTCTAATACTTCCAACCCTTGGAACAAGTTTGTTTTTCTCTCAAATAGACTTGGCATGTAAAGTTACAAATAAATGAGCTGGTTGAAGAACTCCCATGAATAAGTTTCTCCTCTTGCATACAAGTTGCAAAAGTTGTTAATGACAACTTTGCAAGAAAAGAGCAATTTTTACAATTATGCAAATTGTTTACCCAAAATTTTCCAAAGGCCTAAGATAGATCTAAAACACCTAATAAGGATGATAAAACACTTTATTTCCCTATTTGGTCCTTAAAACCCAAAAATGTGCTATTAAGCCAATAGAGCAGTTTTCAACAATTAGGAGCAATAATGCATTATGGGGCTCTTCTAACCTCTCCTTAGGACCAAGTTGATCCTATTATTATTCTAGTGATGTGGCTAGTATCACTACAAGAAAAAAACACCAAAGAAGCCCTATGTCTACCCTTAGTCTACCTAGGTGCTCCTGCACCAGCTACTCTCCACTAGAGTCCCTACATAGTATAACCATAAAGTGTCTGACTAGGACCTATTGTATTGCATTTTCTCATGATCTTGGTTTTAGTCCTCCACATTTTCTGGAATGAGTGTTAGCCATGGATGATTGACTTATATGTGGTCATGATCAGATTACTATATCCATCAACAAATTGGGAGTGGGTCTATGGGTTCCATGTGGTTGGGAGGCATAGCTACCTTTAAACTGCTAGGGATCGATGTACAGAGTTGGCCTTTCTCCATGTTTAGTTTTAGAGCTAGAGCTCACATGGTTCTCCATTTATTCCAAAGTATGTTTCCATGTGATTTATGTTATTTCAGTTCATAGAGATAGTTTATTAATGCACATGTATGTTCACTACAATATTTCTTTTCACATGATTACATTAAATGCTTGGATTAGATGTTTTGGTTGAGATGTTAGACTTATGTAATCTTCATTATGATTTTGAGTGTCTACTCTTTGGTTATTGTGGATTTGGTACTCCCCAATGTGGAGGTTCTAACTCTTTTTACCTTCTAATTATTTGTCAAGATGTTTCTTTGCAATCCTGGGCAACAAAAGTTCAACATTAGACAATATTGGAAAAATATCATAGGCCTTGGAGAGAAATGTCCCATAATACTAGAAAATATCACTCAAAAATATTAAGTTGTATCATGTGACATTGGAAAAGTATCGAATGGTAGTATTAAGGTCTATTGTGCATTCCCTGAAAGTGTCACCTAGTAGTAGTAAGTAGTTTCATGCGATACTAGGAAAGTATCACCTAATAGTACTATGTAATATCGTATGACACTGGAAAAGTATCACTTGATTTCTTACAAAAACCTGCTCGGGAAAATAGAAGGTATCTCTAATATTTTTAGTTGAGAGTTGAAGGGTGTTCTGGGTACCTTCTTAGGCCGTACCCCTTTCTAGGCCTCAAAAAGTTAGAGATTATTGGTTTCTTCTTTGTGCAGAATTTCATAGTTGGTTTTGGTTGCATTGGTAAGTAGTGATACTTGGAGATTCATTGGATATCAGGATTTCTTGGCAATGTCTTCCATTGTGATCATTCGATCAATTACATGTTGATGTTTTTTGAATCCATGATAATACTAAAAACAAAAGAGTATTGGATTTTATTTATTCTTGTTCCAAGGATCTCCATGTAGGGCATTACATCTAGTATTAGAGCCCATCTTGTAACTTTGGGATCTCTATGTTATACTCCCACTATGAGTTTTTTTTGGTTTATGTATTATGGTATCATATTTTATCTTATTCTTGTGATACTTATGATTGTTACATATGACTCTATCCCTTATCTTACTACTCCCTTAGTGATGCCTCCTACATGTAGACCTAGTGGTTAGGGTAACAATCAACAAATAATAATGAAGATGAACACCATGAGGAAAAAAATTAGGAAGCTAGGGAAGGACAAGGTGATAATAATCTAGGGGAATGTCACGACACTATTACCTTTTCTATGGAAAATTATAGCTCAATTGGGACCTCAAGTTGAGAAAAAGTGATAGGATCGTGACCAGGAAGAGGGATCGCACTATGGAGACTCCCACATGTTAGAGCATGGAGGCAAGGAAGAACATGGGTATGAATGTGAGAATTTTTGCACACCACCTAGTGGTAGAGGTGACCATAGAGAGGCCATGGTTGGGATTATGGAGATTCCACTCAAATGGACATGATGAGTGACCTTCAGATGTCTAAGCCACCACTATTTGGTGGGCTAAGAGGAGGCCTCATTGCTAAGACATGGTTAATAGATATGGGGCATTCCTTTTCCTTACATCTGTATGAAAGCAATGTGAAGTCCCATTGTGTTGTTACATAGTTGAGAGAAAATGTGTCCATGTGGTGGGATATAGAGAGTGAGAAACTCTAGATTAGTGTAATGGATCTCGCTTGGGAGATCTTTGAGGAGAGGTTCAAGGAGAAATTCCTATCTCCATAGTACTGTAAGGCTCATGCTGATGAGTTCCATGATCTCAAACAGGGGAATATGATAGTAGATCAATATTAGAGGCATTTCTTTGGGTAGCGATAGTACTCCAATTAATGTTATGATGAGGTACTCCTTAGATAGTAGATCAATATGAGAGGCATTTCTTTGGGTAGAGATAGTACTCCAATTAATGTTATGATGAGGTACTCCCCAGACAATATTTTTTTTTAGGGGTCTTAAAGACTCTATCATTGGGGATGTCCATCTTCATCAGCCTAGGATACTTGCACTTGCTATTAAGAAGGAAAGAATTGTTGAGAGCAATATGGCTGGGGGGCTTAGTGTTATATTAGTCTCTCAAAGCCACAATACATGATCTATAGGATAGATTTTACCACCCTCTCAGACATAGGTCACAGGGAAGGGCTAAGCCTACTCAACACCTTCACAAGGTGGTCATAGTATCAAAGAGTGATGAAGAAAGCATCATCCACAACAAGGTAGATAGGGTTCAAGTACCACATGAGGAAAGGGGAATGACTAGAGTCAAGGTTAGTAGTCTTAGCAAAGTCCTCTATCCCATGGTAATCAATAGTACTCTAGTAGAGGGAGTGCACCTTATTCTAGTGCTTCCCAAGGTGGGTGTGGATTTGGTTTTAGCTTTAGAGGAGCATGTCTTTCATGTGGTCATCTCGGCCATAAATTAGTGGAGTTTCCTATAAAGACATCTTAAGGACTTGGAAAAGGTGTGGCTATTTATAACCAACCATGGATGATGTAGGAAGATCCCATAGAGTATTTACAATATTTGAAAAATGTCAAGCTAAGACCTAGGGTACCATAGTAGAGGCTATAAGCACATTGCATAGTAATTATTTTGTTATTTTAATAGATTATGATGCTTTAGATTCTTTTATTTCACCATTTCTTGTTCAATGATGTGGGATAGTGGCTACATGACAAGTTGATAGGTGGTAGGTTGAGTTAGCTACAAGTTCCAAGGTGATTGTGGATTCCATAGTCAGTGGTTATACATTGTACATGGGCACCTTCACTACCATAGTTGATCTTCACATCCTATCCTTAGGGTCTTATGACATTGTATTGGGTATGGATAGGTTAGCCCAGGCAAACATAAAATACTGATGTAAGTTGGTATAGTGTGTGAATGACACAGGTGGGTAGGTGGAACTTGTAAGGGTCTAACAGCTAGTCCTACTTCAGATGATCTTAGCTAAGTAGCTGAAGTGAAGTGTGTGACATGGATGTAAGATGTTTTTAGTTTGAGTTAGTGACATTGAAGAGGCTAAGAGCCATGAGGTGATTCTAGATGATCACCCTCTCCTTTGTGAGTATGCAAACATATTCCCTAATGAGAAACCAAGAATGCTGCCAGAATATGACATTGATTTTTGCGTTATCTCATTTTAGGAGTGGAGCGTATTTCATGAGCTCCTTATTGTATGAATACTTAAGAGTTTAGTGAGATCATATTGTAGTTAGAGGAACTATTAGCCAAGGGCCATATTCACCCTAGTGTATCCTCATGGGGTGCACCAGTCATCTTTGTGAAGAAGAAAGATGGATCTTTACATCTATATATTGACTACCATTAATTGAATAAGTTGACGATGAAGAACCAATATCTCTTTCCAAGGATTGATGACTTGTTTGATCAGATGGAGGGAGAAAGAGTGTTTTCAAAGATTGATATGAAATTGGGATACCATCAGGTTTGGATTTATGAGGCTGACATTTATGGGACATATTTTCATACACACTATAGGCATTATGCATTTATGATTTTACCCTTTGGGTTAACAAATGTGCCATTGATGTTTATGAGTTTGATGAATGGAGTATTTTTCATGTACCTTGATCAGTGTGTCCTTTTTTTCTTAGATGACATATTGATCTATTCTAAGACTATTGATGTGCATGAGGTCTATTTAAGCTAGGTGTTATAGTGCTTGTGAGACCATTAGTTGTATGGAAACCTAGGTAAATGTGGATTCTTCTAGTCTGAGGTGAAGTATTTGGGCTACATCATCACAAGTGATGGTATTGTAGTAGACCCAAAGAAATATTATGGATTGGCTGACCCCCCCTAATTTTTCTGAGGTTCAAATTCTCATGGGATTGGCATGTTACTATTTTTGATTCATGAAGAACTTCTCATGAGTGACTCATCCTATCACTTATCTATAGAGGAAAGGGAAGAATTATGTTTGGTTAGACTAGTGTGAGTTAGCATTTAAGGCTCTAAAGGAGCAATTGACTAGTGCTCTAGTCCTTGTAGTGCCTAATCCTATGGGCAATTTTATGGTTTTCACAGATGCTTCATTAGAAGGTGTGGGTGCAATGTTGATGTAGGATGGTCATGTGATTTCATATGAGGCTAGAAAAATCAAGAACCATGAGTTCAACTACCCCACTCATGATTTGGAACTTGTTGCAGTTGTGCATGTGCTTGTGTACTGGATACATTTCCTTTTGAGACACAAGTTTGAGCTACATAGTGATCATCGTAGCTTGCTGTATATCTTTACTCAGCCAAACTTGAATGCAAGAAAATGCCACTAGATGGAGTTCATGTGTGAATATGATATTGATGTTCACTACATCAAAGGGAAAGAAAATGTCATTGCAGATGCCTTGAGTAGGAGGTGACATGAGATATCAGTTTTATCATTGGGAGTAGATTTGCAAGGCTATATCTTGGAAGCCTTTCCTAGTGACACATGGTATCAAGAAGTGAGAGTGGAGATTGAGTCTAGAAGTACCCTTGAGGGAATGATTTCAATGTATTTGCTAGAGTCTAATGGACTATTGTGATATGTGGGGTGCATTTATGTGCTAGTGTCTGGGGATATGCATACCATGATTTTGTTGGAAGTACATCATGCACTATATTCCACACATCTTGGTGTAAAGAAGATGCATGCTAACCTTGGGAATTTGTACTTTTGGGCAAGGATGAGGCATGATGTTACTAATTTCTTTTCTCAATGTCTAGAGTGCCTGAGAGTGAAGGAAAAGCATTAGCACCTCACAAGAATTTTATAGCCACATACCATTCCAAAGTGGAAGTCAGATACTATATCCACTAATTTTATCATGAGGTTTCCTAATTCATCAAAATGACATGATTGTATCATGGTGACAGTGGAAATGTTGTTTGAGGTAGCACATATTTCACCCATGAGAACATCCTACACAACCTCTTCTGTAGTGCATGTTTTCTTTTAGGAAATTATTCATTTGCATGTAATACCTTGATGGATTATATCAACTAGATATCTAGTATTTATCTTATCACCATGGACATCTCTCCAGCATGCTTTGGGTGTACAACTTAATTTTAGTTCAACTTACCACCCAAAGAGTGATGGTTAGACAGAGAGCATGAACCAAGTTCTAGAAGACATGCTTCACATGTATATGATGGAAAAACAAGTGAAGTGGGAGGATTATCTATACCTTTTGAGTTTTCCTATAATAATGGGTACCATAATTCTCTTGGCATGTCACCTTTTCAGGCCTTGTATAGTAGACCATGTTGTACCCCTTTGGGTTGGGATCGTTTAGAGGATCGAGTGATTTTATGTCCAAAGATGCTTTAGAATATGGAGTAATAGGTTATTTGTATTAGAAAAAATTTGGTTACTACTCAGGATAGAAAAAAGAAGTATGCAGATGCCTATAGGTTTGATTGTCACTTTTAAGTTGGTGACTGTGTGTTTTTGAGAGTGCATTCGAGGAAGATCCCCATCTATTATAGGAAAGGCTCTAAGTTGGTGTGACATTTTTTCAGACTATTTAAGATCCTTGAGATGATCAGTCTTGTTGCTTATCAACTATCATTGCCACCTAGCCTATCATGCATCCATGATGCTTTCCATGTTTTTGTTTTGAGGTAGAATATTCTTGATGTGACCTATGTACTTGATTTGGATTCTTTACAGGTGGAGGATGAGTAAATTTATTTGTAGTCCATCCATATCCTTCAACATTGGAGGCAAACCCTTAGAGGTCAGGACATAGAGAAGGTAAGGGTCTAGTGGGACCCAAGCAATGAGACTTTTGCAACTTGGGAAGATGTTGCATGGTTGAGATATTTGTACCCTTATCTTTTTGCAAGCTTCCAGGAGTAAGCCTATGCCTAGTGGGGGAGGATGTAGTTCCTCCCATTTTTTCATTTAGTACCTTCTTTTATTTTGGTTTTTAGAGATACTTTGATACTCATGTTTGAGGACATTCAAGATGACTTGATGGTAAAATACATTATTTAGATTTTCTAGTATCATAGATGGTAGATGCTATGCTATTCAGTTTAATTATATTAACATAATGATGCTTATTGATGTGACATGCTTTATAATGATATCTGGTTATTTTGTATTCAGACATATACTCTATTTATGATTATATGATGGAGTTATTGGATTTTGGATATGTTGATTTGATGCTATGACTATTTACTTCATTCTTTGTTTGAGATGTTTTATGATGTAATGCGTGATTTAAATAGATTATTTAAGGTGATTTAATGCTTTTATCACTTTGGCTATATTATTATATGCAATTGCACCTGATCATGTTATTCAGTGTGCAAGATTTATATCCCCAATAGTGACACATGGAGTTAGTGATTTGGTTATTCTTATCTAGCCAGTGTCATCCCTGTATGGTTGACATATCCAATTTAATTGATTAATTAAACCCTCTAGTGATTTGATAAATCTAGACTCATTTGCATTATGTGATTATATCTATGAGTGTGTTGGTGCATTTAGAGGTTCGCAATTTTCGTGAAAATTATTAAGGAAATTTGTGATTTAATAGTTTAGGGAAATTTTTTATTTGATTTAATTATTTTAAATCCTAATAGCTTTGCTGTAGCTGAATTCCATTTAATTGGAATTTCCATATTTTGTCTAGGTTAAAAAAGGGGTTCTTTTAGTGAGCCAGCCAATTTTTCTAATATTATATTCCACTTTGAAAAGTGAATATATATCCCAAAAGGGAATTATTTCCTCACTTTTCCCTTTTGAATTAGAAATTTTGAGAGGAAAACCCAAAATCTTCTTGGAAAGATTTATTGTTCTATTTTTTATAGGAGCTATGGGTGTGGAATCATCATGATGTTGAGCTCATTAGATCCACCTTAGAGAGACCTTCATTTGCTAGGATATTTGGTGGTGACCGTGGGGTGATTATTTTATCATGCATATTTTTTTTTAGCCCTTTTGGCTATGAGGTAGGGCTCTACCATTTTTTTTTTCTCCATTTGAGTGTTTCTTTTTGGTAGGAAACTATTTGGAGGCTGAGAATTAGTGTTTGCCTCCATTTCTGTATGCTAGCTCTACCTGGTTGGGTTTTGAGTTTCATGTCATTATGTTGGCCATTTTTGCATACAAAATCTAAACCCATATTTTATTTGATATTTGTGGCATTTATCCCTAAAGACAAAATGGGTTTTAATTTTGAGGATTTTGACCATTTTTGTTTTCACCTTAATTTGCATGATGGCCTTCTTTTTTGGGTTTTCTTGGCACTATAGTTGGTTGTGGATCTAGATTATCCATAGGGATGTCTATCTAACCTTTTTTATATTTTCTTATTGCATTAGGATTCATGCCAAATCCATACTCACAAATATAGGCCACTTGAGTGGTTTCTTTACTTATTTTTTTATGTTTCTTGTCCAACCCTTGTTATTTGTGATCATCGTACAGTTGGTGTGCACACACATGAGCACATAAGCATGCACTTGTTGGGTTCTTGTGAGGCCCAAGCTCCTAGTTGTTGTTAGTTGAGTTATGTACATTGGGGTTGGGTTGGGAAACTACATTTATTACAGACACTCATCATGTGATGAGAATGAGTATGTAGGTTAAGGTTAGTGGAGGGGCTTCTCTTGTAACCTTGGGTCATGTTCCTAACAAGGTGTATGTATAAAATTTTCTAGTAAATAATAACTAAATAAAATAGATAATTAACTAAGATAAGAAAATACATTATCCACATGACTCATCTAGGGATGCAACACATTGGCCTCTTGAGGATGTACCAAGGGGAATGGTTTGTATGTTGTTAAGATTGGGACTACCAAGCAACCTATTGTCTACCAGAGTCCCTATATAGTAGAACCATAGAGTGTTTGACTAGGACCTATTGTATTGCATTATCTCATGATCTTAGTTTCAATCCTTTGCATTGTCTAGAATTAGTGTTAGCCATGGATGATTGTCTTTTTGTAGTTTTGTTTAGATCACTATCTCTATTAGAATGAAGGGAGTGGGCCTATGGGTTCCACATGGTTCGAAAACTTGACTACCTTTACCACTACTAGGGATCGACATAAAAAGTTGGCCTTTCTCCATGTTCATTTTTGGAGCTGGATTCTCACATGTTTCTCTATTTCTTCTAGAGTATGTTTCCATGTGATTTATGTTATTTCAATTCATAGAGATAGTTAATTTATGCACATGTTTCTTTTCACATATTTACATTAGACACTTGGATTAGATGTTTTGGTTGAGATGTTAGACTTATGCAATCTTCATTATGCTTTCAAGTATTTACTCCTTGATTATTGTGGATCTAGTACTCCCAAATATGGAGGTTCTTACTCTTTTTCCCTTCAAATTGGTCATTGGCCTATTTCTTTGCAATCGTGGGTGATAGAAGTTCAACATTGGGCAATATTGGAAAAGTATGAAATGCCTTGGAGAGAAATATTGTGGGATATAGGAAAGTATTGCCCAACAATATTAAGTTCTATTGTGAGACACTAGAAAAGTATCACATAGTAGTATTAAGGTCTATCATGTGCTCCATGAAAGTGTCTCCTAGTAGAAGTATGTTGTATCATGTAGTAATAGAAAAGTATCACCTAATAGTACTATGAAATGTCACATGACAATGAGAAAATTTTTCTTGATTTCTTGCAAAAACTTGCTTGGAGAAACATCAAGTATCTCTAGTCTTTTTGGTTGAGAGTCGAAGGGTGTTCTGGGTACCCTCTTGGGTTGCACCCCTTTCTAGGCCTTGATAAGTCAAAAATTATTGGTTTTGTGTTTTTACAAACTTTCATAGTTGATTTTGGCCATGTTGGTAAGTTGTGATGCTTGGAGATGTTGGATGTTAGGATTGCTTGTGTAAGTCTTCCATTGTGATCATTCGAGCGATTATATGTTAATGTTGTTTGAATCCATGCTTATTAGTTCAAAAAAAAATGTATTGGCTTTTATTTATCCTTGTTCCAAGGATCTTCGGGTGGGGTATTAAAGACAATGATTGTTATATTGGGAATAACAATGACTGTAGAGAACACATGAACATTCACCAATAAAAATAACCTTCTTATGGGCTCCTACCATATTTCTCTCTAGTTAATCTAGGGCTTGCACAACCACCTACATGCAACACTTAATTTGTCCTCCCTTGGTATACTTTAGTGAAGGTGATGATCTCCTCTTTCGTTTATCATATTTTTTTGAGTATGAAGTTATGACACCTTAGTTTTGAGTTTTCTTAATAATTGAACCACTAATTTGATTTTATTTTTTTATTATTTTGAATGTCAAACCCAATTTAATTGACATACTAAGACTTAATTGTTACACCTCAAATCCCAAATTTGATATGAAAGAGAAAAGGAGTAAACCATCTTTGCAAGAATACAAGAAATAAACTAGCATACCTAAAATATTAATTTTGTAAATCAACCTGAGAGATATATAATTTGAAGACATCTAAAACTCATAATACTATATAAAAACATATGGGGATAGAAAAAACTAAGTGATGTTGGGTGGAATAATTTTTCAAATAGCTTACAAGTTACACTTCAAAATGTGAGCGTCATATGTAAGCTTGGAAAAAAGACAAGGAAGATACAAGAAGCTAAGTAATTTAAGGTGGAATAAATTTTCAAATAGATAGATTAGGTGAACTATTTTTATTTTTTGAATCATGTCTTAGGATCTACCATTAGAATAAATGAAAATGCTCTCAAAAATGACAAACCAAGAAACATTTAACAATTAGCTTTAAGATTTTTTACTGGTGATAAATCAATGACATTGAACATTCTGGTCATGCTATTGATCAATATTCATATGATATGAAAGTTCCCTACCCCAATACTGCTCAACCATAGGCTATCTCATTTGTAAAAAACCATTAATACACAAGCTGAGGATATATCCAATGTCGTAGGAGAATAATTTGTAGGCTTTGAAGAGATGCAATATTATTTGAAATATATAGAGAACATGATCTTTTTCTCAAAGTTTGTGACTAGATATTTTGAGTCAACTTTGAACCTTGATGCTAAAACAGTGCCTAGTTTGATAAAAGATTTGAAGTCCATCAAACAATATACAAACTATGGTTTTTCATATGTAAGAAAATATTATAGATCCAAGACAAAGTCATGAATTAGGCTCTCTAATTTGAGAAGTCAAACAAGTACTATGAGTGATGCTATGCTACACATTTTTATACATCATTCATTAAAAAAATTTAATCTCGTAATAAAAAAATTATGGCCTTTTTCAGCTTCTGGATGCTCCAAAATTAGTAGAGACTTCACCAAAATTTCTACCAAGGAATATAATATGGTTTGTGAAGTCATTTGGAGGTAATAATAATTATTAATGACTCATTCTCCATCACAAAAAATTTCTTGAATTATTTGCAAGAATATATTTCTTTTGGTTGGTTTATCACATGCACAAATTTGCTTGAATCTTCATCCAATATGCACAATGACCATTGTTGGTGGTGAAACAAAGGATTCACCACTACCGTGCCTATTCCTCTTTTTGATGATGAAACATGGAAGGGTGCATGCAAATTTTATTGATCTTTTTTATCATTGTTTGGAGTCAGAGCTACAACATGAATCACTTGTAGACTCATGAAATCTTGTTATGAGAAAAAAATAACTACATCACTAGAATTGTAACAAATGTGGAAAGGCCTCATACACCAACATTAGCTCCATTTCTAAATCTAAGTAATTTTCCATTAATTTCTTTATATGGATTTTGTTACCCTTGGCACTTCCCAACATAGGGCACCCATTATATCATACCATATTAAAAGCGATGAAACCTAGATGGTTACTCTAGCTACAAAACCATTGATTATTGTTGGAGATCTGAAGTAGGAGGTTGAGAGAATTGATTATGAAATTGCTGATGTAACTAGCATGGAGTTAAGTGAGGAGGTTCTTAAATATGATAATTCCCACATAGTGCCTACCCCTACTGGTAAGATTTTTTTCTTTGTTTTAGCCATTTTAGGATAGACTTTGTAAAGATATGACTCCTCAATGGGGATAGCTAGTTTGTTGAATTGTATGATGGGATTGTAGAAAATAGGGTTTGTAAAATTTTATGAGTGTAATCCATTTTCTATAATAAAATGTTACAATCTCATTGGGCTCTTTCAATAAATTTTAGTCAAATAGTTTGAAATTGAAACAACTATTTATAAAATTAGGAATAAAATTAGATATCTCATTATAGAATTAGAATAGAATGAGTTGAATACCTAATAAACACAAAAAGACCTAATTTAGCAAGAAAGGGCACGGGTATAGAAAGGCAATGGCAGAGAAATACCTTCAAGGGTATGGGCATGATAAAACCTTCAAGGGCATGTGCATGGAAAATGAGGCTTCACTCTTTGTAGCTCTCCACTCTTCGCAACTCATAGCTCTTCACTCTTCCTAACTCTCCACTCTTTGCAATCGATCAAATGCATAATGATTTATGTCATGTTTGTATTTTTTGTTTATAATCATGCAAGCATCACAATTGTGATGCCAACATCATTATTGCGATGACATTAGGGATAATTTCAAAAATGAAATAAAATTAGCCATCACAAATTGTCATCTCAATTTGACCCCAAATGCTGTAGTGTACCCAAAATAAAATCAAAGTATCCAATATCTCGAATATGAATGATCTCACCTCCTTTTATGCCACTACCAATAGATATACATAGAATCTATTTAAAGAGAAAGCAACCCAACTTGTCACATAAGAATCATAAAATCCTGTACCAACTGAAATGTCAGGGAAAAACATCTATTCCAAAGGTATTCACATGTATCCATAGTTGTCAAAATCCATAGATGAAATAATACCCATAGTAAATGCAAAACCCATCCAATAATCTATACCTCCAAAGGTATACCAAGTGAACCTCACATTATCAACATATCCAATTTGTGACCTACAATGATAGGCCTCAAGAGAAATACCTACCACATATATACCAATAAACTCCCACTATAAAAGATAATGTCAAATCTGTGACCAATCCAATTGTGACATCTCAAAGAAGTGAATCCATGTAGTATAAAGGAGATCTACAATACATAAACCAATAACCTACAAGAAAAAATCTCTAATGCTCTCCCAAGTTGTCCACAACCAACAAAGGGAAGAGATAAAGGAATAACCATGTCATCTCTCACATGACATACATGAACAAAAATAAGTGATCACTAGCTTCAACCAATCTCAAATATAATTTAAGTGAAAACAAACATCCAGTAAGATAAGTAGAACTAATGAGAAACTATGCAAATCATAACCTGTATCATGTCCTTCTACAAACACTTCTAGATGTAAACTATGTAAGTATGATCTCCTCTATAAAATCCTAACCAAAAATTAAAAAAAGCACCCAAACCATACCATATAACCAATAATGGATGTAAGCCTATCACAAGAAGATTAAACTCATAAACCATTCCTAAACCAATGAACAACCATTCCTAATCCAAGGAATATGTCCAATATAAAACCATCTCCCAAACTCAACTAGCATAACAACATGTGCACATGGAGATAACCAATGCTAAACCAACTCTCAAATGAACTTTCTAGAAACAACTCATGTACCATAGCTCAAGGTTCATATCCATGAAAGACAAGCATTAACATAATACACTCAAGAGAAAAAATGGGCTATACCTCTCAAGTAGTAAACCATCCAGAAGACCAAGATTGGGGAATGCGAATTCTCATAAAGATATCCAATTATCTAACCAAGACTCATCTAAGAAAAATTTCCTCTCAAGTCCATATCAGGTGAGTAACCCTCAGACTTCCTACTAAAACCATCAACTATCCCAACAAACACTTCTCTAATCCAAGAGAAAATTGACATCACCATAATCTCTAAGTATCCATGAGCACTTGTACCCAATCGACCCACACCAACTCTAAATACAACATATCAATATCATGAAGTATCCATAAAATGATTAATGTACTTAATACTAAGAAACTAAACCAAGATCAATGTCAAAGTTCTAACCATGGCATCAAGAAAAAATAAATGGAAACATGATCTAAACCATCTCAATCAAAGAGATAACATGCTCCATATGAGCAGACCACAACATGTCAAAAATCTCAGTGCATATCAAGAGTTTACCATGACATAAAAATAAAACCATCCTAATACAAAGGATAACATATCAAATGAAAGCATAAACTACACATGTACCAAGAGTACCATGAGTCCTCAAGATGAAACCATCTTCACACACCATATAGAACCATCTCCATATACCATGAAGAACCAAGTGCACCATGCAAATGTCAAAGAAGCTTCTACAAAAACATGATCTAAGGAATCCCCCAACATCTACACACACTCAATAAATATATCAATGCTAATAACTCCCACTCAACCATGGTATTGAGTCACCCATGGAATCATAAAATCCATCTCCGACATGAAGATCCTCTAGATCTATACACATAACAAAAGTATCAGTACGAAGTGAAACCAAGATCTCCAAACCAAGAAGATATAAACCAAACCAAGAACCAATCCTACATAACGACATCATTGCTATTACAACATCCCACTAAAATTTGTATCAAAGATATTGATGACATCATGATGAAAAAAAACATCCTCTAAACATGAGAATCAACTAAGACATCAAACCATCAAAGAACTCAAAGTGCACATCATGAGCTCCTCAAAAGAAACCAAATAATCTATTGGAATTCTTTGAAATAAATCAGAGGAGGGGGGAGAGGGGTTGGATCAGTTACCCAAGGTCCAGATGTCTAATAATTTTTTTCACAACTTAGTGAACCCATATCCATAAAAAATAATCATGCATGTATCCATTAGAACATACAACTCTTAAAATTTGTAGGTTACTATCCTAGGTCAAAAAAATCTTTGCATAAATGTAAATATGAAATGTAACAGAATAAATAACACATTTGAAAAAAGGATTTTACGTGGAAAACCAATTTGGGAAAAACCACTAGTAACATGCTACTCATTCTCACTCTTCTGAAATGATGCTCTGTAAAAGGCCAACCTTGTTCAAGATTAAATACACATTATTAAATGTGACTTGGTTAGAGGATTTCATTCATCTTGTTAGGAGTGAGCCTTGTTAGAGGACTTTAGACCATTCACTTAGAATTTCACCCATTTAAAGGATTTACAAATGACAGTTAGGTAAACCTCAATCCAAAGGATTTTCCTAGACTGATACAATGATTATAAAGTAATAGTAAGGCTTGATTTGATAACAAATTGCAACTCACTTGTAGATTACAGATCTCTATTTTAGTCCTCCATTCTGCTTGGCTTTCACACACTTTAGCTTTGCTAGCTTGTTAACCCTTCAAGAATTCATACACTTAAGCCTTCTTTCTTTTCATGCCAATAATAGTCTCTTCTATCTAGCCACTGAATGAATCAATACCCTAAACTCATTGTCTCCATTAGTTTTTTGAACTTGACTAACTTTGCTTCTGACCAATCATCTCTATATATAGAGAATTAAGATATTTTTTTTTGTTCAACTTTGATCGTACATTTTAGGGATAGGTAGGGTTAGGTAGGATTCAATGAATCTACCCATCCTTTCATTTGAGTCCCTTCCAGAAAATTATTCTTCAATCCTTTTTGAAGTTTCCTCAAAATGGTTTATGATGAATTCTGTGCCACCAATTCATCATAGTTGTCTTCCACACACTTCACAAAATTAAAGAAAACAAAATAGTCAACTCAAATTTGTCAAATCTATGATTTAACATGAATACTAGTACTCGACATCAATATACTATCACTCGTCTTCCATACTATTCTTCTACTCATTTTTAACTAGTTAAGTTAGCACATACTAAACTTTATTGATGCTCGTCATCAACTAAACTTTACTTGGCTTACACTGTATCATTTGGCATACACTAAATCTTCAGTTTGCTTGGCTCTGATTGATTTTCTACTTGACTTGCACTAACTTTTCTCAACACCTATTGTCCACTCAGTCAAGCTTGGTAGACACAATTCTTCTTACTTGATCTTCTAGACTTAATTAGTGTATCCATCCTTTGCAACCTTAAGTAGATAATCGATGCACTATATCATCATTGTCTTAATTAATGTTCATACTCCCTTTTCATACCATAACTCAACCTTTCTTCAAGGTTCTCTTGTTATCTCATTTGATCAAATCCTCCTCATCAATCAAACAAATGATAGTACTTAAATCAGATAAGTAGTTTTCTTACCAACAAGTAGTATGTTTGATATTAGTGACAAAATAATGACTGTTCCATGATAGATTCTTCACTTCAAAATAATCTTATATCAACAAATCATGATCCTCAACCAAGAAGATATACCACCATAACCAAATCAAGAATCTAAGAAAAATAATCATCAAAAAAGTAACTATATATCCAATCATGTCATGCCAAAATCTATGGCACCATTATCACATCCATATACCGAGCATCTAACTCTCAAAGTATTCAATCTATCAACATTAAATGATCAACCAAAATCCTTGACCATGATTGTACTTAGTAAAAAAAATGATCCCCTCTAAATAAATAAAAATAAAAAATCCATGTTACTAAGGGCATAGACAACTCAAATACAAGCCACCAATATGAGTATGCATCAACAATCAAAGATCAATGGGCAAAGACAACCTGTATCCAAGCCATAAATAAAACATGTAAATATAGACTACTTCCAACACTGCACAACTTGTAGACCCAACAAGGCATCATATATATCCAAACTAAACACTAATAACCATATCATCATGAGACCAAACTAAAATATAAGTTGAGTATATAATGACATCAAACTCAAAATATCTAAAGACATACAATTTCATTAACTCACAATGTTACGATAAACTATTTAGATCAATATATCACCAAATAAATAATGTAAAATACACTAAAAATCAAAACCAATGTATAGAGTTATCCAAGATCTTTCTATTGTCTATTTTAAGTCCAATATCTAACTTTTCATGCCCAAGTTATGCCTAAATCTATGCTCAAAATAAACGTCTAAATTTTAGGCTCTTAAAATCTAACACAATGTCACAATTGTATAGTCAAACCTACACTAGGTTGGAGTGCTCCGAATTAGCTTTCTAATGACTTTAAGAAGTCCAAAATCTGATATACTAAATGACAGTTATGGCTATTTTACCAAGATGACCCTTTTACAACTTTTATAGTGATTTTTTTTGGTGATGACAATTTTGACGAGAATTGATGGTTGTCATGGGCTGAAACTAAAAAACTTTTACATTTTCTATCAACAATGCCAAACTATGGCATATTATATATCAAAATTTATGGAAAGGCCAATCCAGATCCAATGATGAGGTGTATTATTATCTAGGAGGTCATTTTTGCAATCTCTCTAAAACCATAATTTAAATGAAACATAAAAAAACTCTTTTGACCAACAATTTTAGATGCCCAAAATATGGCAATAACCTTTCATAAGTGTAAACCAAAAACCCTCATATATGCAATAAAAAAAATATGAAACCCATATATCTTGTCCATTATTTCATTATTTCATGCATTCCCATGGATTCAATCTGGGTTACAATAAGAAAACAATATCTTTGGTACCACTTGTAAGGAAAATTGCAAAAAAATTACTGTTTCCATAACCCATAATAGATATGAAATGAGTAGGCAATTAAAATCCACATACAAGAGAATAGACAACATACCCATAAAATGTGACACAAGATATACCTTGGGAAACCCTCATTGAGGGAAATACTCAGCCTCCCAAAGCATCCATCACCATGTATTATTCAAGAAAAAAACACCATTATAATACAACTATGGAAGCCTTCAAAGCCATAACCCCAACCAAGCAATCCATGAGAAAAAACATGAATCCACACATCCAATACCACACTTTAAACCTTCACAAATGCTCCCTTAGCTAACTTTTCAACCCTTGTCTTACTTGACTTTCCTTTTTCCTTTTTGCCCTTCTCATATAAAAACTACCCTCATGGTTGCTTATATAGTAGCAAGCTCCCTCAAAACCACCTAGTAGTATTATATAAATGATGTGCTTCTAAACCCCCATTGACCCACATTTAATTATTTTCCCCAATATTAAATAATTGCATCAAATATTACCACAATGTTATAATACAACTCATAAATTATATCCATGGGAATCTCTACATGTTACACACTCATCTAGGTGTTCCTAGGTGTAACATTACATAATAAAATAAAATAAAATAATATCAAAATTTTATGCAATGTGTGCAACACACTTTATCTCAATGGAGAAGAATAATTATGATGAGATGACCAAGAGGGATGAAGATCAAAGATGATAGTCAAGCATAGTTTAGTACAAGGAAATGATACTCAAAACACGTTTGATGATGATGAAGACTCTATCCTCAAAATAACTTGTCACCATTAACTCAAAATTTCCTCAAAGTTGTTCAATAAACTCCACAATTTGCTGTGTTATTGACCTATTGGTCTTCCAAACAACTTTTCCAAAAGTAGGGAATCTATTTTGCACAAAATATGCAATCAAAGAACCAAACTTACAAGATGCACTTTTGGCCTTCCTAATGGCTTCAAAATTCTTTGAAAGTTTTTGTAGTTGCAACTTGGATAGGTATAGGAATGACTTCCCTTCACAATTTTGTATCCTAAGTCAACTACCATACATGAAATGCTATTCAGTCAGCTTGACTAAAAAAAACATATGTGTAATGACTTTGAATGCAAAGGAAACAATGGGATCTAAAATGGTATCAATTGACATCCCTCACTTGTTCTACATGGAACCTATGTTCTTCTTAATAACCTCCTTTGCATCACTTTGCATAGCCTTTGGTTGGTCAAGGGTGGGATACCCTATCACTCTATGCACAATCCTATTTGTGATTCTAATTGGTCCATCCTCTAACCAAATCTAGTTGTCATGTGTACAACTCAAAACAATTTTAATCCACTCAATTTTTAAAAGCTAAGGAAATTCTAGGGTATGCTTCAACTGTTTCCTCTTGATGATTTTATTTTACCTTCTTCAATACTCCATTGTCACATAACTTGTTATGATTATCTCTAATCTCCATGTCTCCTACTTCTCCTACCTTACAAGTGTAGCAACATTATACATCCTAAATCATTAGGACCTTTGGTGGTATCATAGATAATGCACCAGATGGTCTCCCTTATATGAAATCTTAGGGATTTCATATAATAGGGGCTACTAATATCATTGCTAACTAACTAAATATTGAAAAATTCCTTCCCCTCTTTCTTGATTGTTATTGAAGAGCTGGTTAATGACTCACTAGGGTTTGCAAAACTAAAACAATGTAACTTAGCGCAAGATAAATACCTTTTGAATATGTAGAATGGTGTCAAATAGTAGTTGGATATGGTTTACAAACACTTGAATCTCATTTCTATTAGAAATAGGGATTACTTGGGGGGGGGGGGGGGGTGAATCAGTAATCTACAAACTTTAGTCACCAACTAGATATTATTTCTTACTTTAAACCATGAATAACAAAGCAATAAAATAATGCTGAACAAGAATAGTAACAATGCACAAAGCTAACTCATAACACCATATTTTGTTAACTAGGGAAACCCTAGCCAAGGGAAAACCCCAGTGGGGATGATACACACTAGTTAATATGATGATACCCACTAGTTAATATACTGATATATAAGTTCCTTATTAGAGGATGAACCCTATTAGGAGTCAATGAGAAAATTCAATATAGGGAGTCTTTGATAGGATACTTTGAATCCCTATTAGGAGATTCCAACCTTGTTAGGACTTGTAGAATAGTAAATGCAAGATGATCCCACTACCCAAACATGTACTTCTAATTACAAGAAGAGCTCACTACCCAAATAAGTAATCAGATTTCTAGAGTATAGGTACTATATATTCTTCCTTGACTGATCTCTAATCCTCATCTTGATCTTAGATCACAAAATATCTCATATAAAACTTCACATATATCACTTTCACAAAATTTTACATATAATCACAATTACAAGATAGCACTTGCAATCATAATCACTATCACAATTTCAATTATACTTCTCCTTGTAAAATTTCCTTTTTATAAATACCATTCCTTTACACAAATTAATGTTGGGTTGGCTAAGACCACAATCCACTTTCCCAACTTAGAGTAAACATCTAGGATGTCGGCCCTAATTGGACAAGTAATTATCTTGTAAAAAAAAAAAATCCTTTCCTTTAATTTCGCTATCTTGTTTCACTTCAAACATGATTAACTCTATTTTTTATAGTTCATACTAAATTTTGAGGTTATACATGTCATCACCAGCATGTATAATATCTCCATCTAACTTCACTAGTCATAATACAATGTTAGAAACAAGTTATAAACAAAACAATACATTGCTATAAACCAAATTCAATACTTAGACAATTTTCTGATTACCAAACACTAAGTATCTTTATTTCTGAGGTTACCAAATGCTAAGTATCTTTATTTCTATGGTTTCCTGTGAACATGTACATCATGTGTTGCCATAAATGACAACAATTACATATCACTATTAGCCAATTGTCAACACTTTCACCAATTGCCTTCATGCTTTTTGTGCTCTTCAAACTTTGGTAAGTTCAAATGAGTAGAAAATTGACTATATAACCCTTCATATTTGGCATTAAATTCTAAGTGCTTATATAGCTATAAGCTTGGCTAGCATAGGATATTCAACATGTTTGGCTAACATAGTAAGCTTGACTCATACTAGCTTTTCTCCATCACTTGACAATAACTATAATTCCTTTCATGCTTTACAACAACATAGAAAATAATATATCTATAGAATAAGTCTTACTTCTGACTTATTTATTGCATCTTAATTCATGCATCTATATTCTTTTTAGATCTTAGATATTTGGAACTAATGCATAATGTTACAATTCAAATATAAGTTCCACACATACCTTTGATTGCCTAGTTGGAGGTGATGTGATCACCTAATCCATTCGACTAAGTGACCTCATCTTGACTTGATGTGTTTCAATATTCCTTCCTTTTCCATGTCTTGTTTATTTGCATCTTCACCTTTTCAATATTGACCTTTTATTTACCTTTATTGAATTCATTTCTCAGTGTTGGTAACCTAGTTGGACAGTTTCTGTTGACATGACTAGTCTTGAGAGAACTAACGCATGTAATCTCACTACACCATCTATTGTAGTTTCCTCTAAAATGCATCATTATGCAAGTTTTAGGAACATGTCCATATTATTGACAATAGTGATAGCTATGCCTTGTATTGTAATTCCAATTGTAAGAATTTTCATGATGTTGGACCTTAGTTTGCTTGTTTGATGCCCATTTGGGCTTGGATATGTATTCATATGCTTTGTGTCCATACTTATGAAAATTGTAACATATCCTTCAAATATCTGAGTTCTCATGGTCTTGGTTCTACATTCATTTTCTTGATGCCCTTATTTATTGTGGTTGCAACAATATCCTCTATATTTCAGCTTCAAGTTGTGGTTGGCAGTTTTGCTCCTGTTGACATTTGTTGCATGACCCAATTTTTTATAATTATGACAAGTGGGTTTGTTATTATTACCTTTGTTACTCCTTTTCTCCCCACTTCTAGATGGTTCTCCTTCCTTAGCATTAGTTTATTCTAATCCATCAGTATCATTATTAAGTCATAGTGATTCCATCAATTTCTCAAAGTATTTTATGGATTCACTTGGTTTGTTGAATCTTTCAATGAATTACTTTTTTTCTCTTAATTCATTTTGTAGTAGATCATTCTAAGACTTCAGGGTTGTGATCTTAATGTCTTTCCCATTCAATTCATGGTTTGTAAGCATCAACTAATTTATTATATCCAATTGTATGTTAGCAAGCTTTTACACATCTGATATCTTCTCTTCAAGGTTGTTAGTCAGTATTCTTTTGTCTTCCTCAATCATGAATTTTTCTTCCTCAAATTTCTATTTCATTTTAGTTATCTCACATAGCAATACTAATTGTACCTCTTGTTCTCTTTTGAGATTCTTGACTTTAGTTAGGGTGCCATTCTTTTCCATCAGTTATGCAATGGCCACATCAAATTCTTTTGAATTTCTATCCTCAAACAATCCAGTATGGTCTTCTTCTTGGTATTGAGTGTCATTTTTCTAAACAACCAATTCCTTTATTCTCTTAAATGAATGCTACAATTCATCTCTTTCTTCCTTGAGTTGATGTAGTACAAGCTATATTTCAATCTTTTGGTTCTCAATAGTCTTTTCTAATTTGTAGACTTCCATCTTCAAGATCTTTCCTCTAAAGATGTCAAATTTTCCTTACTAGAGAACAAACCTCTAATACCAATTTTTGGAATTGAGCTAAAAAAAAATTCACCTAACATCCATCTCATTACTTAGCATGTAAAATAAAATAAGTAACCATAAATCACATACATAGCATAAATAAAATTGAACACATAACACAAATAATTTGGTTACCGAGAAACCCTCCAATAAGAAGCTAAAACTAGGGTGGGGATGATACCCAAAAATCTTCACTATTGTAGTTATAAAGTGTGGCCAATTATGGCTAAAATATTTTGATCATAAGCTATGTTCTACCTTATGAAAGGTCTCCCTTGCTAAAGGCTTACAAACACTGTTAGATTTTTGGAACAATTGAATAATTGTGTATTGTCTTTGATGTTACACAAAATGTCATATCATTGCTAGTCAGTGTATGTTGAGCTCACTCGGGCATTGAAAATATTTTTCTAGGTTTACCAAGCATTTTTCATGTCCCCTTTTTAAATAATTAAAAATAATAAACTTTGCTAAGGCAGGTAGGCTCCAAAAAGGTGAAGTTTCGGCAAAAGGGGCTAATCTTTGGAAACCAATGGACTAATAAATAAAAATTATTATTAAATTATATTTTATTAACCCCTCTTGGACGTGAGTTAGGGTTATGCCCTCTTTTAAGGGGTTTGGAGGCATTTTGGGCTCATTCCAGAACTTGATTTTGCTCATTTTCTTTGTTGTTCTTCAGAGGCTGCCAAACCTATGGAGAAGGAGACCCAAAAATGGGAGTTTGTAGGTTTATAAGAAGGTTAAGGAAGAGAGTTTAAAGCTATTCCATGTGCATGCTCATGTAGAGTTTTCTTTTGTGCTGAACAATGCAGATTTGTGGGTTTTCAGGTGTGTTTTTTGTAAGAGTTTGGTGTTTTTGGTTGAGTATTTCATATCAGTTTGGGTTGCTGCTGTATTTCAAACTTTTAGATGTTAAAATAGAGCTAAATATATGAATTTGGTCATGATTATACTTCTATGATAGATTATTAGTGTTTTTGTGGTGTTTTCAGGCTATTCTGTGTTGTTTTCAGGAGCCTAATGAGCATTGTTTTTATCCTCCGTTTGGGAGCTGTTGTGTAAATGTTATACAGATTTGGAAATATAATTTTGTAGGCTGTTATGATATTGAAATTTCTATAAAAATTTCCACTTTCATATTTATTAATAATATGTGAAGCTGTGAAGTTTTTGGCACTATTTCGAGCATACCCGATTTGGGGTTTATTGAGAAATTGGGGGATCTTTGAAATATTGGTTGTTTGATTTTAAAGATCTGATTAGAGGCTTGAAATATCATATAAAATTAGTAAAGGGAAATTTTAGTGGTATTAGAGCTATGATCTTGCCAGCCTGAGGGTTCGTAGAAGTTTGCATGTCAGTTTTGACAACTACCCAAATCTTGCATGTCATAATTTATGGTTGCATGTTGCTTCTAATCAGCTACATGTCAAAATTTATAGTTTCATGCTAATTATAATCATTTTAATGTTAGTTCTTGGTGAAATTGGAGGTTGCATGTTGCTTCTAATCAGCTGCATGTCAAAATTTATGGTCGCATACAACTAAGTGAAAGAGAAAAAAGATATTTGCAGCAAGAAAAGAATAAAGAAATTTTGATCAAACCTCCAGTTGAAAGTAAAAGTTAAAAATCCAAGGAAGGGAAAAGTATGGGTGATCTAGATGAGATGGCAAAGAAATTCTTCCAATACATCCAAAATACTCAGAAGCAAATAGTGGATAGTTTGGCAGAAACTAGAGAGGCGTTGCGAATATTGACAGAAAAACTACAAGGAGTTGCATCGATTAATGAGAAAGGGAGCACTTCAGAGGAGCCAAGAAATCTGAAATCCACACCATCTAAATCAACCAAAACTATTTTCTTTCTTGCAAATGAGCCACCAATACTGAATCCAACCATTAATCTTATGGAAGAGGTTATAGGTAACTTGATTGCATTAAGAGCTACTTACAATGGCTTAGATGATGACTTTCACAGTTCGATTCCTTTTAGAGAATATGTGGATATGATGAACACTTTGATGCCCAAGAAAAAGAAATTGAGGGAGCATGAAATAAGTGGAAGAGAGCTCAAAGATAAAATAAGAAAGTTTAAAGCACCTACTTTTGATGGAACAAATAAAATTTCAGCTAGAGCATGGCTACAAAAATTACAAACTTTCTTCACACTTAACCCCATGAAAGAGAGTAATGTTGTTCATGAAATGTATCTTTTCTGATTTTATATGATAATTCGAGCCTCTAATCAGATCTTTAAGATCAAACAACCAATCTTTCAAAGATCCGTGCCAATTTCTCAATAAACCCCAAATCGGGTATGCCGAAAATAGTGCCAAAAACTTCACAGCTTCACATATTATTAGTAAATCTGAAAGTGGAAATTTTTATAGAAATTTCAGTAGCATAACAGCCTAAAAAATGAAATTTTCAGATCTGTATAACATTTACACAATAGCTCCCAAACGGAGGATAAAAACAATGCTCATCGGGCTCTCGAAAACAACATAGAATAGCCCAAAAACATCACAAAAACACTAATAATCTATCACAGAAGTATAATCATAAAAAAATAAATATATTTAGCTCTATTTCAACATCTAAAAGTCTGAAATACAGAAGCAACCCAAACTAATATGAAATACTCAACCGAAAACACCAAACTCTTACAAAAAACACACCCGAAAAACCACAAATCTGCACTGTTTAGCGCAAAGGAAAACTCTACATGAGCATGCACATGGAATGGCTTCAAAATCCCATTCTTAGCCTTCCTATAAACCTAAAAACTCCCATTCTTGGGTCTCCTTCTCCACAGGTTTGGCAACCTCTGAAGAATAACAAAGAAATGAGCAAAAATCAAGTTCTAGAATCAGCCCAAAATGCCTCCAAACTCCTTAAAAGAGGGCATAACCCTAACTCACGTCAAAGAGGGGTTAATAAAACATATTTTAATAATAATTTTCATTTATTAGTGCATTAGCTTCCAAAGATTATCCCCTTTTTCCAAAACTTCACCTTTTTGGGCCTGCCCGCTTTAGAAAAGATTATTATTTTTAATTATTTGAAAAGGGGACATGACAAGTCCTCCCCTTCCAAATATTTCTTGTCCTCAAGCAATGGCTAAACAATAAACCAATCAATCCACCTAGATCCCAAATGTAGTCATGAACTATACTATTTTCAATTAGCACAGGCTCCTGCAATATCCTCTGCAATATAACCAAGAGGAATCCATAATCAAACTGACAATTACTGCTCAACCAAATTCCAAAGTCACAACTTCCATAGTCAGAAACCCACGAGACACAAACTCTTAGAACATCAAAACCAAAGTAAAGTGGACAAATAAAACTACCAACATAGTAAATACCATCAACGCATCCCACTAGCCTATACAGAATGTACAATCCAACTCTACAACAATGGTGAATGCTCCCGAATGAAACTCTACCAAGTATGGAGAATCCACACACTGTACAACTCCTGCAGTCAATACAACTCTGCAGATCACCAGCCACTATCTCATAACCATAACTCCCATGCACCCTTGATGGTGAAAAGCCATCACAAGATAAATAGTAAGAAATGGAACCTAAATCAAATTTGCCTACCATCAACTCCTCAACACAAGGATCAAATGCTAACTGATGTACATACCCTGTAATATAATGTTGATAAAGAAAACCAACCTCAGTCAATAGCTCACCATGAACAAGTGATACAACCCACTGTGACTGATCACCAGCTAAGTCAGGAGATGTCATAGCCAAAGGAGTAGAATCAATAACAACACCTACTGAAGCATCACTCCAAAAATCCTACTCTAAGTCATGTATTATCAAGCTGTAAACCGTAGAACCTATCACCATGTCATGCCCATCACGACTCTCATCTCGAGGCATCAAACTATCCCATAATTGATGATAAGCACTAGGAACCAAAGTACATCTCTATATCATCATCTCATCAACATGGTCATCAATGGTAAATTGATGAACATACCTCACAATGTAATGCCGATAGAATGCGTCACTCTTAGTCAGTGGCTCAGACTACAATCCAAATATAACTAACTGCAATCCAGATATAACTAACTGCAATTGATCACTAACCAAGTTGGAACTGACTACTACCTCTTAAGACATCACCAAGGGAGTAGTATTACTAGCAAAAACCATGCCAACTGACAGCTCACCAACATCACACATGGTCTTTGATACAACATCTCTAGTTTCCATGCCATTAGTACTAGAGGTCACCACCATGTCAGGCATACCACAACAATCTGCTGCAGCACCCAACTCAACTGAACCTAACTCTAGTGGGGATGAACCCGATATGCCAATGTTAGTATCAAGGATGGATGCATCCCCATCTCCACTATCTTTGACAATCTCGACCATGGACATCCTCAGATCACCAGAAACCACAGCTTGTGACTGTACAAAATCTAGTAAAGACTGTAGTTGCTCTAACTCCATGGTCACCTTAGCCAAATGAAACTGTGACTCCTTGAAAGCCAACTATGTACTCTCAAGAATCTCAGAAGTCACCTCAAGCTGCTGAGTAAGCTCACTCACCTCATCTTCCTTGGCCAACAATGCATCATATGTTGTACTGCCCCACTCCATAAGATAATCTCTATCAGCTACTAACTGCATATAATCCTGTCTCAAAATCCAGATAGCCTCCCATAAAGAGTGGAACTCTATCAAGGAAAGATAACTACCTCCCTACTCATCACTAGTAGGAGAACCCCATCCATAAACTACTAACAATTGATGAGCAGCATCAAAATGTTGGAAAGTGATAACAATGTCTCACTCACTAACTCTCAACTGACTAGACACATGATGGCACTGGCTAGATTGTATCCTACAAACCTCCTCTGACGCACTATCTAAAGGAGCATCCTCAAGGTTACTCGTCTTTAGAGTATTACCATCCATATCATGCGAATCAACTCCAAAGCTCATATAAACATATGTAGTATCAAAAACTGTAGCACTACTATCCAACTCCTCTGTACCAAAAGAAACCACCAAGGAAACTAAGTCTTCAAAACTGCCCATTGCATCCTCCTGGATGTCATCAATGCCAATATGATCCTAGGACCCATCTATACACACTGCCAAATATGAAAGATCATCAACACATTCCAGCAAGTATGGTCTACTGGATATATGAACAAAGCCCAACATCGGTGTATAAAAACTAATACTATCATCAAACAAGCTGCTGGCACAAGAAAAGCCAACACCGTGAAATCTGCTAATCAAATCCATGATAGCACCCAAACAATCACTACTACCAAAAAGTGTTAAATATTTCCAATCAACTGAATCCCAAATGCCAATATAACAATCTTGAGTCCATATCCGTAAACTATAATTAGCTGGTAACTCAAGCAAACTCCTCACCTGAGTAATATGACCAATACCAACTAACTCCACATACCTGTCTAACATTGTCCCTATATCCTGGATGTGAATGCAAGATGAACTCACAACATTATCAAAGATCACATATGATCTACCATTCACAGAAAGCTAAGTATCAGGAGTGCAAGATGAAACTAAACTCAACTCCATGCCATGCTTATCCCCATGTCTCTCCCAGTCTTGTAACGCCAATGGAGTATTCACCAAAGAAACTCGAGTGTCCTCAAGCTCATGAGAAAGCCTATCAAAATCCTCCTCCTTCCTCCTCAAGGAATCTAAATAGTCTCTGAAAAGGCTAAGAAGATGGTCATGATCTGATAGAAGATGTAAATAACTCAACTTCATCATTCCCATTCCTTCCCTAATCACTTGTAAGTCAACACAAGAAGACTTTTCTTGAACTCCTTTATGTCTACCCTGTAACTGAATCATTTGAATGTGATCCTCTATCATATCCTGCATCTTTTCATGATGAGATAATGAAGTCACAATACTATCTTTGTTCACCTTTAGCTGGCTGGTCAAATCATGTGAATTACTACCTGCCTCAACCTCATGTGACGAAGCATCTAATTGTGCCTGGTACTCTTTCTTAGCAAAGTCATGAATGCTCAATGTCTGCTCATCTCTACTAGGTATCTTACCATCATGCACAACAACATCCTCATAAACATCATCTAAACCCACTACCTCCTATGGCAGAGTAGAATCTAAGACCTCTGCCTAGCTATAAGCTAGTTTCTCAAACTCCTCATGCAAGTTCTTGGTAATTGTGTCATCTGCCCTATGAGAAAATCTACCAAATATAAATCCAATCATCTTATCCACCTTAGCTGGGTTGGAAAACATGTCATTCATCATACGATGGTGCTCAACCAACTATTCAGACATGTCATGGCTTATTTTCCTAAGTTTATCTCGAATGTCTAGATAACCATCCTTTCCACTGTTCTAACTCTAGATATCAATTGTCCAAAATCATGTCCTTTGAGACTCTATACTATACCTATCCATTCTAGATAAAGTAGAGTGTAACCCCAATAGGCTATAACTTCTTCAAACACCAAGAACTAACATGCAATTGATTAGAAGTAGCATGCAACCATAGATTTTGACATGCAGCTGATTAGAAGCAACATGCAACCACCAAATTCACCAAGAACTAACATGCAAATGATTAAAGTAGCATGAAACCATAGATTTTGACATGAAACTGATTATAAGCAACATGCAACCACAAAATTCACCAAGAACTAACATGCAAATGATTAGAAGTAGCATGCAACCATAAATTTTGACATGCAAGATTTGGGTAGTTGTCAAAACTGACATGCAAACTTCTACAAACCCTCAGGCTGGCAAGATCATAGCTCTGATACCACTAAAATGTCTCTTTTCTGATTTTATATGATAATTCAAGCCTCTAATTAGATCTTTAAGATCAAACAACCAATCTTTCAAAGATCCACCAATTTCTCAATAAACCCCAAATCGGGTATGCCGAAAATAGTGCCAAAAACTTTATAGCTTCACATATTATTAGTAAATATGAAAGTGGAAATTTTTATAGAAATTTTATCAGCATAACAGCCTAAAAAATGACACTTTTAGATCTGTATAACATTTACACAACAGCTCCCAAATGGAGGATAAAAACAATACTCATCGGGCTCCCGAAAACAACATAGAATAGCGAGGAAACACCACAAAAACACTAATAATCTATCACAGAAGTATAATCATGACCAAATAAATATATTCAGCTCTATTTCAACATCTAAAATTCTGAAATATAGTAGCAACCCAAACTGATATGAAATACTCAACCAAAAACACCAAACTCTTACAAAAAACACACCCGAAAAACCACAAATCTGCACTGTTCAACACAAAGGCAAACTCTGCATGAGCATGCACATGGAATGGATTCAAAATCCCATCCTTAGCCTTCCTGGAAACCTAAAAACTCCCATTTTTGGGTCTCCTTCTCCACAAGTTTGGCAGCCTCTAAAGAATAACAAAGAAATGAGCAAAAATCAAGTTTTGGAATGAGCCCAAAATGCCTCCAAACTCCTTAAAAGAGGGCATAACCCTAACTCACATCCAAGAGGGGTTAATAAAACATATTTTAATAATAATTTTCATTTATTAGTCCATTAGCTTCCAAAGATTATCCCCTTTTTCCAAAACTTCATCTTTTTGGGCCTGCCTGCCTTAGAAAAAATTATTATTTTTAATTATTTGAAAAGGGGACATGACAGTTCAATTTGCAAGTCTACACTTGGAAGATGTAGCCTATGATTGGTGGTATCATGGAATGACTACTCAAGGTCATGATCGGGTAACTACATTTGATGATTTCAGTCAAAGAGTGATAGATAGATTTGACCTCAAGGATGATGAAGAGTACTTTAAAGAACTGTCAAAGTTGAAGCAAACTAAATTAGTTAATGAGTATATAGAAGAGTTTCAAAAATTGGCTATTATGGTACCTGATATGAGTGAAAAGAGGATTGTTTATCTTTTTCTTGATGGTTTAGAAGATTTCGTTAAGGGTTTGGTTAAGGCTTTCTCACCCTCAACCTTACAGGAAGCTATCAAAAGAAGCTTGCAACTTGAAACTTGCGTGCCTATGAAACCAGTCACTAATCAAAAACCCCCAAATCTTTGGCAACATAAGGGAAATTTTCAAAAAAAGACTTTTCCAAAACTACCACTAAAATATGTGATAAATGTGGCAAAAAAGAAGGTAGATGAAGAGACTAGGAGTGAATTACGGAGGAAAAAGCTTTGTTTTACTTGTAGAGAACCATCTGTTCCAAGACACAAATGTCTGGGGAAAGGTCAAGTACACTATATTGAAGTTGCTTCAGAATCTGATTTAGATGAGCATGAAGAATTTCATGGCACTAAGGAGGAGGTAGAAGAAGAGAAAGAAAAAGAAATCAGCAAGGATGACACTTTAGTAACATTATCAGGAGTCCCAAGATACCATCCCTTTCGAATTCGAGGGGTACTAGTAGAGAAAAGGTTGACAGTTCTTCTTCATATTGGGGCAACTCACAATTTTATTGATGAGGGATTTGTCATGAAAGGAGGGCTTAAAGCAGAAGATTTTGAGGGATTCAATGTTACTGTAGTTGATGAATTCACTATGCCTTGCACACGGGTGGTGAAACAACTCAAGATGACCTTAGGAGATTATGAGTTATGTGATGACTTCTATGTGGTTGGTATTGGGGAGATAGATCTTGTATTGGGTGTTCAATGGTTGCACTCTATTGGAGGCTATTACATGAGCTATCAAACTATGGAGTTTAAATTTCATTCCAATGGGAAAGAAGTCATATTGAGATGCTTATCAAATGGAGCACCTAAGGCGGTCTCTACAAAGAGGATGGAGAGGACTTTTCAAAGAGGACAAGTAGCATGGGCAGCAGGAGTCATAATCCATCCAACAAGCTCTCCAAAGAATCAAGGTAATTTCCATTTTGAAATTCAAAATATTCTTGATAAGCATAGTATAGTTTTCAATGACTTACCTCCAAGATTACCACCAGATAGAGGTTTTGAGCATGTTATAGAATTAGAACAGGGTGCCAAACCAGTTATAACAACCCCATACCATCATCCAAGAGGTTATAAGGAAGAAATTGAAAAAATGATTAAAGAACTCCTAGACATGGGATTCATAAGGCCTAGCTCTAGTCCATTTTCATCATCTATGGTACTTGTCAAGAAAAAGGATGGTACAATGAGAATGTGTATAGACTACAAGGCTCTAAAAAAGAAGACCATAAAAAATAGGTATCCCATACCACGCATAGATGAACTCATTGATGAGTTACATGGTGTTGTATACTTCTCAAAAATTGACTTAAGATCAGGGTACCATCAAATTCGAATGAGGAGTGAAGATGTGGAAAAGACTACTTTCAGATGTCACTATGGGCACTTTGAATTTCTTGTTATGCCATTTGGCCTCACTAATACACCTGCAACATTTCAATCTTGTATGAATAAGGTATTCAGCCAGCATCTTCAAAAATTTGTTTGGTATTTTTTGATGATATCTTGATTTATAGTAAAACATGGGAAGAGCATCTAAAGAACATAGACACTATTTTGGAAATCTTGGAGCAGAAATCCTTCTATGCTAAGCTATCTAAATGTGAGTTTGGTTTGATAGAGATCCTATATTTGGGATATATTATAAGTTCTAAAGGAGTACAGGTTGATCAACAAAAAATTCAGGCAATTTTGGATTGGCCTCCACGCACTAATCTTACACAGTTGAGAGGTTTCTTTGAGTTGTGTAGCTACTATAGGAGATTTGCCAAGGGATTTTCTTAGCTTGCTGCCCCCTTGATTGATTTGACAAAGAAATGAGCTTTTTTTTGGATAGAAGAGGCACAAAAAACATTTGATAAGCTTAAGGAGGTAATGAGTTCATGCCCTGTGCTTGCAATTCCAGATTTCTCTTTACCTTTTGTTGTTGAATGTGATGCTTTTGGAGAAGGTATAGGGGCTGTCCTAACTCAAAGGGTACATCCAATAGCATTTGAGAGTAGAAAATTAAATCAATTAGAGAAAGGTTACTCCATCTATGATAAGGAAATGTTGGCAATCATGCATGGACTTCATAAGTTTAGACAATATTTGGTATGTGGGAGATTCATTGTAAAGATAGACCATAATAGCCTCAGGTTCTTCTTGAACCAAGGGATTTGAATGATCGTCAATAAAAATGGGTAAGAAAATTGCAAGTTTATGATTTTGATATTGAATACATGAAAGGAAAGAATAATGTGGTTGCTGATGCTCTCTCAAGAAAGCCCACTTTGTGTTCCTTAACATCTATCTCTGCTGATTGGAAAGTCTCCATAATTTCACAATATGCTAAAGATTCCTTTTCCACCAAGATTTTGGATAAGTTTGTGGATGATAATAGGTACAAGGTTGTTGATGAATTGATTTATTACAAGAACAAGATCTTCTTAGGGCCAGGATCAAAAACTAAGGAGAGGATATTGAGGGCCTTTCATGACACACCTTTGGCTGGTCATCATGGATACTTCAAGACATATAGGAAAATTCAAGAACAATTTTCATGGAAGGGTATGAAGGAGGATGTCCTTAAACACGTTAAGGAATGTATCGTATGCCAACAAAGCAAGAGTGAGCAAAATTTTCCTGTAGGATTGTTGCAACCATTTCCTATTCCTAAACAAAAATGGGAAAGTATTTCCATGGACTTCATCACTGGGTTGCCCAAGGTTCAAGGTAAGGATTGCATATATGTGGTGGTAGATAGACTAACTAAGTATGCACATTTCTTTCCTATCACATCTGATTTCAAGGCATCACAAGTGGCCAAATTGTTCTTCAAGGAAATTTTTAGATTACATGGCTTGCCTAGAAACATTGTTAGTGATCAGGACAGTAGATTCCTCAGCTCTTTTTGGAAGGAGCTCTTTCATTTGGTAGGAACTGAAGTCACTCCCAGTAATAGCTATCACCCTCAAACAGATGGACAAACAGAGATAGTTAATAAATGGATAGAGAGATATTTGAGAAATTATGTTTCAAATCAACAAAATGCTTGGGTGAAATGGTTACATCCTTTGTTGATCTAATACTTTCTGATAGAAGAGTACCTACAGCAAGTGATTTCGTCAAGTAAAGCCAAGACATAATAAGGCCCCTCAAGGATAATCTACAACATGCATAGAACCAACAAAAGTTATATGCTGATAGGAAAAGGATTGAAAGATATTTTGAGGTGGGAGATTTGGTATTTGTTAGGTTGCAACCATATAAGAAAAGCACCCTGAAGAGGAGTGGGGCAGAGAAACTCAAGCCAAGGTTCTATGGGCCTTATAAGATCATCAAGAAGGTAGGAGAGGTAGCTTATGAATTGAAGCTCCCACCAAATAGAAAAATACATAATATTTTCCATGTATCTTGCCCAAATAAGGTTCTAGGCTAGAAAACCATAGTATCTATAGAATTACTACCTCTTGATGATGAAGGGAACTTAGTTTTGATACCAGAAGAGATTTTGGATACAAGAGAGAAAAGATTGAGAAACAAGAGCGTCATAGAGCATTTGGTCAAATGGAAAGGATTACCACTAGAGGATGCAACTTGGGAAGGAGCACATATTCTTGAGAATTCCAATTTTCATTGCTTGAGGACAAACAATATTTGGGAGGGGAGGACTTGTCATGTCCACTTTTCAAATAATTAAAAATAATAAACTTTGCTAAGGTAGGCAGGCTCCAAAAAGGTGAAGTTTCGGAAAAAGGGACTAATATTTGGAAACCAATGGACTAATAAATAAAAATTATTATTAAATTATATTTTATTAACCTGTCTTGGATGTGAGTTAGGGTTATGCCCTCTTTTAAGGGGTTTGGAGGCATTTTGGGCTCATTCTAGAACTTGATTTTGCTCATTTACTTTGTTGTTCTTCAGAAGCTGCCAAACCTGTGGAGAAGGAGACCCAAGAATGGGATTTTTTAAGTTTTTAGAAAGGCTAAATATGATATTTTAAAGCCATTCCATGTTCATGCTCATGCAAAGTTTTCCTTTGTGCTAAACAGTGCAAATTTGTGGGTTTTCGGGTGTGTTTTTTGTAAGAGTTTGGTATTTTTGGTTGAGTATTTCATATCAGTTTGGGTTTCTGCTGTATTTTAGAATTTTAGATGTTAAAATAGAGCTTAATATATGTATTTGGTTGTGATTATACTATTGTGATAGATTATTAGTGTTTTTATGGTGTTTCTGGGCTATTCTGTGTTGTTTTCGGGAGCTCGATGAGCATTGTTTTTATCCTCCGTTTGGGAGCTATTGTGTAAATGTTATAAATATTTGGAAATTTCATTTTTTAGGCTATTATGCTGCTGAAATTTCTATAAAAATTTTCACTTTCAAATTTATTAATAATATGTGAAGCTGTGAAGTTTTTGGCACTATTTCGGGCATACCCGATTTGGGGTTTATTGAGAAATTGGGAGATCTTTGAAATATTGGTTGTTTGATTTTAAAGATCTGATTAAAGGTTTGAAATATCATATGAAATCAGTAAAGGGACATTTCAGCATTCTAGATTTTTCTTAGTTTAGAAGAGAGTATCTACCGAGTTCACTCAAGCATCAAAGGAAAGTTTACAAAAGTTGAGTGTTAACCAAGCTCACTTAGTTAATGAAGGAAATATTGGATGGTACCGATGTTAACCAAGCTCACTCGGTTACAAAAGGAACTTTTAAAATATTTAGTGTTGACCAAGTTCACTTTGTTAATATAGGAAAAAATTTTCTGAGTTAGTGTCTACCAAGCAGGGTCATATTTTTTTGTTTTGGCATATTAAGTTCAATTGAATTGTCTATTGGTTCTAGCTATCTGAGGAGATGAATATTAATTATTCTAAGTTATATTCTAGTTGAATTGACAATATGAAAGATATAAATATAAGGTCAAGTTGAGAATTAGAAAGAATGAATGAATGGAAGATAATTGAAGATTTAATGATGCTAAGAGGAAGCAAATTAGAAGGATAAGTAGAATATCCTTGTGGAGCTAAAAAGATAGATTTGATCAAGAAGGATTAAGTATACAAACCAGGATTGAGATTTCTAGTAAGAAATTTAGTTGCATCCAAAATAAAGTCATCTTAATGTTACTATCTAACTATTGTAGTAGTGATCTAAATCTCTTAATAGAGTTGGCTTAATAGCTATTTGTAAATCTTCTAACAAGGTGACATTTCTATTAAATTTTCCAAAGACCTCTAACAAGGCCACTCCTAATAGGGTGATTAAATTTTCTAATAGGGTCACACCTAACAGTGTGATTGTAACCTTTAATAGGGTTGGCTCCTAATAGGGCTCACTTCAGAAGAGTAAAAATTAGTAATTAGTTACAATTGGTGGTTTTTCCCAAATTGGGTTTCCATGTTAAATCTTGGTATCAAATGTATTCATATTATTTCTCTTATGTGTTTGAACCTAAATTAAAGTAATATAAAATTTTAGATAACATCTTAAAATTTTCTTGTTAATTATTTTTTGAGCATTTTCAGTGTTTACAAAGTTACAACATTTTTTTGTGTGTTTCCCAAGAATCAATAGAGTTTAGTTTTCAAAGTCTATTTTGTACTGACATCTAAGGGATTTGAGATTTATTTATTTGGTAATTGACTCACCCATCCCCTCTTAGTTACTCCTCTTATATTTTCAACAATTGGTATCAGAGCATTTGGTTCTTGCAGAGAAGGTTTCAAGGACCTAAGCTAAAGATCACGATGTCTTATAAAAGAGAGATTCCCAAGTTGAACTAAGACAATTTTGTAGCATGGAAAGGACTTATGTGATGCAGGTGCATCTCATTACTAAATCATTTCAAAGGTCCAAGATTCTCCATATATTTTAAATGGTCAATTTTAATAATTTAGGATTATGTCTTAGTGGATAGAATTATGTGTTTTATTAAATAAATGTTATAGTTTTTAGTTGGATATGTTAGAGAGTTAGAGGAAAGGGTTAATGATGTGAGTGTCGGTTTTAGAAAGGATAAAATTAGTAATAGAAATGCCATGTGGTCAATAATTAAAAGAATCTAATTAGAAAGTTGGTGGCAATTTTAAGAGTGTTCATAATGATGAAAAAATGGCTATGGAATAAAAGAAACCATTTCATATTCTTTCTATTTGGAGGAAAGTCAAATTTCTTTAAAAAGCCAATCCTATTCTTAGCAGTTACAAGAATATTCATGATTGCTGCATGGTATTGATGGCAAAACATCTTTCAAATTCCTATTCTTAGATGGAAAAGAAAACATTTTTATTACTACTGGATAGCAAGGCCAGTCAGACTTTGGTTATTAAAAAGCTAATCTTTTATGTAAAAAATGATTCGAACTTGGGGAGGAATGGGAAGTTTTATGTCTCCTTTGGTCTCCTATGTTCTTTTTCAAGATTATGGTTCTGCTATTATGCTTCATATATTTCTCATGGTAATCAGTTTAGGGAATAACAATTGCAGAAAAATGTACTCTGATGCAGGGTCAATATCTCGGGTTTGAACGATTGGATTTCTCTCAAATTTTTATATGTTGTTTGAAACCTAGTTACGCCAAATATCAAGGGTTGGATTGAGTAAATATTTTTTGGTTCGAAAGTTATTCATGTCTGAGTGCGGGTCTATCCGAAGGCAGCAAGAAGATATTTTGGGGGATTTTATTTTCAAAGTTTATTTATTGAATCTGATTTTAGTGTGTGATCTTGAAGGTTGTAGATGCCCCTTGAAGCAACTCAGTTGAGTGCCTGATTCCTCCTAAGTTTTCCAAGGTGTGGCTCTGCATCATTTTTGGTATCAGAGCTCAGCAAAAGGTTTGGAAAAAAGTAGTTGTGTATATGTTTGTGTGATTGTGAAAGATTGAGAGAAATAGTCTGAGAAGAAGTCCAAGAGACTAGATAAGAAGAAAATAACCTAGCTGAGGAATGATGGGACAAGAAGAAGCAGCTTTATTGTATCTTTTTAGAAGGTATCGGTAGAGAAAGGATTCTAAATAGAAGGAGATAGAGGAAAAGAAGAAAAGAGAGAAAGAAGAAAGGAGAAAACAAAGAGAAGAGCTAAACAAGATAGAAGAGGAGATAAAAAATTTGAGAAGGAGACTTGAGGAGAATGACGCTAATTTGAAAGAGAATAAAGCTAAGTTGAAAGAAGTGCAGCAAGAACACAAAGTGCAGCAAGTATCTCTTGACGAGAGCAGTAACAAGACAAGCCCTATTGGATTTGAATGCAAACAATCTGTGGTTGGAATAGTAACATGTCCTTTGAAAATAGAGAAGAGTACAATGCTAGAAGGTACTCCTATGAAAAAGATTTTGGAGGCTGAGGATAAGAAGGAAGAAGTGATTCAAAGCACATAGGTAGAGGATGAAGAGTTAGATCAAGAAGAGGAAAACAATCCATTAGAAGGGCATAGACAGCAGGTGAATGTTGGTGTAGAGACTAAGAGTGAACAACAGGAGGTTGTTGTTGAACCTTGTGAGGAAAAGGTTCTTGCAGATGAAGAAGAGTTGATGATAGGTGTGGTTGCAAACAATATTTGCCTAGATGATGGAGATGTTGACACAAATGAGCAGAAAGGAAAAGATGTAGTGCAAAGATCAGATGCTGAAGAGAAGACTATGGATGACAAGAATGAAGTATTTGTTGATCATTGTGATGCTCTAGAGATATACAAACGAGAAGCAGATGTTGGTATGATAATTTGGTATTTTTATGCAGGTGATACGAGGCTGTTAAATATATTTGTTCCAAGATTCGACATAGGTACCATGGAAGGTATTCATTCTACAGTTTGGAATCAAAATGTTCTAGCAAGCAGCATAAATTCCATCATTCTTATGGTGACATTATTGCTTACATACAATTGGAAACTCCGGAAAAAGATTGCAGCAATTCAATGGGACTTGAATTTTTCTGTCCCTAGGAGTATGATGTAGGCGCATCTCATTACTAAATTATTTCAAAGGTCCAAGATTCTCCATATATTTTAAATGGTCAATTTTAATAATTTAGGATTATGTCTTAGTGGATAGAATTAGGTGTTTTATTAAATAAATGTTATAGTTTTTAGTTGGATATGTTAGAGAGTTAGAGGAAAGGGTTAATGATGTTAGTGTCAGTTTTAGAAAGGATAAAATTAGTAATAGAAATGCCATGTGGTCAATAATTAAAAGAATCTCATTAGAAATTTGGTTGAAATTTTAAGAGTTTTCATAATGACGAAAAAATGGCTATGGAATAAAAGAAACCGTTTCATACTCCTTCTATTTGGAGGAAAGTCGATTTTCTTTAAAAAGCCAATCCTATTCTTAGCAGTTACAAGAATATACATGATTGCTGCATGGTATTGATGATTCCTATTCTTAGCAGTTACAAGAATATCCATGATTGCTGCATGGTATTGATGGTAAAACGTCTTTCAGATTCCTATTCTTAGATGGAAAAGAAAACATTTTTATTACTACTGGACAGCAAGGCCAGTCAGACTTTGGTTATTAAAAAGCCAATCTTTTATGTAAAAAATGATTCAAACTTGGGGAGGAATGTGAAGTTTTATGTCTCTTTTGGTCTCCTGTGTTTTTTTTCAAGATTATGGTTCTACTGTTATGCTTCATATATTTCTCATGGCAATCAGTTTAGGGAATAACAATTGCAGAAAAATGTACTCTGATGCGGGGTCAATATCTCGGGTTTGAACTATTGGATTTCTCTCAAATTTTTATATGTTGTTTGAAACCTAGTTATGTAAAATATCAATAGTTAGATCGAGTAAATATTTTTTGGTTCAAAATTTATTCATGTCTGAGTGCGGGTCTATCCAAAGGCAGCAAGAAGATATTTTGGGGAATTTATTTTCAGAAAAAAATGTACTCTGATGCAGGGTCAATATCTTAGGTTTGAAACGTTGGATTTCTCTCAAATTTTTATATGTTGTTTGAAACCTAGTTACACCAAATATCAACGGTTGGATTGAGTAAATATTTTCTGGTTTGACAATTATTCATGTCTAAGTATGGGTCTATTCGAAGGCAGCAAGAAGATATTTTTGGGGATTTTATTTTCAAAGTTTTGTTTATTGAATCTGATTTTAGTGTGTGATCCTAAAGGTTGTAGATGCCCCTTGAAGAAACTCAGTTGAGTGACTGATTCCTCCTAAGTTTTCCAAGGTGTGGCTCTGCATCAGTGATTCAAGTTGTAAGTATCTTGATACTAAATACAAGACTCCCACTGAAACATTATTAGTTAAAGATATTGCTAAAAAGAAAAATCATAAGATCATGATGATTAACATTACATCTACTCTCAATTATACTAAATTTGATGAAGTCAAAAGCTATACTACAGCTCATGATATGTATATCAAACTAAAATACATCTATGGAGGAAATGAAAATGTAAGCAGAGCCAAAGAAAAAAGTCTTAGAGGATAATTTGATCAGATAAAGATGAGAGAAGATGAAAATATTACAAAATATGTGGAAAGAATCAAAGCAAGTGTGAGTGCAATCAAATCATCTGGAGGAGACATTGATGATAAAAAAATTGTAAGCAAGGTACTCAGAACCCTTCTTCCTATCTATGCAACTAGATTGTCTGCTATTCAAGAGATGAGATGTGATCCAAATAGCAATATAACTTTGGATGCTCTAGTTGGAAGATTGTCAACTTTTGAGCTAGATAACTATGACAAATATGTTCCTAGTTCCAAAAGTATTGAGTCTACATTTGAAGCCGAACTTTCACTCAAGAAAAGAGGTAATAAATCAAAGGCCAAACAATCAAGAAGTGAAGAAGAAGAAGAAAGTTCAAGTAGTGATTTTGAAGTTGTTGAAGCCCTACTTGCAAGGAAATATTCCAAAGGTAGAGGAAAGTATAAAGGCAAGATTCCTCTAATCTCCTTTTCTTGTGAAGAAGTTGGTCACATTGTTGCAAGGTGCCCAAACAGAGAAAACAAGGATGAAAAGAAAAGTAATAAGTACAAAGGCAAGAAGGGATTCAAAATTGCAAGGACTACAAGGACAAAGGAAATAAATCTTGTTTTATGGCTAAAGATTCTAATAACAGTGAAGATGAAATGGTATATTTTGCTATAAAAGATGAATCTAATGATGAAGGAGATAAGATAACACTTATCTCTCATGTTAGCAAAAATGATACATGAATTATTGACAATGGCTGCTCACATCATATGATTAGAGTCAAAACAAAGGTTGAGGACATGGAACATTATGATGGTGGTAGTGCGACATTTGCAAACAATGAACCTTGATGCATAAAAAGAAAAGGATGTATCTCTTTGACCAATGAACTTATATGTGATAATGCCTATTGGGTTGAAGGACTAAAGCACAATCTATTGAGTGTGGCATAGTTGAATAATATTGGATTCAAGACAGAATTTATGAATGAGAAGACCAAACTACTAGATGGAAAATGAAATCTGGTTGGATCTGGCAAACAAATAAAAGGTAACCTACTCTATCTAGATCTCAGTGAAAGTTCATGTTTTATTGCTCAAGTATAAGAAAGATGGTTATGGAAAAAAAGATTATGTCATGTAAATGTTGATAGTCTAGTTAAAATAAGAAAAAGAAAAAGAGTAAGAGGTATTCATAGCTTGTGGAAACCTGATATGGGTCTAACTATCAAATTGGTAAGATGGGAAAGACTAGTTTCAAATGCAAGAAATATCATTCTGAATAAGTCATAGAGCTTGTGCATATAGACTTATGTGGACCTATTGGAATATAGAGTTACAATGGAGATAAGTTTTTCACTTTTTTTGTTGATGACTATTCTAGAGTGATGACTATAATGTATCTAAAAGAAAAATTTGAAGCGTTTCAAAAATTCAAGTGGTATTTGGAAAGAGTAGAAAAAGAAACTGGAAAGAAGCTGAAATGTTTGAGATCAGACAGAGGTGGTGAATTCATCTCCAATGAATTCAATGAATTTTGTTAAACTATAGTTCAAGAAAATTGATATGATCATGAGATTCATTATAAATGGTAAATCATCATTAGATAAATATTCTTTATACATACATATTATTATATATAATATATATATTACACATTATATTTTATATATAATAATTTATATATATATATATATATTATACATATGGTTAGTTATATTAAGATATACTAACCAATGATGATTAACTATAGAGACATGTCTCTTCATGAGACACGTATCTTCCTTCTCATATTTATATGATATGTAAATCTGCAATTGGAACATATCAATAATAATGGCAATGATAATTACATTTGCAGAATTTGATCCAAGTTACTTAACATGGTATCAGAGCCTAATTGAAAATACAAGAAAATAAAGATAGTTATATCAATATAGAAAGATAGCCACTACTTAGAAATTGTACTCTTAACCTAAATATGAACATGTTGTGGCATACAAACTAGTGTGGAAATTTCATACTTGAAGTTTTAGAAACCTAATGAAGTGTATATGGGGTTCGGTTATGTGTGGAATTAGGTTATTTGTTGGAGATCTAAGTTTTGTGTATATTATTTCTAGACAAAAGTTATAGATGGGTGACTACTTTATTGTGAACAATGTTTATGTTTGGGAAATAGATCCAAATAAATTCTTAGAGTTGAACGTGCATAGAAGATATGAATAATAGGAAGATGTGATTTAATTATGCACAAATTTATAATTATTAATGAGTAGATCTAGACACGTACTCCTTGAATCTAATTATTAATCAACATGTTTTAGATCTGAACACTGTTACTTCTAAACTGATTAATGTTGTTTAGGGCTTGCTGTAAGATATTCCAATATGCAGGCCATAAATCTCATCTAGAACAAAATACATAACACTATTTGAAGAATATACCTCAATATTACACTATTGATGCTTCTAGATCACCTTCAATAGTTGGAATTGATTTATGATAATATTGTTAATATTATCTAAGTGACTTAACCTAATTACTTATCATTGTCCTTCCGGAATAATATAACTGAAGTAATTGTGAGAGTTGTGGGTATATAATTACATGTTGATTTGATTCCATAATGAGCTCCTTTGACAAAATTTTTGAAAATATCCCATTTTCTATTCATGGAAAATGAAAAATGCTTCTAGAACACCTGATGGAGCCCTAATTTTTAAGACTCCATTTATGTTTTATACAGATATTGCTCCTCTAAATGATGTAGAGATATTGGTGGTATATAGGATTGTAGATATGTGAGAGGAACATTTTCCCTATTTTTCATATCACCCAAACTGACAATCTCTTATTACATTATTGAAACTCCGAATTTCCTTCTTATCATGTTTTTCAAGTGGACTTGTTGAGAAACTTATAGATTCTTCTTTAAGGTAAATAGTGATCAATTATGATCAATCCAATTAAGAACAAAATGTTTGAAAATTATATTCAATAATTTGATTATCAATATGAGGAAAAGCGATCAATCTGAAGTGGAAATTAAAAAAAAAAAAGATTCACAGATACATATTGCTAAATAGACCTATTTTTGAAACCATTATGGTTGGACAATTCCACTCCATAATTACTTTTATTTGTGCAGCCCATTGATACAAAAAAAAGTGATATACCCTGAAGTAAGAGACAAATTTTTGAAACAAGCCATTTCCAAATTTTCTACAACTATTTCTAGCACTTATTATTATGAAGATCTGAAACAAAACATTCCAAAGTTTGAATAGTGTGGATTGTATCTCATCAAAACAACACAAATTGATGCAAGCAACCTATGGTTTGAGAGACAAAGAAGCCACTATGTATTAGGAGCCATTATAAAATTTGGAAGTGCTGAGTCATCACATGTCTTCCTGATATAGGAACAGAGCCATCTAAGTTAAAGATAGTGCCAAAACATCTCAATGTTCACATCTTCACTTACTGCATAATCTTAAAAATATAGTAGCAATGAAGTGACTATGGCCAAATATGAGGGCCGAAAATGATGTTCCAACTATATTGGTTTTTGAAGTCATATAATTAACAAGCTCTAAACCCTAAACCTAATTTTCATCACAAGTTCACAAGACATGTATATATAGTCCATATGCAAGAAATATAAGGATTTCTAATTAGGAATGAAATAAGAAAATATAATATTAAGAGGTCTATAATATATATTTGGTATTGCTGATGTTGAAGCGATGCAAATTCAAGGGTCATTATACCAAGTGTAATCAAGAATATTTAATTGATGAATATAGAGAAAGACATAAATATAATGAAGTTGCTAATAAAAAAAATTATAATGTAAAATAAATTGGAAAGTAAGAAAGGAAGAGTTATTAATACTAATTGAAATGATGCTATAAACATTATCAAAATAGAAGTTTAATAATGGTTCCAATCTTAGTATCCATGAGAATGGGTAACATCAAAAATTAATAAAATTGATAATCAAGAAGGCACTTTGAGGAGCTTCATTTATGTGGAGTTTTAACTAGTACAAATTTGTCACAACAAATGTATATAAAGGTATTGACTTGGAAATGATTCTAGCACCTTTCCAAAGTTTTGAGGAGAGAGATGTAAAATTGTCTATCAATATAACAAAGGGAATCTTACATTGAGGGAGGAATAATAGCAAATTTTTCATTTCCATTGGAGATATTCTTTTTTTTGACATATATGGACCTTTATTGGACCAACTTTTATCTAGAATACACAGATAAGTATTCATTATTATTAAGTATTAGTCAATTATCTACTAGTTAGTCTCTCTACTATTTGCATTTTATATGTACTATATGAGTTATTTTACTTCATCTTTACTTTGTATCTGAAGTTGATCTTACAAAAAAAGAAAGTTGTTACATTAAACATTGTGCATGCTAAAATAGATGATAGTAACTCCAAAGACCCTAATGATCAAGACATATAAAGTCAGGAATTTAAAGAAAATATCCTTGATGATTATGAACAAAAATTTCAAGGGTTACATCACATAGGAAGAACTCATTCTTGATTAGCATATTGGAAAAGAAACAGTATCATGAGAAGAATCAAATAGAGTATATCTATTTCAGCTAGCAGGAGAGCAATACTAGAACCAAGAGCATGTGGAAATTCTACATTGAGGGGGCGGTGAATGATTACCTTAAATAATGTTGCATTTCCCATTAGAGGCAATTGTAATGCATATAAATCTTTGTTAGAGAAATTGATATCAAGGATAAGTATTTATTATCCCTAAGTATACATTTATCTATTTTAGTCTCTCTCTTATTTGTTTTTCTATGAGCTATTTTCCTTTGATTTTTTTCTTTGTATCTAAAAGATGATCTTGTAGGAAAATAAGAATGGTACAGACTCAATCTTATGAAGTAGCTCTTATGATCTATAATTCATTAGTCTTATAATGATCAAGTTTGATAATGTAAGGACTGTAATCCATGATGATGAGCATCCTTCCATAATAAGAGGGACTTTAGTCACTTCTTCTAAAGGAAAAATTGAAGCTCAGAAGATAAATAAACTCATAAGTTTAATAATCAGAGGGAGTCTAGAAATACATATGGGTAACTACCTCACGGGCCTACCTCTATGCACATCATGAGAAAATAATGACTTTCTACCAAGATGGAAGACTATTAGATTTAGAGAGAGTTTAACAAGCATCCTTGGGGGAAGAAATTTTTGTGGAAGTAACTAGAGAACTTGACCTCCCAGGATTGATATTCAAAGGGAGAAATTTTGAGATGCAATCCTTCATGGATGATATCCTCTCTGTGAGAAGAAGTTCTAAGTGAAATTCTCTGTAATGCACTCTTGTTTATTGTTGCTTCAGTCTTGGGTTAGTTATGATATCTTGGTTTAGTAGAAAATAACCAGTTGTTGCTTTGAGTTCTACTAAAGCTAAGTATGGAGCTATCTCCATGGGAGCACGTAAAGCATATCAAGACTCCTTATCACTATATAAGAGATATAGTTGGAAGTAATGTTATCAAATTAAGTTATATTAGTACATATGAGCAACATGCTGATATTTTACCAAGCCTATTACAAAGTTGAAAATTGTGTACTTCAGAGGTAAATTTGGTATGACATTTTTGTAAATGCATTTATTAACTAATATATTCATGAATATAAAATTTCTTGCAAGCTTGTGTTGTGAAAAGTGATGACTTTTTTTGTGAAAGGTGATGATATTTCTTGTGTTCTGATCCTATTTAAAGTGATGACTTTATTATAGTTAATCTATCTTCAAATAGAAATGTTTGATGTTAAGGGTTATCCTTATTCTTTAGGCCAAATTTTTTCGAACACATTGATGACCTTCATGGTTCTTCGGGCCAAATTTTGTTGGACAATATGAAAATCCATTTGTTATGGTTCTTTGGGCTAGATCTTGGTGGACACCATAACTTATTAGACTACATTTGAAGTGGTGTTTTATATCTACTTTAATTCCCCCTTTGCTAAAGAGGGAGTGTTGAGGATTCTTGTCTTATAGTGAATTGAAGTAAATTCCATATGTTAAATATGTTAATTTACATATGTGTGTTGATGAATTCATATTGATATGCCATTCTAGGGATATCATAGTGAGATGATATCTACTTATACTCAAGAACATAGTAAGTTCTATATCAATCCTTCCCAACTAAGAGGGAGTGTTAAACTATAGTTTAGTCAGATTGATATGATCATGAGATTCATTATAAATGGTAAATCATCATTAGATAAATATTCTTTATACATACATATTATATATATATATATATATATATATATATATTACACATTATATTATTTATATAATAATTTATATATATATTATACATATGGTTAGTTATATTAAAATATACTAACCAATGATGATTAACTATAGAGACATGTCTCTTCATGAGACACATCTCCTCCTTCTCATATTTATATGAGATGCAAATATGCAATTAGAACACATCAATAATAATGGCAATGGTACTTACATTTTCAGAATTTGATCCAAGTTACTTAACAAATTTTGCATTGAGAAAGGAATTAAAAGATAAGTACCAGCCCCTAGTACACCTTAGTAGAATGGTATAGCTAAAAGAAGGAACAGATCCATCTTGGATTGTGCAAGAACACCAATGATAGAAAAGAATGTTGTAATCAAATACTAGAAGGAAGCAATTAGCACTACAATACATACCTTGAGCAAAGTATAGCTAAAGAAAGACTCAAATCAAACTCCTTATGAACTATGGTATGACTACAAAACTTAATGTAAGTTACTTGAAAGTATTTGACACTAAATGTTATATCTTGAAAGAATCTAGGAAAGGTAAATTTGATGTCAAAGGTGATGAAGGCATATTTCTAGGATAGTCTTGTAGAAGTAAATCATACAAATGTTTGAATTTGTCTACTCATAAAGTCATAGAAAGTACACATGTGAGAATTGATAAGTTTGTAGAAAATAGTGAAGAAGAAAGAAATATAGAGCCTAAGGATTACAAAATATTTTTTTACTATGAACTTGATACCCTGACAAATCTATCTGGTAGATAGGAGGCTTCACCTCTTGAGTCCAAAAAATATTCGACAGCTACTGAGTTGTAATCTATGCAACCTAAGTCATAGTCTGAAAGAACCAAGTCATAGTCAAAGGCTATCAAGCTATTACTATAGAAAACTAAGTCTGATGGACCCAAGTCATAGATAGTGGGACCTAAGCTTAATATCAAAGTTCATGAAGAAATTAGTAAAACAAATTCCAAATCCAAAGAACCTATTCTAGAAAGATATGTTAGAAGGCATCATGCACCTAATCAAATGATTGGAGACAAATCAAATGGAACAATGACAAGAAAAATGTTGAAAGGTACATGTTTACTTGCTAAATTTAAACATAGAAATATTAAAGATGCTTTGGATAATGAAAGTTGGATTGAAGCAATGAATGAGAAAATAGAATAGATAGAGAAGAATAAAGCTTTGACTCTTGTTCCTATACCTAAGGATAAAAATTTAATTGGCACAAAGTTGGTATTAAGAAATAAGCTAAATGAAGATGGAAAATTTTCTAGAAACAAAGCAAGGTTAGTATGTAAAGGCTATTCTCAAGAAGGTATTGATTATGGTGAAACTTTTTCTACTGCTACAAGATTATAAGGTGTTAGAATTTTAATAGCATATGCAACTCATAGAGGAAATAAATTTTATCAAATGGATGTAAAATCTACATTCTTGAAGAAGAAGTCTACATTGAACAACCTAAAGGTTTTGTAGATCCTAACAAAAGAGACATGGTTTGAAAATTACACAAGGCATTATATGGTCTCAAGAAAGCTCTCAAAGCTTGGTATGAAAGACTTTATAACTACTTGGTATAAATTAGTTTTTAAAGAAAAAATGATAACAATAGTCTGTATATCAAAGAAGGATAAGACAAAAATATTGTGTTGGTAGAAATATTCATGGATGAAACTCTATTTATAGGAAATGATGCCTTGTTCAAGACATTTTTAGAAGAAATAAGAAAAGAATTTAAAATGTCTATGTCTGGGGAGATAAAATTCTTTATTGGATTGTAGATCTAGTAGAAGAAAGATGGTATCTACATTACTCAATCTAAATATATCAAGGAGATATTAAAAAAATTTGAAATGGAAGATTCAAGACTAGTTGGAACCCATATATCTACTAGACATAAGATTTCCAAAAATTATGATTCTAAAGAGGTAGATTAGACTACATATAGATCAATGATTGGAAAATTATAGTATGTAGTGCAATCAAGGCCTAATATTGCATTAGTAGTTGGTATGGTGGCAAGATTCTCATCAAATCCCAAAGAAAATCACATGATGGAAATCAAAAGAATCATGAGATATGTGAAAGGTATTGAAGAATATGGTTTATGGTACAAAATAAGAGGCAATTTGGATTTAAACATATTCATAGATGCTGATTGGGAAAGAGGTATTGATGATAGAAAAAGCACCAGTGGTGGAGCATTCTTTCCTGATAAAAGACTAATGTCTTAGATAAGCAAGAAATAGAATTGTATCTCTCAATCCATAATAGAGGTAGAATATGTGGCATCAATAGTCAATTATTCTAATATTGTTTTGTTCAAAGAACTATTGGCAAGTATGAAGATAAAGATCAAGGATCCAGTAGTTATATATTGTAATGGCAATAGTGTATCAATATATCAAAGAATTCAATCATTCATACCAAAAAAAATGCATTGCTATAAAATATCACTTCTTGAGAGAATTCATACAAGATAAAGAAGTAAGATTGGAATATGTGAATACAAAAGAACAAATTGTAGACATATTCATGAAGCCATTACCTAAGGATGCATTTCTGTATCTAAGAGGTAAGCTAGGGGTCATTCCCCTATCTAAAGCTCACTAAATGAAGTTTAGTGATGCATCAACCAGAGCATGTTGAAGATCAATTAGTTGGTATAGTATTGACTAGGGCATTTTGCAAATGAATCAGTACTTGAGATACATTGATATTCATTGATTATTGTCTTTGGCATGAGATGTCAAAGAGGGAGAAGTTTTCTGTCATATGTCATAGAAATTTTGTAAATAGAAAGAGAAAGCTCAATATAAAAAGGGAGAATGAACTTGGTTTGATATCAAAGACAAAGTTTGCTATCAAAAGAAGTTGTAGTAGATAGAAGTTTTTTGACAGAGGGAGAAACTAAAGGTAGAAAGAGTTCATATTGATAGAGGGAGTTCTCATGGATGAGAATTAGAATAAAAATAAGGATAATTCCTTACTTTATTCTTGCTCTAAAAATTTCATTGCATTATGACATGTTGTGTTTCCATCAATGCCAAAGAGGAAGATTGTTGGAACAATTAACTAATTGTGTATTGTCTTTGATGTTACATAAAATATCATATCATTGCCAGTTATTATATACCAAGCTCACTTAGGCATTCAAGATAGTTTTCTATATCTACCAAGCATTCTAAAGTTTACCTACTTTAGAAGATAGTATCTACCGAGTTCACTCGCACGTCAAAGGAAAGTTTGTGAAAGTTGAGTGTTAATCAAGCTCACTCGATTAATGAAGGAAATATTGGATAGAACCAGTGTTAACTAAGCTCAACTAGTTACCAAAGGAACTTTGTGAATATGCACTATTGACCAAGTTCACTTGGCTAGCACAAGAAAATTGCTTCTGAGTTAGTGTCTACAAAGCAAGATTCGCTAACAAAGGATTTTCTTGTTTTGGTATATTAAGTTCAATTGAATTGTCTATTGGTTCTATCTAACTGAGGAAATGAATATTAATTATTCTAAGTTATATACTAGCTGACTTGAATTTATGAAATATATAAATATAAGGTCAAGTTGAGAATTAGAAAGAATGAATGAATGGAAGATAATTGAAGATTTAATGATGCTAAGAGGAAGAAAATTAGAAGGATAAGAAGAATATCCTTATGGAGCTAAACAGATACATTCGATCAAGAAGGATCAAGTATACAAGCTAGAATTAAAATTTGTAATCAGTAATCTAGTTGCATTTGAAATTAGATCATTTAATTGTTACTCTCTAACCATTGTAGCAGTGATCTAAATCTCTTAACAAAGTTGGCTTAACAACTATTTGTAAATCCTCTAACAAGATGACATTTCTATTGAATTGTCTAAAGACATCTAATAAGGCCACTTCTAACAGGGTGATCAAATCCTCTAACAAGGTCACACCTAATAGTGTGTTTTGTAACCTTTAATAGGCTGGTCCTAATAGGGCTCACTTTAGAAGAGTAAAAATTAGTAACTAGTTACAATTGGTGGTTTTTCCCAAATTGAGTTTCTACGTTAAATCTTGGTGTCAAATGTGTTCATACTATTTCTCTTATGTGTTTGAACCTAAATTAAAGTAATGGTAAATCTAAGTTAACATCTTAAGATTTTCATGTTAAGTATTTTCTTAGCATTTTCAATGTTTACCAAGTTACAACATTTTTCTATGTGTTTGCTGAGCATTAGTAGAGTTCAATTTTTAGAGTTTATTTTGTACTAATATCTAAGGGATCTGAGATTTATTTTAGTGGTAACTGATTTACCCCTCCCCTTTGAGTTACTCCTCTTATATTTCCAACATAGGTCTCACCTTGTTAGAGGATTTAAACTCACAATCAAGTAAGAAATTAGTTAAGAGATTTACAATAGCCTGATAGGACTACTCTATTAAGAGATTTACTTTATATCACCTATTAGAATAATCCAACACCATGATCTTTTGGTTAACACCTTGCTACTTGATGTCAGATATCCTCTTTAATGTTTAAACCTTGATCCTCCTGATCATATATGTCTCCTCTATCCTTTCATTGCTTCACTCTATTCTGCTTAAATTGATCATGTAATGTATATCTCTATCATATCCATCTAAGCCACCATAAATGCCCCCTAAACTCCCTAGAATTCATCTTGTCATGAGTGAATTAACTTCTTAGGGTTTAACTTTCTTAAATAAACATGGGTAGAGATGGATTAGGTTAGAATCAATGACTATAGTTGATTCTTATTGCTACCTAATGCTTTCATTAATCTTATTGGTTGCATGCATTACATAGGGATGCATAATATTACTTCCTCCATATTCCTTATAATCAAAATTATGATTATGTCAACCAAAAAATGGTTTACATAAATGTTTGTGTCATTATAAACATCTATGATAGAAATTTTTCACTCGACATCCATAGGCTCTGATGCTTGGCCTTTTATTGTGCTCTTTGTGTTGTAACTTGGCTTTTGAATAACTCAACACTCACTATTTACTTGGCACTTGAATCACTCGAAATATACTATTTACTCGACTCCTTCTATTGGCTAGACACTTGAATGACTCGATACCAACAAGTGTTTGACACTATCATATTACTTGGCATGCACTATATAAACACTTATGATTGACATGCTTTGATCACTAGGCTCACACTAATTTCTTGGCTCACTCGGATCACTCAACATGCACTCTACACTTAGATTGCACTATTCTTTGCTAAACAATGACTAACTAGTGTTTTGAAACTACTTTATCAAAACCAATCTAAGATTAACAGTTTTTTAAGGAAAAGTATCTAATAAGTGTTAAGAAATACTCGATGTCAAGGAAATTATTTATAAATACTATTTTATGTGATGTCAATGAACACTAGAACATCTTAGAGACCAAAGATGAGATAATTCATAATGCTAGACCTAGAAAAATACCAACTCCAAACCAAGGAGATAGATGCAAGTCAAGTAGATCATGACCATGAGCATGGGATGATAGATAAAAGCACATATTGTTAGAATATATAGTCCACTAATATAACTAAGAGAGAGGGGGTGGGTGAATTAGTTATCTAACTAATAACATCAATATCAAATTTAAAAAATCTTAACCATATGAGTAGTATAAACTAAAATCATAATAAAATACTCATACATAATAAAATCATATACATTAACTATGGAAACCCTAGATCAGAGGGAAAACACCAATAGGGATGGTACCCACAAGATGATGTACTAATATAAGTATTCCTTGTTAGAGGATGGACCCTATTAGGAGTCTATTAATGCATTCAATACATATGAGTCCATATTAGGATACTTTAAATCCCTATTAAGAGTTGTGGAAGACAAATGGAACCACTACCCAAACATATTCAAAGGCAAGACCAATGAACCCACTATCCAAGTGATCTTTGTATTATTCCTTGTAGATTAATAGAATTAAATTTTAATTCCTTCCTTTGTCCCTATCTTGTCAACTGGACTTTTGCTCCTTTTGATCTTGTAACTAGATCACGAACTGTGCATCCAATAATCCCTTGGATTGCTTATACACGTTCAATCAACAGTCTACTCCTTTTGGAACTTCACAAATAAAGATACTTGATCACAATATATAATTTAGGAAAACATCTTTCCTTTATACCATATCTTCATAACAATTCCTCGAGTTGGCCTCGAGGCTTTCCCAATTAATTAAAATAAGATATAAATAATTACAATTGCCATAGCACTATCACCTAATAGTTTATAAAAAACCTTTACATGTGTGACTCTAGGTCTTGCACACTCTCAGACATCACCACCTGACTATCCTTTGTCACTAGTTGACTATGCATCACCTCATTATATCTTGGCTAAAATATATAATGCAAAAATCAGATACTATCAAACAAATGCTCTGTTTCTGTGTTGCTCATAGTAAATCAAACACAATGGCTGTACATCTTCAACTCAAACTTTTTCCTCTTAACCACATCATCAAAAAAATCTTAGGAACATGTCCTTAACTATGCATCGCTTAACCCTTAATTAGTTACTGCACAAATAAGATCTTTGTCTACTATTTTGCTAGTCTCTACAAAAACCATACTATGTTGTCATAAGTGACAAAGAAAGTCATGAATGCATCATATCAATCTCTCCAATGCTTAAGATACTCCCTGAATGTAGTACCATTAGTATTCATGCTAAAAATCTCCCCCTTTGACATTGATGGCAAAATAGATGAAATACTATCTAAGTTCCAAGAATACCAAGTAACTTTTTGCTACTACTTGCTATTCTCATCTTCTCACATCAATCAAATATAAAATCCTCTAGAATACTTATTTTTTCATCTTCTTCTTTAGACATCAATTGTTTACTTCACACAAAATAAATAACAATATAATGGGTGCATATTCCTACATCTTTACATGAAACTTTCTAAATCTCCCTAAAGAGACATCTCTCCCCTATTTCTTAGGAGTACTTCTCATGCACACTCTCCTATATCCCTTAGGACATGATTTTCATGCCTATCTCTCCCTCATTGGTGTTAATGTCAATTACAATACCAATTGCTACATACCAATTGCAAATCACTTGCTCAAAGTTATTAACCAACTAAGTGTCCAATGACAATATTCAATACCAAATACCTAGAGTCCTCTATGACTCAGTACATACTAGATACTCCCCCATTTAGGTTGCATCAACATTCAGTCCAATCAAATAGTAGTGTTGTGTACCACTAGACTGATGCACTCTCTGCATCACCTACTTAGAAGTAGGCAAGGGCATAACCCCAAGCATACCTCTTAAGTACTCAAATGTATCTTTAGGAAAAGGCTTCATAAAAATATCTGCAATCTGATCTTTAGTACTTGCATATTCCAATTTGATCTCCTTCTCTACCACTTTCTCTCTCAACACATGATACTTAATTGATATATGTTTAGTTTTAGAATGCAATACAAGATTCTTAGACATACTCACCATACTTGTGTTATCACAATAAATGATAATAGGTTCTTCAATCTTAATTCTGATATCCTTCAACATTTACTTCATCCACATAACCTAATTATAGTTTCTTGCTACTGCAATATACTCTACTTCAGCTATATTTTGTGAAATACAATATTTCTTCTTGCCTAACCAAGAAACCAATCTTCCTCTAAGAAAGAATGCTCCACCACTAGTGCTCTATCTGTCATCCATACTACCTACCTAATCAACATCAGTATATGCACAAAGTGTAAAATTATTTGATTTTTCATACCAAATTCTATAATCAAATGTCCCTTTTAGATATCTGAATATACTTTTCACTGCTGCTAAATGATATTCCTTAGGATCAGCTTGAAATCTAGCTATTATCCCAACCACATTTTCTATATATAGTCTTGCGTGAGTCAAATACTACAAACCTCCACTCATTGATCTATACTTCTTATGTTCTATTGTAGGTGTGTCCTATTTTTTGGATAGCTTATGACCAAAAGGCTTACAACTTTCCAAACCAAATGTTTTCAACAAGTCTTTTAGGTACTTAGTTTGTCAAATGAATATACCATCATTATTCTACACAATTTGTAATCCTAGGAAAAACTTCATTTCTCCTATCATGCTCATTTCAAATTCATTCTTCATATCTTTAGCAAATTTGCAACTAGCTTCATTATTGCCTCCAAAAATGATGTCATCAACAAATATTACAATGATCAATAAACCATCTTCAATTTCTTTTACACACAAGTTACTGTCTGTCATACCTTTAGCAAATCCAAAATTTTCCAAGTAACTATCCAACCTTGCATACCAAGTTCTTGGTGCTTTCTTAAAACCACAAAGAGATTTCTTTAATCTACATACCATGACTTTGTCTTTTGATAAAGCAAAATCTTTAGGCTGCTCAATATAGACCTCTTTTTCTAGTTCTCCATTTAGAAATGTAGACTTAACATCCATCTAATAAACCTTGAATTTCTTGTTCATTGCATAAGCCAGGAACATTCTTACTACTTCCATTCTTGTGATAGGTGAATATGTTACCTCATAATAAATAACTTCTTGTTGTGAATAACCTTTACAAACAAGTCTAGCCTTTTTTCTCATAACTTCTCCTTGCTCATTCATCTTATTCCTAAAAACCCATTTTATTCCTATCACATTCTTGTCCTTTGGTCTAGGAACTAATCACCATGTATCATTCTTTATTATCTAATCCAATTCTTCATTAATTGCTTGGATCCAATGATTATCTTTGACTGCTTCATCTACATACTTTGGTTCAACTTGAGATATCCTCATTTACTCTATTCCTTGTCATTACTCCTTTGTCTTTGTTGGAAGAATGAATGCAGATTATAATTATATGGGGGAGTCTTGTAGAAATATGATTAGATCATTATCATGATGATATATTACACTCATGACTGTGTTTGTCATTGATGTCAACATAGCAGTTTTATGTGGTATCTAACAAAAGAATAATAGAAAGATCAAGTTGGTATGGATAGATCATTGAGTACTTTCACTAGTGAGGTTAAAAGGAGATTACACTAAGTGTCTAGTATATGTAGCTAACCTTAGAAGCATAATATATAAAGTCTGGAAGAAGTTATACAAGTTTCAGTGAAGCTTGTTATGAGATAGAGTTTACAAAAGCATATTCTGGTAAACTTGTTATATCTCTTAGTAGAGTTGTTATTTTGAGAAGATGAAGTTAAAGATGCGAAGAAGAAATTCTAGAGATGATGTAGCTAATATCACTTGTCATAATATTACATTTATAGCAAGTTATTCAAGCTACAATGCAAAAGATTGATATTATCACTAAGTGTAACATGTTCTTAATATGGTCCTATAATAACTAATTGAGAAGGTGTAACAACTGACTCAGGGAATTTTTGTATGGATTTGGTATAATGGAAGGAAATTTTCCTTTATCATGTATGGATGGAAAGTGAATAATTGTAAGCAGCACAAAGAGAAGAATGCAAAGCTAAGTAGAGTACAGTGAAGGTGAAAAGAACTTCATTGCCAATATTTTATTGTGTGATCTGAAGTTTGATACTTGGATCCAAGGTTTGTAACCTGGTCTACAAGGTCTAACAATGATTGGTCCAATTGATAGGATAGAGGAAAGAAGTTAAAGTATATTATAGACAATTATTCTAAAAGGAAAAGTTGAGACATTAGTTGGACAGTGAGTTCAGTGGTCTTGCCTCAAAAGCTATTTGGACATTGGGTCATTCTATCTTCCACAACTCCTAATAGGGTCCTTGAAGATAAAGTTTAATAACTTTGCGAGATCCATGGCAAACATATTTAGAAAGGATAGTCAGAAGTTTGATGGAACAAATTATGATAGTTGGAAGGAAAAGATGGAGATACATCTGATGTGTATGGATCCATGATATTGGATATTGACAAAATCAGCAAAGACAATCATTGCTGAAAAAGATTTAGAAATTTTTACCGAGGAAGAGAGAAAGCTTTTCATGCACAACATGAGAGCTAGAGAAGCACTATTGTCTACACTTCCTAAAGTTGAGTACAACTAGGTAAAATCACTTGATAATTCTCATATGATTTGGAAAGCTCTAGAAAATAGTTATGAAGGTGATGAAAATTCTAAGAAATTGAGGTTAAAAAATTGGATTTGTACATTTCAAGATGCTAAAATGATGGAAGATGAATCTATAAGAACATATGTAGGAAGACTATCAAAAATTACTGCTGGTATTAGATCTCAAGGAGGAACCAAGGAAGATGATGAGGTGATTTGGAAGATATTGAAGAGCTTAACACCACCATTTAAGAAAACAACTCAAATGATACAGTTGTTGATATTGTGTACCAAAGATTTCACAAAGGAAAAATTGTTTGGGAGATTTGAAGTAGTTGAGAATGAGCTTAGACAGTCTAGAGAATTGACCAAAATAGAAATGACTTTTAGTGCACTAAATATTTGACCTAGTTTATCAAGGTGCATAAGTGCTAGAAAAGACTTTGCTAGTAGTAGAAAATTTGATAAGGAGACAAAGATAGAAGGAGTATCCCTTCTGGTAAGAATAGAAAAGAATGGTAAGGAGTTTTTTTAATGTTGGACTTGTAATGAGTTTGGTTATTATGCATCTAAGTTTCCTAAAAGAGATAGAAAGTATAAAGGAAAGTTCAAACCTAGGAGAGATAGAGAGTTTTTATATGCAAATGAAGAAGATGATTCTGATGAACAATTTGTAAGTGCTAGTGATGATGAAATAGGATTTGTAGCAATTAAAGAAGAAAGTCCAGAGAACATAGCCTTGGTATCACAGGTTGAAAATAAATTTGATTGGATAATTGACGGTGGTTGTTCACATCATATGATTGGTGACACGAACAAGTTTGTTGACTTCAAAAGTCATGATGGAGGCATTTTCAGAGTTGGAAACAATGGAGCATGTCATGTTAAAGGTATTGGATCTATAACTCTTGATGGAAAAACTAACATTGAGGATGTATATTTTGTTGAAGGTTTGAAGCACAATCTTTTGAGTTTTGGATAACTAGTGGATAAATGTTATCAGTTACAGTTCACAGAGAATACATGCATGATTAGAGACAAAGATGGAAAGGAAATTAGAATAGGAGCTAGATTTAGAGGTAATGTATTTTAGTTGAATCCTATTGAAATGACATGTTTGTTTGGAAAGGTAGATAACAGTTGGTTATGGAATAAGAGTGTTGGAAATATAAGAGAAGTAACTATAAGGGGAGGGGTGAATTAGTTACTAAGAAATAAATCTAGATCCCTTAGATGTTAGTACAAAATAATTATATGAAAACTTAATTCAACTGATGCTCAGTGAACAAAGAAATGTTGTAGCTCGGTAAAAATTGTAATAGCTCAGTAAACATTAAACATGCAAATCTTAAGATGTTATCTGTATTTCTTTAATTTAGTTGCAAGCATATAAAAGAAAAAGAATGAACACATTTGACACCAAGATTTAACATGGAAACCCAATTTGGGAAAAAATCACTAATTGCAACTAGTTACTATTTTCACCCCTCTAAAGTGAGCCATGTTAGGAGCCAATCCTATTAAAGGTTACAAAAATAAGCTGTTAGGTGTGACTCTATTAGAGGATTTAATCACCCTATTAGGAGTGGCCTTGTTAGAGGTCTTTAGATAACTCATTAGAACTGCCACCTTGTTAGAGGATTTACATATAGCTATTAAGACAACTCTGTTAAGAGATTTAGATCACAGCTACAATGATTAGAGAGTAACAATGATATGACCTAATTTGAGTGCAACTAAATTGTTGATAATAGATCTCAATTCTAGCTTGTACTTGATCCTTCCTGATCAAATGTATCCTATCAACTTCATAAGGATATTATGCTTATCCTTCTAATATGCTTCCTTTTTGCATCATTAGATCTTCAAAAATCTTCCATGCATTCACACATCACACTTTCTAGTCTTCTCAATCGACTAGAGCCATCAAATAAATCAATTGAAAATAATATGCCAAAATAAGAAAATCCTTTGTTAGCTGACCTTGCTTGGTAGATACTAACTCATAAATTATTTTCTTGTGTTAACCAATTGAAATTTGGTCAACACTACATACTAGCAAAGTTCCTTTGGTAACTGAGTGAGATTGGTTAACACTAGTTCCATCCAACATTTCCTTCATTAATCGAGTGAGCTTGGTTAACACTCATCTTCCACAAAATTTCCTTTGACGGCCAAGTGAACATAGTAGACACTTCCTTCTGGACTAGGAAAACTCTGGATTGCTCAGTAGCCATAGAAAACTATCATCAATGCTCGAGTGAGATCGACATACACTGACTAATAATGATATGAAATTTTGTGTAACATCAAAGACAATATACAATTAATCAATATATCCAACAATCTCCCTCTTTAGAATTGATGGCAACACAACATGTCATAACACAATGAAATTTTTGGAGTAAGAATAAAGTAAGGAACATATCCTTAGTTTCATTTTAATTCTCATCCATGAGAACTCCCTCTATCAGTATGAACTCTCTCTAGCTTTTTCTCCCTTTTCCAGAAAGCTTATGTCTACTATAAAACTTCTCCCTCTTTTCAACAACAAAATTTCTATGAGATATGACAATAAGCTTCTCCCTCTTTGACATCTCATGCCAAAGATAATACTTGGTAAATATTAATGTACCTTAAGTACTGATTCATTTGTAATATGCCCTTATGAATTCTGCATCAACTAATTGATCTTCAATAAGTTTGGGTTGATGCATCACTAAACTTCATCAGTGAGCTTCAGATAGGGGAATAATACCTAGCTTACCTCTTAGATACATAAATGCGTCCTTAGGTAATGGCTTAATGAATATGTTTACAATTTATTTTTTTGTATTTACATATTCTAATCTGACTTCTTTATCTTGTACCAACTCTCTTATGAAGTGATATTTTATAGCAATGTGTTTTGTTTTGGTATGAACTACTAGATTCTTTGATATATTGATTGCATTAGTGTTATCACATTATATAACTATTGAGTCCTTGATTTCTACCTTCATACCTATCATCAATTGTTTTAACTAAACAATGCTAGAACAATTAACTACTACTGCCACATATTTTTCCTCTTTTATGGACTAAGAGATACAATTTTTCTTCTTGCTTGTCCAAGACACTAGTCTTTTTGCAAGAAAGAATTCTCCACTACTAGTGCTTTTTCTATCATTAATACTTCCTACCCAATCAATATCTATAAATACTTTTAAGTCCAAATTGCCTCTTATTTTTACCATAAACCATATTCTTTAGTATCTTTTAGATATATCATGATTCTTTTGATTTCCATTAAATGATTTTCTTTTGGATTTGCTAAGAATCTTTCTACCATACTGATTGCTAATGCAATATTGGGCCTTGTATGTACTACAAATTAAAATTTTCCAATCATTGATCTATATGTGGTCTAATCTATCTCTTTGGAATCATCATTTTTGGAAAGCTTATGTCTAGTAGACATAGGGGTTCCAACTGGTCTTGAATCTTCCATTCCAAATTTCTTTAGTATCTCCTTGATATATTTAGATCAAGTAATGTAGATACCATCTTTCTTCTACTGAATCTATAATCCAACAAAGAATTTTATTTATCCAAGCATAGACATCTCAAATTTCTTACTTATTTCTTTTGAAAATTCTTTGCACAAGTCATCATTTCTTGTGAATAAAGTGTCATCAACAAATATCTCTTCCAATACAATCTTCTTGTTTGATCCTTCTTTGATATATAGACTACTGTTATGATTTGTTCTTTGAAAACCAATCTGTATCAAGTAGTTATGAAGTCTTTCATACCAAGCTCTAGGAGCTTGCTTAAGACCATATAATGCCTTATGTAATTTTTAGACCATGTCCTTTTTGCTAGGATCTAAAAAACCTTCTGGTTGTTCAATGTAGACTTCCTCATCAATAATTCCATTCAAGAATGCAAATTTTACATCCATTTGATAAACTTTAAGTCCTTTGTAAGCTACATATGCTAGTAAAGTTCTATCACCTTCTAATATTGCAATAGGAGAAAATGTTTCACCATAATCAATACCTTCTTCTTGAGAATAGAATTTATGTACCAACCTCAATTTGTTTCTAGATACTTTTCCATCTTCATTCAACTTGTTTATGAATACCCACTTTGTGCTAATTACATTTTTATCTGTGGGTCTAGGAACACAAGTACAAGTTTTTTTTCTTCTCTATCTATTCCATTTCTTCATTCATTTCTTCAATCCAACTTTCAATATCCAAAGAATCTTTAACAATTCTAGGTTCAAATTCAACAAGTAAACATGTACCTTTCAATTTGCTTCTTGTCATTATTCCATCTGATTTGTCTCTAATGGTCTAATCAGGTGCATGCTACCTTCTAACATATCTTTCTAACATAGGTTCTTTGGATTTACTAATTTCATAGTGAAATTTAGTGTCAAGTTTAGGTCCCATTATCTATGACATAGCTCCATTAGACTTAGTTTTCTCTTTGGGTAGCTTGGTATATTCTAACTATGACTTAGTTTCTTTAGACTATGACTTCTATTGCACTATCTAAAAATCAGTAGCTATTGGAGCTTTTGGGGACTTAGGAGGTGAAGCTTCCTCTCTTTTAGATAGATTTGACAAGGTATTAGGTTCATATTAAACAAATCTTCTGTAATCCTTAGGCTCTTTACTACTTTCTTCTTCACTCTTTTTCGCAAACTCATCAATTCTCACATGTGCACTTTCTATGATTTTATGAGTAGAAAAATTCAAACATTTGCATGCTTTACTTTTTTAGGAGTATCCTAGAAATATGCCTTGATCACCTTTGACATCAAATTTTCCTTTTCTAGATTCTTTCAAGATATAACATTTTCTACCAAATACTTTAAAGTAACTTACACTAGGTTTGTAGCCATACCATAGTTCATAATGAGTTTGACTTGAGTCTTTCTTCAAATATACTCTTTTCAAGGTATGAAATACAATGCTAATAGCTTCCTTCTAGTATTTGATTGCAACATTCTTTTCTATCATCAATGTTCTTGCACAATCCATGATGGATCTATTTCTTCTTTCAGCTATACCATTCTACTGAGGTGTACTAGGGGCCGATACTTCTCTTTTAATATCTTTTTCAATGTAGAATTCATTGAATTCATTGGAGATGAATTCACCACCTCTGTCTGATCTTAAACATTTCAATCTATTTCTAGTTTCTTTTTTTACTCTTGCCAAGTACCATTTGAATTTTTGAAAAGCTTCTAATTTTTGTTTTGGATACATTATAGTCATCATTCTAGAATAATTATCAACAAAAAGAATGAAAAACTTTTCTCCATTGTAACTTTCTATTCCAATAGGTTCACATAAGTTTGTGTGCACAAGCTCCAGGACTTCTTTCAAATGATAGTTTTTGCTCTTGAAACTAATTTTTCCCATTTTACCAATTGGGTAATTCTTTCATAGACCCATATCAAGTTTCCTCAAGCTAGGAATACATCTTACTCTTTTGAGTTTGCTTATCCAGATTATCAGAGTTTACAAGACATAATCAACTTTCTTCTATTTGAGAAATAAAATATGAACTTTCACAGAGATCAAGATAAAATAGGTTACCTTTTTTTTTTTTTTCCAAATCCAACCAAATTTCCTTTTCCATCCAACAATTTGGCCTTTCCATTCATAAATTCTACCTTGAATTCAACATTATTCAACTGTTCCACACTTAGTAGATTATGCTTTAATCCTTCAACCCAATAAGCATTGTCACATACAATTTCATTGGTCAAAGAGATACAACCTCTTCATTATTTCCAAATCTCACACTACCACCATCATAATATTCCATGTGCTCAAATTTTTTCTTGTCTCTAGTCATATGATGTGAGCAGCCATTATCAATAATCCCTGTATCATTTTTGCTAACATGAGAGATAAGTTCCATCTAATCTCCTTTATCATCAGATTCATCTTTTATAGCAATATATACCATTTTATCTTCACTGTTATCAGAATCTTTAGCCATAAAACAAGATTTCTTACCTTTATCCTTGTAGTCCTTGTAGTTTTTGAATTCCTTCTTGCCTTTGTGCTTATTGTTTTTTTTTTCTCATCCTTATTTTCTTTGTTTTGACACCTAGCAGCAATGTGACCAATTTCTTCATAAGAAAAATAGATTAGAGGAATCTTGCCTTTGTACTTTCCTTTGCCTTTGGAATATTTTCTTGCAAGTACAGCTTCAACAACTTCAAGATCATTGTTAGAACTTTCTTCTATTTCTTCTTCTTCACTTCCTAATTGATTGGCCTTTGATTTTTTACTTTTTTTCTTGAGTGAGAGTTTAGCTTCAAATGCAAACTCAATACCTTTGGAACTAGGAACATAGTTATCATAGTTATCCAACTCAAAAGCTATCAATCTTCCAACTAGAGCATCCAAAGTTATATGGTTATTTGGATCACATCTCATTTCTTGAATAGTAGATACTCTAATTGCATAAATAAGATGAAGGGTCCTAAGTACCTTGCTCACAAATGTTTAGTCATCAATATCTCCTCTAGATGCTTTGATTGTGCTAACACTTGCTTTGACTCTTTCCACATATTTTGCAATGTTTTCATCTTCTCTCATTTTCATATGATCAAATTGACCTTTGAGACTTTATGGTTTGGATTACATTGTCATCTCCTCCATAGATGTCTTTCAGTTTGGTCCACATTGCATGAGCTATTTTGCAGTCTTTTACTTCATCAAATTCAACATAACTAAGAATAGATGCAATATCAATAATCATGTTGTTAGGATTCTTCTTTTTAGCAATGTCTTCCACTAATAATGTTCTAGTAGGAGTCTTGTATTCAACATCAATATATTTGCAACCTAAATCATTGATAGTTGCTAGATGTAATCTCATAAGACCTTGTCATGCTACAAAATTGTCTTGGTTTAACTTGGGAATCTCTCTTTTGTAAGACATCTTGTTCTTTAGGTTAGGACCTTGAAACCTTTATTGCAAGAACCAAGAGCTCTGATACCAATTGTTGGAAATATAAGAGGAGTAATTGAGAGGGGAGGGGTGAATTAGTTACTAAGAAATAAATCTAGATCCCATAGATATCAATACAAAATAATTCTATAGAAACTTAATTCAGTTGATGCTTAGTGAACAAAGAAATGTTGTAACTCGATAAACATTGTAATTGCTCTATAAACATTAAACATGAAAATATTAAGATGTTATCTATTATTTCTTTAATTTGGTTGCAAGCATATAAAAGAAAAATAATGAACACATTTGACACCAACATTTAATGTGGAAACCCAATTTGGAAAAAACCACCAATTGCAACTAGTTACTATTTTCACTCTTCTGAAGTTATCCCTGTTAGGAGTCAACCCTGTTAAAAGTTACAAAAACACACTATTAGGTGTGACCCTATTAGAGGACTTAATCACCTTATTAGGAGTGGCTTTGTTAGAGGTCTTTAGATCAATAGAACTGTCACCTTGTTAGAGAATTTACAAATAGCTATTAAGCCAAATTTGTTAAGAGATTTAGATCATTGCTACAATGGTTAGAGAGTAACAATGACATAACCTAATTTGAATATAACTAAATTGTTGATTACAGATCTCAATTTTGGCTTGTACTTAATCCTTCCTAATCAAATGTGTCCTTTTAGCTTCACAAGGATATTCTACTCATCCTTCTAATTCACTTTCTTTTTGCATCATTAGATCTTCAAAAATCTTCCATGCAGTCACACATACTTCACACTTCCTAGCCCATAACTTCACATTTTATTTATATCTTTCATTTTGTCAAGTCATCTCAAATACAACTTAGAATAATTAATATTTATCTTCTTAGCTGGATAGAACCATTAGATAAATCAATTGAACTTAATATGCCAAACTAAGGAAATCCTTCATTAGTCGACCCTTCTTGGTAGATAGTAACTCAAAAATGATTTTCCTATGTTAACCAACTAAAATTCAGTCAACACTAGTTCCATCCAACATTTCCTTCATTAACTAAGTGATCTTGGTTAACACTCATCTTCTCTCGACTTTCCTTTGACAATTGAGTGAACTTGGTAGGCACTACCTTCTAGACTAGGCAAAGTCTAGATTGCTCTATAGCCACAAAAAACTATCTGCAATGCCTAAGTGAGTTCAGTATGCACTAATTGATAATGATATACATTTTATGTAATGCCAAAGGTAATACAAAATTAATCAATTATATCCAACAAAAAGATTTTGTCATATAAACCTTTACAAGATTGCGAGGAATAGTAGTATGTTTGTAGTTAGATATTTGCCTAAGATTGTTAAGCCTACTAACACAATTTGCAAGCAGTATTTACTAATAAAGCATATCAAAATTTCTTTTCCCAGTAAAAAGTTTACTACTGAAAAAAAATTGGAAATTGTATATACAAATCTCAATGGTCCTATGAAGACTAAAGGATTCTATGGTGAAAGGTATTTCATGATTTTAGTCGATGATTTTTCTAGAATGATGTGGGTTACATTTCATAAAAAAAAATCTGAGACATTTGATAAGTTCAAGATAGTCAGGAATAGATTTGAGAATGAATTAGGTATGATGATTCAATGTTTAAGATTAGATAGAGGAGGAAAGTTTACTTCAAACAAGTTTAACATCTTTTGTGAAGCTAATGGAATTGAAAGATAGTTGTCAACTTCAAGAACCACTAAACAAAATGGTATTATAGAGAGAAGAAACATGTTAGTAACTAAAGTAGCAAGAGCTATGTTAGCTAAGAATGATATATCCAAGATGTTATAGAGAGAAGATGTGAATACAATAGTCTACACTATGAACAAAGTGCAAGTCAAGAAAGACACAAACAAGACCCCTGATGAACTATGGTTTGGTCACTCACCTATAGTTAAGTATTTCAGAATTTTTGGTAGCAAGTGTTATATCAAAAGGGATGATGACATTGGTAAGTTTGATGCTAGATGTAATGAAGTATGTTTCTTGGTTATTTATTGAAAAGTAGAGCTTATAGATGTTATAATCTAAGAACTAAGACTATTGTTGAGAGTGCAAATGTAAGAGTTGATGAGAAATTTAGGATACAAGAAAGAGTAGTTGATTATAATTTAGATGATGAGAATGTTGTTACTAAACCAAGGAATGATGAAGTATTGTTTGAGACTACAATGATTCGCAAAATGGAGGAGAGATAAGGTAGGAACAAAGCTCAAAACCTTCAATAGAGTTAAGAGTTGAGATAAAAACTCCTACTTCTAGAAATATTATGACAAAGAATCATCCACTTGAGCATATCATCAAAAGTAGAGATAAAGGTGTAATGAAAAGAAGTAGAATCAATGAAAAAACTATGTTTGATATCTCAAGTTAAACCAAAGAATGCAAATGAAGCATGTAAAGATGGCTATTGGAAGTAAGCTATGAAAGAAGAATTGGATTAGATAGTGAAGAATGAGACATGGGAATTGGTTCCTAGACTAGAAGACAAGTATGTGATAGGAAAAAAATGGATATTCAAGAACAAGATGAATGAACAAGGTGAAGTTGTAAGGAACAATGAAATATCGGTATGTAAAGGTTACTTAGATAAAGAAGGAATAAACTATGATGAAATATATGCTCCTGTGGCAAGAATAGAAGAAGGTTGGTTATTCTTAGCCTATGTAGCACATAAGAAATTCAAGGTGTATCAAATGGATGTCAAGTCAACATTTTTGAATAGAGAACTTGAAGAAGAGGCATATATAGAACAACCTAAAGGTTTTCCTATAAAAAATGACAAGGACATAGTATGCATATTGAAGAAAGTATTGTATGGCTTGAAGAAAGCACCCATAACTTGGTATGTAAGGTTGGAAAAGCATTTGAAAAAACTTAGATTTAGAAAAGGTATGGAAAATAGTAATCTATATTGGTAAGAATTAGATGATGGATTGATAATTTTGGTAATATTCATTGATGAATTCATATTTGGAGGAGATGATGATGAAAGTGACAAGTTTGCAAAAAAAATAAAAAAGGATTTTGAGATGAGTATGATAGGAGAGATCAAATAATTCCTAGGATTATAGATTGTATAGGACAAAGAAGGAATCTTTATTTCTCAAACTAAGTATTTGAAAGATTTACTAAAAATTTTTGGTTTGGAAACATGTAAGTCAGTTGGAACACATATGATAATTGGACACCAGTTATCTAGAAAGGATGAGACACCTACTATTTAGTAGAAGAAGTATAGATCTATGATTAGAGGATTGAATTATCTAACTCACACAAGGTTGGATATAGAAAATGCACTTAGAATTGTTGTAAGATTTGAAGATGATCCTAGAGAAGAAAATTATACTGCAGTCAAAAGGATATTTATATACTTGAAAGGAACATTAGAGTTTGGATTATGGTATGAAATATCTAATGACTTTACTTTATACACTTATACTGGCATTGTTTGGGTAGGCAATATGGATGATAGAAAGAGCACCAATGGTGGAGCCTTCTTTCTTGGAGGAAGATTGGTTTCTTGGCTAAGCAAGAAGTAGGACTATACCTCACAATGTACAATAGAAGTAGAATATGTTACAGTAGAAAACAATTGTAATCAAGTTGTTCAGATGAAAAAAATGTTGAAGGATCTAAGGATAGAATTCAGTGAACCTATTGTCATACATTGTGACAACACAAGTATAGTGAATATTTCAAAGAATCTAGTGTTGCATTCTAAAACTAAGCACATTTCTATAAAATATCACATGTTGAGAGAGAAAGTTGTAGAAAAGGAAATTAGATTGGAGTATGTATGCATCAAAGAGTAGATTGCGGATATTTTCACCAAGCCTCTTCCCAAAGATACTTTTGAGTATTTGCGAGGTATGCTAGAGGTTATTCTCCTTCCTACATTAGAGTAGATGATGCAAGAGTGCATCGGTCCACTATAATAGCACACTATTATTTGTCTAGACTGAATGCTAATGCTTCTTGTATGGAAGAGTATCTGTGATAGACATAGTCACCTAGGACTCTTGTTGGATGTTGTTTTTGAATAGTGACTTTGGACACTTGAGCAAGTTAGAGACAGTTGCTACAGGGATTGATGGTTGCTAAAACCTTTGACATTGATCTCAATGGGGGAGAAGTACAACATGAAAAATAGTTTGGGAGAAGTACAACATGAAAAATAGTTTGGGAGAAGTACAACATTAAAAATAGTTTGATATAAAGCACATTGAGTTATATCAATGGGGAAGAATGATTGTTGAAGATGATTTGAAAAGAAAGGTTAATAGTCTTTTGTTGTTGGTATTTTTGGAACTAGATGTTTTTTATCTATGTTGCCATTAATGCCAAAGTGGGAGATTGTTGGAAGAATGAATACTGATGATACATATATGGGGGAGTATTGTAGAAAAAATATTAGATAATTATCATGATGATATGTTACATTCATGACCGTGTTTGTCATTGATGTCAACATAGCAGGTTTCTATGGTATCTGATAGAAGAACAATGGAAATATCAAGTTGGTATGGATAGATCATTGAGTACTTTCACTAGTGAGGTTAAAAGGAGTTTATATTAAGTGTCTAGTATATGTAGCTAACCTCAAAAGCACAAGATATTAATTCTAGAAGAAGTTATGCAAGTTTCAGTGAAGACTATTTTGAGATAGATTTTATAGAAGCATGTTTTGGTAAACTTGTTATATCTCTTACTAGATTTGTTATTTTGAGAAGCTAAAGTTAAATATGTGAAGAAGAAATTGTAGAGATGGTGTAGCTAAGCTTGATTGTCATAATATTACACATATGGAAATTTATTCAAGTTACAAGGTGAGAGATTAATGTTATCACTAAGTGTAACATGTTCTTAAGGTGGTTGTATAATAATTAATTGAGAAGATGTAACAATTGACTCAGGGAATTATTGTATGGATTCAATATAAAGGAAGGAAAATTTCCTTTATCATGTATGGATAGAAAGAGAATGATTATAATTAGGACAAAGAGTAGAATGTGAAATTAAGCAAAGTAGAGTGAAGGTAAAGGAAACTTTGTTGCTGAGATCTTATTGTGTAGATTCAAAGTTTGATACTTGGATCCAAGGTTCGTGACTTGGTCTACAAGGTCTAATAGTGATTGGTCTAGTTGATAGGATAGATGAAAGAAATTAAAGTACACTAAAAGAAATTATTCTACAAGGAATAGTTGAGAGATCAATTGGATAGTGAGTTTAGTGGTCTTTCCTCAAAAGCTATTTGGATAGTGGGTCCTTCTATCTTCCACAACTCCTAATAGGGTTGGCATAACTCCTAATAGGGTTGGAATCTCCTAACAGGGATTCAATGTCTCCTAACAAGGAGTCATATGTACTAAATGTTGTAATAGATTCCTAACAGGGTTCATCCTCTAACAAGGAATATTTATATTAGTACATCATCTTGTGGGCATCATTCCCACTGCAATTTTTTCTCTGATCAAGGGTTTCTCTAGTCAACATATCTAGTGTAATTGTATATGTGCATCTTGTTATGGTTGTTTTTTACTTTGTTTGAATGGTTAAAATTCTATTCTCTAGGTTTAGATCTCTACTCTTATCCTTCTTCAGTAATTTGCACATTATTATGCAAGTCATTGTTAGTATTAGGGAAAACTTTAGCATTCTGCCTAAGAATTCTAGAGTTATCCACTTCTTCATTTGAATTATAATCTATCATCATTTTTGTGGTTCTAAACTTCTCATCAATCCTTACATTTGCACACTCAACTATTGTCTCAGTTCTATATTTAAAGCATTTGTAAGCCTTACTTTTCAAAGAGTAGCCAAGAAACATACCTTTATTTCTTCTTGGATCAAACTTATCAATGTCACCATCTCTCTTAATATAGCATTTGATCCCAATTATCTTAAAATATTTGACTAATGGTCAATGTCCAAACCATTGTTCATAAGGTGTCTTGGGCATACCTTTTCTGATCTGTACTCTATTCAAAGTATATACTATAGTATTAACTACTTCTCTCCAGAATGTCTTTGAAACATTATTCTCAAAGAGCATTTCTCTGGCTACCTCTACTAAAGAATTATTTCTTCTCTCAACAATCCCATTCTGCTCAAGTGTTTTAGGTGCAAATAGCTATCTTTTGATTCCATATTGTTTACAGAATATGTTAAATTCTCTAGAGGTAAATTCTCCTCCTCTATCTGATCTCAAAAATTTAATCTTAACACCAGATTAATTCTTAACTCTACTCTTAAATATCTTGAACTTCTCAAAAGATTCATATTTCTCTTTAATAAATGCTACCCACATCATTCTAGTGAAATCATCAGCAAAAACCATAAAAAACCTTTCATCATAGAATCCTCTTGTTCTAGCAGGACCACCCAGGTCTATGTGAATGGTTTCTAGCTTCTTTATGATAGTGAACTTCTTGCCAAGGTATGATACTTTCTTCTGCTTAGCCAAAACACATTCCTTACACACAACATTAGTAGGCTTAACAATCTTAGGCATGTCTTTGACAAGAAAAGTGCTACCAACCTTCACAATATTATAAAAGTTTATGTGACAGGATCTTCCATGCCACAACCAACTGTTATCCACTTTAGCTGCCAATCATGGCATCTTATTAGGATTTAACTAAAATACATTACCTCTAGATCTAGTGCCAATTCCAAGCATCTTACCATCTCTATCTTTGATAGTGTAGGTCTCCTCAGTAAACTGCAATTGATAACCCTTATCCACCAACTGTCCAACACTCAACAAGTTATGTTTCAATCCATCAAAAAAATAGACATCATCAGTATTAGTTTTACCATTAAGAGTAATGGACCCAATTCCTATCATATGATAGGCTACATTGTTACTAACTCTAACAATACCTCCATCATGATTCTTGAACTTAACAAACTTATTCATATCACTAGTCATGTGATGCAAACAACCACTATCAATTATCAAATCAAATTTCTTTTCCACTTGGGTAACTAGAGCTCTTTCTTCTCTAATTTCTCTATCAAGATCATCTTCCTTGATAGCCACAAATCCTTATTATCATCAATTTCACTTTGACCTTTTTCATCAAACCCTTCATCCTCATGATGCACGAGCATCCTAGGTATAAGAGCAATCTTGCATTACCCAAAAAAAAAATTTAATCTTTAGTATTTTCTATTTTAATAAGGACTAGTAGATAAGGTGGTTACTATTTTTAGTAATTTTTTTCATAAAATTTTGAAATGTTATGATTTTCTACATGAAGGTTCATTTCAAAATTATAAGTCTACTATAAAAATCTCATTGCTCCAACTTAAGTATCAAAGAAGTTATTGTAGATTTTTTATGGAGAAATTTGCAAAAAAAAATTCAGGCTCATTGTTGGAGGTCTTAGAGTGTCTGGATGAGGTTCAAAAACTTGATGGAGGAGTGCTTACATCATTTCAAGCCTATAGACCGCAAGATGACATTTTTGAAAAGTGGTTAAAATAGCCAATCAGAGCAATGGTTTGAGAGTTATGGCCTTCCAAAGTTGGGCTACCCAAAATTACTAAAATAAATGTCAAAGATGTATTTGGACAACTCTATATGTTTTGTTAGAGTCTATTGCCCTTAGGCATTAAGTTTGAGCATCTAAAACCTTCTTGGGTGGCATAAAATTGTCTTTTTGATAAAGACTCGAACATCATCTAGAATAACTCTGGGTGATAGTTCATAGCACTATCTAGTAGATTACTATAATGAAGGCACCCATTTGGGTTAGCATATTGTAATTATGAAATTTGTAACTCTACATTTGTAACTCTACATTTGTGGTGATTGTTTCATTGTTTCAGTTATGAGTTTATGGTATCAAGGGGAGCACCATTCATCAAGTGGTATTAGAGCTAGAGTTCTTGAGTATGTGGATAGATTGCTGACTGTGATGAATTTTACACCAAGACCATGGTTTGGGTTGAGTGTGTAGACAGATCATCGATTGTGAGGTAGTTTGCACTAGGGTTTCAATGAAGTGCAAAAATGCCTCCATGAAGAGAGTGTGGTGGAAGAGCTATAGGTGTTGCACCTAAGGGTTTTAGAACCCTCCAAAGAAAAATGCAAGCATTTGAACAACAAATGCATAGAGGAATAGATATTCCCATTAGAGATGAAAGTGAGGATAAGGATGAAGTACAAGAAAATGCCTAAGTAGAGATAGTTCTAAACCCAGAGGAAGAGAGGCTTTTTAGGGCCATCTCATATATTGAAAAAAGACCTAGGTTTGAGGTTCCACATTTTTGGGAAATCTTATCCCAGAGGAGATGATTAATTGGATCAATGAACTAGAGGAGTACTTTGAGTATGAAGATATTGAGGATCCTAATAGGGTCAAGTTTGTGAAGGTGAAACTAAAGGGACATGCAAAAAACCATTAGAAGGGATTAGATGATAGCTAAAATGAAGTGACAATTCATTCCCATGATTATGAGCTTGATCTATTGAAGAAAATACAAGGGTTGAAGCAAGAGAGAAAATCTATTCAAGGGTATACTGAAGAGTTCTACTGAGTTCTCATTAGAATTGGCCATGCAAAAGCTAATAAGGAGAAAGTCACCTATTATCTTAATGGGTCATGAATAAGAATTTAGGATGAGATGATTCTTGTTTGAGTGACTAGTATTAAGGAGACATACCAATTTTCCCTAAGAGTTGAGGAGAAACCAAGCAAGAAGTTCGATAAAAAGAATAGTGGAAGAGGTCACAGTGGAAGATCTAGTGGACAATCTTATAGAGGCCATAATGATGATGAGAAGAACAAGGATGAGGTTGGAAGTAGTAGTAAAAACCAAAGGAGAAATAATTCCAATAATTTCCATGATCAAAATAATAGAGATCAGAGAGGAAGAGGTAGAGGACAAGGATCTAGAAGAGGAGGCTTTTGTGGAAAATGCTTTCACTATGGAGAAGAAGGGCATATAGAATTTGAATGTTCCCAATGCCAAGGAAGAATAGATAAAAGAATAGAAGGCTAGGCTAGAGTTGCACATATTGATGAAGATGCTAGATCATAACATTCAGAAGATGCTAAAAGGGGAGACATCCTAGTGAACAGAAGAGTTCTACTGAGTGGTGAGAATGAACCTAATCAAAAAAGGAGTTTGTTTCACACTAGGTGCAAATGTGAAGATAAGTGTTGTGATGTGATTATTGATGGTGGAAGTATTAATAATCCAATATCAGAAATGATGATCATAAAGTTGAAGTTGAAGAGCTAGAAACACCTGCATCCATACCATATTGCTTGGGCACAAGATGACTACAAGGTCATGGTCAATGAGAAGTGCTTAGTGAAGTTCAAGATTGGAAGCTACTAGAATGAGGTACTTTGTGATACCTATGAACATATGTCATATGTTTTTGGGTAGGCCATGGTAGTTTGACAAGCATGCTATGCACGATGGTCAATGAAATACCTACACTCTGAGCAAGGATGGAGTGAAGCATAAATTGAAGCTATTGAAGGAGAAAGAAGAAAAGGTATGTAGTGCTACTAGAATATTTTTTTTGGTAAAAGAGAGTCTCAAAGGTATGAAGTGTGAGTATATGTATTTTTCTATAATTCCTAAAGATATTAAAGAAGCAGAGGAAGTACCTATAGAAGTTGCAGACATGTTTGGAAAGTTTTTTGACATTGTATCAAATAATGTACATGATGGATTACTCCCAATGAGGACGATTAGTCACTAGATGGATTTAATTCTAGGAGCTAGTTTTCCAAACAAGGTAATGCACATAATCACACCAACAAAAAGTGAAGAGTTGAACATACAAGTTCATGAGTTGTTGCAAAAGGGGTTGATTCGAGAGAGTCTAAGTCCTTGTGCTATACCAGCCATATTAAAACCAATGAATGGGCAATGGAGGATGTGTAAAGATTCTCATGCTATCAACAAGATCATAATCAAGTACATATTTCCATTTCCAAAGATGGATGATATTATGGAATGTTTGAGCCGGGTTGAGTATTTCACAAAGATAGATCTAAAGAGTGGGTACCATTAGATTCATATTAGAGAAGGTGATGAGTGGAAGTATGGTTAAAGATAAGGGAAGGATTGTATGAGTGGTTATTCATGCCTTTTGAGCTAACCAATACACCAAGCACTTTCATGAGGCTCGTGAATGAGGTATTGATGGTGTTTCTAGGTAAGTTTTTCATTGTTTACCTAGATGATATTTTGATCCTTAGTAAGACATTGGAGGGGCATTTGATTCATATTAAAAATGTGTTTGATAAGTTGAGGGAAGAAAAGTTGCTGATGAACCTGAAGAAGTGTAGTTTTGTAAAGGAGTTGGTGTGCCTAGGATTTGTAGTCTCAATAGAAGGTCTGAAAATGGACCTAGAGAAAGAGAAGGCTATCCTTGAATGGCCTACTACAAGGAGTGCGACAGAGGTAAGATATTTTCATGGAATGACTAGTTTTTACAAAAAGTTCATAAGAGGTTTTAGCAGTACTTGTGGGCCACTAGTTGAAACAATGAGAGAGGATAGGAGAGAATTTAAGTGGACTGTATGAGCCGATAAGAGTTTTATTCTATTTAAATAGAAAGTTATAGAGAAGCTTGTTTTAACACTTCTATAATTTAACAAGGTGTTTCAAGTAGATTGTGATACTAGTGGTACTACAATAGGAGCTATTTTGAGCCAAGAAGATATACCTATTGCTTATTTTAGTGAGAAGTTGAATGATGCAAAAAGAAAATATTCTATTTATGATAAGAAATTTTATGCATAGTTCAAGCCTTGAAAAAGTAGAAGAACTATCTTCTTCTTAAGGAGTTTGTTTTGTATACTAATCATCAAGTTTTGCAATATTTGAATAGTCAAGGAAAATTAAACCAAAGGCATTTGAAGTGGGTTGAGTTTTCATAGAGTTATACATTTTTTTTGAAACACAAGAGTGGGAAGTCTAACAGAGTTGTAGATTCACTTAGCAGAAGATAAATTTTACTGAAAGAAATACAAATTGAGGTGGTTGGGTTCAAGGAACTCAGTACTTTGTATCTAGAGGATTCTAATTTTGGTGAAGCATGGAAGACTTGTATAAAACCTGTTATACTTGACAGGACAAAGTGGTTGGATTTCATGATCTAGGATATTATGTTGTTCAAAGGAAGTTAGTTGTGCATTCTAAGAAGTTCAATGAGAGATAATATCATCAAGGAGAAGCATAGTGGTGGATTGGTTGGACATTTTGGTAGAGATAAAACCATAGCTTTGGTTGCTGAGAATTATTATTGGCCACAGTTGTAGCAAGATGTGAAGAAGTTTGTATAGAGTTGCAAAGTATATCAGATGGAGAAATTAGTGAAATAGAGTACAAGGTTGTATCAGCCATTAAGTGTACCAGAGAAGCTATGGGAGGATGTTAGCATGGATTTTGTTCTTGAATTACTGAGGATACAACATGGGCATGTTTCTATTTTTTTGGTGGTTGATAGGTTTTCCAAGATGGCACATTTCATTTTGTATAAGAAGAATAGTGATGTTATTCATGTGGCAAAGTTGTTTTTTACAGAAATGGTGCAACTACATGGTCTGTCAAAGAGTATAGTTTCAGATTCAGATACCAAAATTTTTGGGTATTTTTGGCATACATTGTGGAAGAAGTTAAAGATATATTTGAAGTTCAATTCATCACATCATCCACAAACTAATGGACAAAAATAAGTGGTGAATAGGAGTTTGGGAAATTTACTAAGATGTTTGGTTGGAGACAAGCCAAAAGGATGGGATTTGATTTTACCATAGGGTATAATTTTCATATAATAATTTTTCCAATAGGAGTACTGGTAAATCACCATTTTAGATTGTATATGGGAGTAGTCCCAGAAATGCTTCTAAATTATGACAGTTTGATAAAGGAGAGATAAGTAGTGTTGAAGTAGAAGAATTTGTTGTACATTTGAAGAACATCCATGAGGATGTGAGGAAGGACATCCTAAAGATGAATGCATAGTACAAGGCTAAAGAAGATGTGAAAAGGAGGTCTAAGGAATTTTGGTTCATTTGTAAAAGGAGCATTTTTCAGTCGATCCATCTAATAAGCTAAAATGAAGAAGTTTGGACTGTGCAAGATAGTGAAAAGACATGATTCTAGAAATGACTATGAAGTTGAGTTGACTACTTGATGAAGGGTGCTCCCCTTAATATCATAAACTCATAATAGAAATAATAAAATAACAATAAATGTGAGAACAAAATATGGACTTCTTATTATTGTTGCAGATGTAGATTTTCAAATTTCACAATTATAATATGCTAACCAAATGGGCACCTTCAGTATATTAATATGCTAGAAAATGCTGTGAACTATCACCCAGAGTTGTTCTAGACAATGTTCGATCCTTTCTTCAATAGGAAATTTTATGTTTCCTGGGAAGGTTCTAGATGCTCAAACTTAATACCTAAGGCTGACAAGCTCTAACAAAACATATAGAGTTGACCAAATACATCATTGACATTTATTTTAGGAATTTTAGGTAGCACAACTTTGGAAGGCCATAACTCTCAAACCGTTGCTCCAATTGGCTATTATAACCACTTTTCAAAAACATCAACTCCTGATCTACATGCTTAGACTAGTGTAAGCATCCTTTCATCAAGTTTTTAGACCTCATCTGGGCACTCTAAGGCCTCCAACAGTGAGCCTAAAGATTTTTCTACAAAATTTTCCACCAAAAATTTTCAATAACTTCTCTGATACTTAAGATGCAGCAATGAGATTTTTATGGTAGACTTATAATTCTGAAATGAACATTCATGTAGAAAATTAGAACATTCATAACTCGCATGACAAACTTACTAAAAATGGTAAGCTCCCAAAAATAGAAACCACCATGCGTACTAGTCCTTATTAAAATAGAAAAGACTGAAAATAAAAATAATTTTTTGGGTGATGAAAGATTGCTCTTACACCGAGGATGCTCCTGCATCATCTCATTTGCATACAAATAATTTCTATCTCTATCTCTTATAGGATTAAACTTTCCCTTATACTTTTTCTCTCTTTTAGGATATTTAGATGCATAATGACCAAATTCATTACAAGTCCAACATTTAAAGATTTTCTTACCATCTTTTTCTCTTCTAACCATAAGGGCTATTCCTTCCTCAATTGTCTTATCATCATCAGCTTTGCTACTGCCATCAAAATCTCAATGAGTACTTGCACTTCCTATTAAATTCAGTCAAATGTTCAGGGAATGCAAAGTAATTTCTACTCTTGCAAGTTCTCTAGACTATCTCAGATCTACTTTTGTTGATTCCAATCTACCAAGCAAGGTTTCCTTGGTGAAATCTTTAGTGTAGGGCATCACTAGGATGCTATAGGTTTGAATGGTGTTGTCAAATTTTTCAAAATCTTCCATATGACTTCATCATCATCTTTGGTTCCACCATGAGATTTAATTCCTATAACCATTTCTAATATTCTGCCAATATAACTTCTTATAGATTCATCATCCATCATCTTAACATCTTGACATGCACATATCCAACTTTGTAATCTCATTCTCTTAGCGTGATCATCACCTTCAAAAGTATATTCTAATGCTTTCCAAATTTCATGAGATGTTTCAAGTGAATTTACTTGACCATATTCATTCTTTGGAAGAACTTATAGTAGAGATTCTCTTGCTCTCATGTTACCCATGAATAGATCTCTTTCTTCTTCACTTGAATCTTCTAGCTTTGCTTCTTCAACAATTTTCTTCTTTCTCTTTTTCAAGATCCAATATCCTAGACCCATGCACAATAGATGAGTCTTCATCTTCTCCTTCCAACTATCATAGTTGGCCCCATCAAATCTAGGACTATCCTTTCTAAAAAGATTCACCATTGATCTCCCAAAGCTGTTAAGCTTATCCTTCAAGGACCTAGTGCTCTGATACCAATTGTTAAATATATAGTCCATTGATATAATTGAGAGGGGGGGTGTGGATGAATAGATTATCCAACTAATAACATCAATATCAACTTTAAACAATCTTAACCATATGAGTAATATAAACTAAAACCACAAAAAAGTACTCATAATAACACCAAATATGTTAACTAGGGAAACTCTTGATCAAGGGGAAAACCCTAGAAAAGATGGTACCCACAAGTTGATGTACTAATATAAATATTCCTTGTTAGAGAATAGACCCTATTAGGATTCTATAAATACATTCAATACATATGAGTCCCTGTTAGGAGACTTTAAATCCCTTTTAGGAGATTCCAACTTTGTTAGGAGTTGTGGAAGATAGCTGAACCCATTGCCCAAACAACTTCAAAGGAAAGACCAATGAATCCATTGTCCAAATGATCTTTGTATTAATCCTTGCAGAATAATAGAACTAAATTATACTTCCTTCCTTTGTCTCTATCCTGTCAGCTAGACTTCTGCTCCTTCTGATCTTGTAACTAGATCATGAATTGTCCATCCAATATTCCCTTGGATTGCTTACACATATTCAATCAAAACTTTGCTCCTTTTTGCACTTCACAACTAAAGATACTTGATCACATTCTATAATTTAGGAAAACATCTTTCCTTTATACCATATCTTCATAATAATTCCTCGAGTCAACCTTGAGGCTTTCCAAATTAATTAAAATAAGATATATAATTAATTATAATTACCATAGCATTGTCAGCTAACAATGTATTACAAAAATTTACATGTGTGACTCCAAGCCTTGCACACTTATTGATGACACCATCTAATTGGCCTCTATCACTAGTTGATTATACACCACCTCATTATATATTGGCTAAAGAATATAGTGCAAACATAAAAAAATTAAACAAATGCTCTATTTTTGTGCTACTCATAGTAAATCAAACACAACTATTGTACATCTTTAACTCAGACTTTGTCCTCTTAATCACCTCATCAAAACACTCTCAAGAACATGTCCTTAATTGTGCATCACTTAACTGTTAGTTATTGCATAACATAAAATCTTTGTCTGCTATTCTACTAGTCTATACAAAAACCATACTATGCTGTCATCAATAAAAAACACAGTCATGAATGCAACATATCATTACTCTCCAATGCTTAGGATACTATTCCAATTTAGTATCATCAACAACCATGCTAACACATATGTCTCAAGTAGGGATTTTTTTCTATAGGTTTTAACCACTTGGGAGGAATTTTTGTATTTTTTTGATAGTTTGATTTTTTTTTGTGATACATCAAAGTGCCTACTACTAGGTTCTCACCAAGATGATTGCTTGGTAAAATTATTGTACTAGAAACTAAGGTTTGTGCATATGTATTATACATCCAACATAGCATCCAAAACTATTCATTAAACCTATTTACTTAATTGACTAGGGATATAAACTTGAAATGATATCTACAAAGTGTAAGGAAACTCAGGTGCGGAAACAACTTCCTACACTAATCTCATAAGGAAAGTATGGTGCAAATCCTTTTAAAATCTTCTACACTTACAGATTCAATATCATGTAAACAACAATATAGTAGCCAACCATGCATACAAAAAATAGACAGAGAAAGAAACACATAACACAAAGATTTTCCGGTGGGGAAAAACCTTTCGGTAAAACAACCCCACCCCTCCAGAACCTGCACAATGTATTATCTTCAACAAAGGATTACAATACACTTGCAATGCAAGTTCAACATCAACAATTGAAGACTCCAGTAGCACCTCAGTACCTGCAAAGTTTCATCTATCACACCATTGCATTACAACATGCAACACTCATTTTATGAACATCTTAAGACCCAACAAAATGCTCACAAAGGAGTTGGGAATTTTTCATGGCTCAACCACCAAGAAACATGCACAATGCCACATGTACATCCAATACCAAGAAAAGGCCATCCATCCCTTGAATAGACAATGACAGCTTGTCATAGAATCCGCCAAAAATAGTGGTCACAAGAGAAGTGTAATGGAATCCATCATACCAACCTATTTTTGGCATATTCTCTTACACACACCAACCACTTATTCTTGGGCACCCAAATAGGCCTCATGTCATAAAATTATCTTACACCTATCATAGCTTATTCCTTAAATAGTTCTTACACATCATAGGAATCCCTCATAACCATTTTAGCCATGATCTCCTTCACACACTTCAAGATGCCGACACATGTAAGTGATCAACATGCCAACTAGACATGTACACTCACATTTACATATTATTTGCAAAAATACATTTTACAAAACAAATAATAATAAGAATAGGAATTATACAAGGTTGAGACACCTTATTCCTAACATTCTCCCACTTGTTGAACACCTTGTAAGAGCAACAGGAACATAATAGGAACTAACCGCTATAGGCCGAAAGGCCCATAGACTCTGAACACCATCTGAACTTCTCAGTGCCCACTAGTTTTGTTAATGCATCGACAACATTCTTCATAGTATCTACCTTCTCCAAATTTACCTTTCCATCTTCTACCATATCTCTCACAAAGTGAAACTACACATCAATGTGCTTCGTTATGGCATGGAAAGTTGGATTCTTTGTAAGGCAAATAGCACTCTGACTGTCACACAAAATAGTAATCTATTCTACATCAACACCAACATCAGAACACAATCTCTTAAGCAAAATGGCTTCCCTAAAAGCATGAGTAGCAGCCATGTACTCAACTTCTATAGTGGACAAAGCAACCACAGGTTGTCACTTACTCATCCAACTGATGGCACCACCAAACATAGTGAACACATAACTATTGGTGGATCTCCTGCGATCAATATCACCTGCCCAATCTGAATCCACAAACCCATGAATATAAACTGAATGCAGAGATCCAGAAGAGTTACCATGATAACATATGGAGTAATTTGATGTTACCCTCAAATATCTGAATACTCATTTAACTGCATCCTAATGTATCTGTCCAGGATTAGCCATAAATCAACTCAGGACTCCCACTGCTTGGGCAATGTTTGGTCTAGTATAGACCATAGCATACATAAGACTACCAACTGCACTAGCATAAGGTACTCTACTCATGTCCTCCACCTCACTAGGAGATTTTGGACAATCATCTATAGATAACTTTGTTCCCACTGAAATAGGAACACATAGTGGTCTACAATCTACCATGCTGGACCTGTCCAACACAGACTTCACATACTTACTTTGACTCAACCAAAGTTTTCTATTAGACCTGTCTCTCCTAATTTCCATACCCAAGATGTACCTAGCTGCCCCAAGATCTTTCATCTCAAACTGTGTTGACAACTAAGATTTAAAATCAGAAATCATACCCTTACCCTTCCCAAACAATAACATATCATCAACATATAATGCAACAATAAGAAGGTGATCATTTTCAACTCTGAAATAAACACAATGATGTTATTTCAATCTTACAAATCCAATTGACAACACAAAGGCATCAAACTTAAGGTACCACATCCTAGGAGATTGCTTCAAACCATATAGAGATTTCTTCAATCTACAAACAAAGGATTCTTTACCTTTAACAATGTAGTGCTCAGGCTGTGACATATAAATCTCTTCCTCCAAATCACCATGAAGGAAAGTTGTCTTCACATCCATCTGTTCTATCTCTAAATCATATGATGCAACAAGAGATAACAGAAATCTAATGGATGTCAACTTTGCAATAGGAGAGAATATTTCACCATAATCTATTCCCTCTACCTATGAATGCCCCTTTGCAACCAATCTAGCTTTTTACCTTTCAACACTGCCATCTACACAGAATTTCTTCTTGAACACCCATTTACAGCCAACAGATTTTCTCCCTTCAGGAAAAGGTACAAGGTCCCAATTTTTTTTTTTCTCTAATGAAACCATCTCATCATCCATAGCCTTAATCCAGGAACCTGCATCTTCCATGCCCAAAGCCTCTTTCATAGATCTAGGCTCATTAGTGTTAGTAATCAAAGCAAAAGCACAACTAGAATCTAACATAGAATAACCAAACCTTTCTGGTTTCTTTCTTTCTCTCGTGGATCTCCTCAAGGGTTGAGGTTGAGGTTGTTCATCCTCTTCTTCTGAACTGTCAGAGCTGCTAGAGCTCTCTTAATCATTAGACCCAACATGGTCTCTCTATTCAGTCTTCTTAGGGGTAGGAGGCAACTAAACAACATCTTTTTCCTTTTCTTTTTCATCTGGTTGTAGCACAATAGGAGAAGATGTTAGCTCTCTAAAAATAACATTTCTGCTATACAACACCTTACTAGTCACAGGATCCCAAAGCTTGTATCCTTTCACACTAGCACTGTACCTGATGAAAATACATTTAACAGCTTTGTTTTCCAACTTAGATCTTTTCTCCTTTGGAACATATGCATAAGCTTCACAACCAAAAACATGAAGATGTCTAATTGAAGGCTTCTTACCAGACCACACCTCCATGGGTGTCTTACCAACAAGGGCTGATGTAGGAGATCTGTTAACCAGATAGCAAGCAGTGGCCATAGCATCGACCCAAAACCTTTGTTCTAAACTAGCTCCACTAAGCATACTCCTAGCCTTCTCCATCAGTGTTCTGTTCATTCTCTCTGCAACTCCATTTTGCTCCGGGGTATAAGGAGTTGTCTTATGCCTCTTGATACCTTGTTCTTTATAGAACTGTTCAAAATCTACTGAGCAAAACTCACCACCATTCTCAGTTCTCACACACTTAATCTTCTTACTAGTCTGATTCTCTACAATGGCTTTAAATTCCTTGAATCAACTAAAGACTTGTGTCTTACTTTTAAGGAAATAAATCCATGTCCTTCTACTGTAATCATCTATGAAAGATACAAAAAATACAGACTTGGAGATCGAAGGAACTTTTACAAGACCAAATACATCAGAATGAATAAGATCCAAAACATCAGAAGATTTGTGAGAACTACAGTAAAATTGAACATGATTTTGTTTACCATATACACAGTGTTCACAGAAGTCAAACTCGAGATTGCAGTCATTTAACCCCTCAATGGGATTTTTTTTTTTCAGGGTTCTAAGACCCTTCTCACCAATGTGGCCAAATCTCATATGCCACAACATTGTCTTTTCTGCAAGAAGCTTTCCTTCCAAAGTGTTTGCATTGCCATCGGAACCAATAACCCAAGTCAACCAACCACACATCATCAGATGCATGGGCTACCAAAGCTATGATGAAAGCATCACCATCTTCTTGAGATTTTTCATAACCAGAATCTGAGGCTTTCTTCTTCTTCTTAGGCTCTTTATAGTCTTTATGAAAGTGCCCAGTCTTATCACAGTTCCAACATTTTGCCTTGGACTTATTGGAAGTCTCTGACTTCCCACAAGATTTGGATCTACCCTTATTGTCAGACTTATTGTCATTTTTCTTTCCTCTTTCCTTGGATCTCCCACGAACAACAAGGGCTTCTTTTTTTGAAATGGAAGCCTTTCTCTGCATCTCCTTTGATAGCAGCGAAGGCACCACATCATCCATTTTGAAGGTGACTAATGTGCTTCTGAGATCCATCACAAGATGGTCCCATGAATCTGGTAAAGAACACAAAAGTGTGTAGCAACAATCCTCCTCCTCTAACTTGACACTAGCAGATGTCAACTATGTAGCCAACAAATTAAATTCATTTAAATGATCCGTTAAGGATCCACCTTCCTCCATTTGTAGAGAATACAATTTCTTTCTTAGGAACAACTTGTTCACCAAAGATTTGGCCTGATACACGACCCCAAGTCTTTCCCACAAACTATACGTGATTTTCTCATCTAGAACATTCAGAAGGACTGCATTAGTTAAACAGAGTCTTATGAGACCCTTAGCTTTATGGTCTTTGATATCCCAATCTGCTTGAGTTATAGTTTCTGGTCTTGTAGTGCTTGTAGTCACTTCCTATAGGTCACGATTTTCCAGCATGTCTTCCATCTTGAGTTTCCACAACTCAAAATTAGTGCCATTAAATTTCTCCACCTCCATTCTTCCATATTATGAAATCACCATCTCAATCTACAAATAAGATTTAGGATACTCTGCACAAGACTCCCACTCAACTTGAGATTAGCTCAAAAAACCCTACCCAACAACTAGGATCAAAAGTTGATCGAGCTCTGATACCACTTGTAAGGAAACTCAGGTGTGGAAACAACTTCCTACACTAATCTCATAAGGAAAGTATGGTGCAAATCCTTTTAAAATATTCTACACTTATGGATTCAATACCATGTAAACAACAATATAGAAGCCAACCATGCATATAGAAAATAGACAGAAAAAGAAACACATAACACAAAGATTTGCTGGTGGGGAAAAACCTTTCGGTAAAACAACCCCACCCCTCCAAAACATGCACAATGTATTATCTTCAACACAAGATTACAATAAACTTGCAATGCAAGTTCAACATCAAAAATAGAAGACTCCAGCAGCACCTCAGTACCTGCAAACTTTCATCTATCACACTATTGCATTACAACGTGCAATACTCATTTTATGAACATCTTAAGAACCAACAAAATGCCCACAAAGGAGTTGGGAATTTTTCATGGCTCAACTACCAAGAAACATGCACAATGCCAAATGTGCATCCAATACCAAGAAAAGGGCATCCATCCCTTGAATAGGCAATGATAGCTTGTCATAGAATCTACCAAAAATAGCAGTCACAAGAGAAGTGTAAGGGAATCTGTCATACCAACCTAGTTTTGGCATATTCTCTTACACACACCAACCACTTATTCTTGGGTGCTCAAATAGGCCTCATTTCATAAGATGCTCTTACACCTGTCATAGCTTATTCCTTAAATAGCTCTTACGCATCATAGGAATCTGTCATGACTGTTTTAGCCATGATCTCCTTCACACACTTCAAGATGCTGACACATGTAAGTGATCAACATGCCAACTAGACATGTACACTCACATTTACATATTATTTGAAAAAATACATTTTACAAAAAAAAAAATAACAAGAATAGGAATTATACAAGGTTGATACACCTTATTCCTAACACAAAGTGTATGTTTTAAACCTCTTTATCTATCATTTCTGTCCTATAGAAATAATAATAGAAACACTTAATCTAAATGTGGGTGTATGAAACTTCTAGCTAAATGAAAAAAATGAACTACAAATACTATTCTATGTTGTTTTCCTTTGTTGGAGGAACAACTATTGGTTTTGTTACCAATGGCTATAGGAGCAATAGAGCTCTTAATCCTATCACAAGAAAAACTAATTCTACCAATTGGGTTCACTCACCAAGCTATCCCCCTAGGGTAAGTGTGTTGGAAATACAAATGGGAAATGTATACTTCTAAGTGGGGCGGGGGGGGGGGGGCGAACCAAAAGTACTAATCTCTAACAAATAAAACTTTTAACTTTAAAACAATGCATGCATAAACATATTGAAATAACATGTAAAGTAAATGCATCCACATGAACACTTGACACCAGATATGATTACTTAGAAACCCTCCAATGAGAAGGTAAAATTGGGGTGGGGATTACACCCACAATTCTTCACTACTACAACTATAAAGTTCACATGTTAAAGTTACATACTTTGACCATTCTCATGATCTACCTTGTGAAAGGCTTTCCTTATTAAATGCTTACAAAGGATTGTTAGATCCTGCCATGTTAACGGATTTTAACACCCTGTTAAAAGTGTGCTTGGCTAAAGGACTTTAGAACACTCACTTGGAATGTCACCCTATTAAAGGATTTTACTATGGCTGTTAAATCAACCTTAGTTCAAAGGATTTCACCCTACTAATACAGTTTTTAGAAAGTACAATAGAATGTTTGATCTAACTACTTATAATCTGGTATTTCTAATTTTAGATCTCAATTTAGTCCATCTTGATCCTTTTTGATCTGATATGAAATTGATGTATCCTTGATCCTTTGTTTTCAACAAACTAATCCTATAATTCTATCCTTCTTCTAAGTCACCTTGAAACTAATCAATTCACCACTTTCATTTCCTTCAAATTTTTGCTAGCATCACCTCCTCACATACATTCATACTCACACTAAATTATGGGGCTTTGTCTCCCTTTAAAAAGACTTTGGTGGCTTAGGTTAGGTGTGAATCTATGATTCAGATTCATTTATTTTTTGCATTTGAATCCTTCCATTTTTTTGATTGGTTGCATGTTGATCGCATTGGGAATCCAAATAGATTTGATCTTTTCTTCAAAGCTTCTAGATCTATCCATAAGTCGGCTCAAAAATGGTTTACATAGTTCTTTGTGCCATCACAAACAACTAGGTCCATTTTGTGTTACTCAACACTTGATAATACTGATGCTTGATAGTTACTATAATTCTATTTGACTTGGCACCTAAACTTTCTTGGCATCAACTATTCACTCGACACTTGAACTGCTTGGCACTGTCTATTTTCTTGGCAATTGATTTACTCAGCACATGAGTCACTCAACACTCATTGAAACTTGACATCTATACATATTATACTCAACATGTATTACTAGGTTGGCATGAACTTAGTAAATATCTTAAGTGTATTGACACTCAATTGTCAAAACCAATTTGAGATCAACAATCTCCCCCTTTGACATGAGTGGAAAAAACACTTAACTATACATGGTGAATCTAATTTCCTCGAGTATAATATACATATAGTTCTACATATATACAAAACTTCAAAATTGTTCAAAATTTTGTAATGGGCTCATATACCTCAAAATTTTGTAACTCCCCCTGAGTTAATGTGTCTTTTCTATATCCAAAATCTTTCTTAGTAGATTTGCCTCTTGCTAATACTCTTTGTCTTCAATCATTCTAATACTCTTTATCTGATGTGCCCTATTTCTACTTTTCTATTGTTTTCTCCCCCTTCGTTTGCTCTTTTCTCTATTTACTTTATCTCCCCTTTTCACATGTCCCCCCCTGGCATATTTTTCTCCTCCTTATTCTTATCTCCCCCTTTTTGACACTTATGTTGAAGGGTCTATACACTAATTGTGTATTTTTCCAAGAAGTTCTTATTGACTTTCATTAGAAACATCCTAGTTGTCTATTGCAACATCTAACAATTTGATTTGGATGGTTGTCTCTACTACAAGGTAAAATAAGCCGTCCAATGTTGAAAGATTGGGTTCTTTCTTTAACACTACTTCTACATAGTGCTAGTTCTTTCTAGAGTATTTCCATATGGGGGGTAAGGGAGGCTTGAATGTAGACTAGCTTGGCTCTTGTGCCAGCCTCTTTTGTTGTTAATATAGCTAGTTCCTTTTTTGTGTGAAGTGTTTAATGAAAGTGCTTCTCACTTTGAGGTAGGATTTGTGGCAATTTAATGCATGATATCTTTAGGTTTCTTTCCAGACTTAGAATCCTCTAGCTTGTTTCTTGTGTGAAGAGTGTGGGGTCATACAATTTTGTGTACAGTAAGAATATATTCTCAAGTACCTTCTTCACTTTTTAAATCTTTGTAGAAAAATCTACTTGTGATAGTGCTATTCCACTAGATATCTTCTCATTAACCTTTCCTTAAAACTTCTTTTTAGACCATTCCATGAGTTTGACATTGGTTTCCTAGTCTTCATTTGTCACCTGTTCAACAATTTCTAACAATTGTTCTAATATAGGCTTGCTTTCATCAGGTTTTTGCAAGTTGAAGGCATCTAAAAAGATGTCTTTGATTTAATGAAGTGCTTTCCTTTGCTTATACTCCTTCTTGAGTATCTTTTATTCTTCTTTCTTTCCAATGCCTCTTGCATGATACTAATTTGCTCTAAATTCATGGTTGTATAGTCATATTTTGGTATAATTATTTCTTCATCTAGTGTTGGGTCTCCATAATGAAGTACCCTTGCAACCTTTGTTGAGCTTGAGCTTGGTGTAGAAATCTGAAGTGGCATTGTATCAGTGCTTGGCTCTTGAAGGACTTTGGTAGGAGTGCCAGTTGTTGGTAAATTAACTAATGTTTGTATGACTTCCTGCTCCTTTTCTTTGGGTATGTCCTTGTCTTCTTCTGATCTTCCTTGATCAATCACAATTATTTGTGGTACACCTTGTGTTTATGTAGTAGGTATAGACACATGTATCTATCTTTCTTGTTCCTTTGTAGGTTCTTCTGCAGTTTGAGTCTATTGTTCAATCATAACAACTTTTATTGTGGTGTCAACCTTTGCTGATGTATCCTTTGATGTTTGCACTTGAGGTGGACCACTAGTAGTTGTAGGGATGGTAAAAGGTGATTCCTATGTATTTACCTTATCCCTAGTTATGTTAGCTACTACTTTCTATAGTTCATCCACACTGACCAACACTAGATTATCACACAATTTAGCCTGTAGTGTGGATTGGTCAAGGATCTTCTTTAGATCTTCTATAGTTAGTGGATTAATATTTTGAGCTAAGCTATCAGGCACATCTTTCACTTTTATTCTATCTACAGGTGTGTTTGTGTCATGTGGAGGGCTTAATGGTGGCAATTATGTGTCTTGCACACTTTTTTCTAATTGCTGCTCCTTAGCTGTTGCCATTTCATCCTTTTTCTATTATGCCTCTTTCACTATGTTATCTCCCTTTTCTTTCTCATTTTCTCCTTCCTTATCATCATTCTCATCTTCTCCATTGTTCCTTCCCTAAAAGGGATCCTCTTATCCTTCCTTGATAGTAGTCAAGCCATATATCAATTTCCACATTTGAGTGGATTTCTTTACAACATCTTCAATCTTGTTTTGAAGAATTCTAAATGCCCTATACTTGGGTGCAAATTTGCTACCATGTTTCTTGTTTGCCTTTGTGATTTTCCCCTTTGACAATTCTAGCGTCACTTGTACCAATGTAGATTCTCTTATTTCCTTTTTCATATTTAGGCAATAGTGCCATTTATTCTCAACAATTGAATACAAATCTTTGGGCATTGTGTTATCAAATTCAAGAGGGGTATTCTTGAACTTTTCCATCATGGCATACATTGATTCTTCTAGCATATTCTGGTCTTCTCTACTCAATTTATTAAATTCAATATTTTTCAATCTTGTAAAGTTTGCATTATCCCTAACATTATCACAAATTTTTTCAGTAGTAGACTTGGAAGCATGAATTACCACTTTGAACTGGCTTGTATCTTCTGACTTGATCTTTTCATAATCAATTTCTGGTTATGCCACATATTTTATCCTTAGTTCCTTCTACACAGGACCTTGTTGTTTAGTAGCCTTTTTGACACAGTGCAAGGTAGGAGAATCTCCAAAGGAGATATCCTAGCTCCCCAGCAAATAACCATGTAGTGGAAACATAATAGCAAGAAGCAATAACACAAGATTTGATACCAAATCACAACTCTTTATTTATAAAGTATAATTGTTACATGCAATGTGCCTGGCTATAGAGCCTTCCCGATTTCAGGAAAATACAATAGAAATTACAATAATTTTTTTGTAAGATCCCTCAAGATCTAATCCAAAACCTAGCTAGTCTAGATCCACACTTTGGTGGAAACCCCAAGGAAGATCTCAATTGTGCTTGCAAGCCACCAAGCAATCTCCTTGTTTTGCAAGCCGCAACTACTAGCTCTTCTCCAAAATTCCCTCCTCTACCACCTCCTTCTTCTCCATGATGGATGAATAATAACTAAAGACTTACCCACAACCCCTAATTATACCAATCTAATCCACAAGTCAGCCTAGAACACAACTTAAATATAAATACATAGTTTAATGTCACAAGTCAGCCTGCAACAACAATTAAATGCCCAAAATTGATGTTTGAGTAAAATTGCAATATCTCATAGCTCTAACTGAATTATAACTCATGCTTTGAATAATAGGTAGAAATATAGATCCTATTTAATCTCTAAAATTTTTATCCTCTAACTTGTTGTAAAAAATTAGTTATACATCCTACAATAAGCACCTAAAAACACATCTCCAAAAGCAAGGTAAAATGACTCAAACTTTAACTTAATCCATCCAATCTCTATGCAATAATGAGAAAATGTTCTCCAATGTGTCTCCAACACATCCCAAACCATGAAAAATATAACACCAAAAAAATTCAAGCTCAATTCTCTTGCATCAGACTCCCTAGGTAAACAAAAAAGTGTGTCCCACACTTTCATGCCCAAAGAAAGAGCAACAACCATCTTCATCTTCATCAAAGACTTCCACTCCAATAGGGACAAGAAAATAAATTGGCTCATTATCCAAATCTACATCACTCTATCAAACACTAGAATCTCAACCATCCAATAATCATGCTCACTTTTAGGAACAAACTGAATATAATGCTTCATAAGAAAATCCTTATCAATATCAGCAACTAGTGAATCCACACAAGCAAAAATAAACCCAACAACTAGTGAAACTACACCAGTAACAACAAGCCCCACATCAATAGAAACAAACTCCACATTAGTAGCAACATGTAGATCTCCATCAACACATGCCAAACTCACAACACCAACAATCTCATTGCTCACAACAAGATGCTTTACAACACATAACTCACCACCAATACCAACCAAATCATCCACAATTGAGCGCTCTACAATTTCCATGTCAAACTTAGTCAACTGATCATGAAAACCAACCTCTGCCCCAACAACAAAAAGGTTAGGAATATTTTCAACAAAATCCTCTAGCTTCTCTACAAGTTTTGTATTAGACCCCACAATTTGATCAACAAAACCAATGTCTTCCATCTCGACCTTGTCATGCCATCTTCTCTCACGAACAAGTCTCTTAACCAGCCAAACAACTCTCTTTTAGATTGGTAAACTCCACCTCCAAAAACATCTATAAAATTCCTTCCTCACCCCATCCTTAACTTGATTAGCCAAGCTAGCTTCAAATTGAGTAGACATCTCAGAAAACCTCCTTTCCACCACATCACAAAGATTCACAATCATCTTAGGGTCCAATCCTCTCAGAGCCATATCCTAAGATCTTCATAAACCCTCTACAAAAAATCTTTCCCACACTCCTTGTGACAACCTTGAGTTTTTTGGAAGTCATATTGCAACCTACCACCTCACATGAACAATCATAAACCACACCACAAGTCCAAGACCACAGATCTACAATCCACAAACTCTCTATGATCATGTCTCAACAAGATTAGTCTTCCATCTTCACATCCATCGATCCATTTGTAAGCCTCCTAAAATTGAAACCAAGAACTATAATCAGCCACCTCACAACCAAGAGATCTAAGACTCTAGAATGAAAATCCACCGCTAGATCAAGATCAAATTAGATCTACTTCTCCAACCCAAATCCTATTGCAAACTACCTCAACTTTGGCAATCTGTCTACATGCTCAAGAACAACCTTCACTTTGATACCATCTAATGTAGTGCAAGGTAGGAGAATCCCTAAAGGAGATGTCCTAGCCCCCCAAAAAATAACCACATAGTGGAAATACAATAGCCAGAATCAATAACACAAGATCTGATACCAAATTACAACTCTTTATTTATAAAATATAACTGTTACATGCAATGTGTTGGGCTATAAGGCCTTCCCAGTTACAGCTTAATACAATAGAAATTACAATAATAGTTCTACAAGATCCCTCAAGATCCAATCCAAACCCTAACTAGTCTAGATCCACACTCTGGTAGAAACCCCAAGGAAGATCTCAATTTGTGCTCGCAAGCCCACCAAGCAATCTCTTTGTTTTCCAAGCTGCAACTACTAGCTCTTCTCCAAATTCGCTCCTCTACCACCTCCTTCTTCTCCAAAATGGATGAATAATGACTAAAGACTTCCCCAAAACCCCTATTTATACCAATCTAAGCCACAAGTTGGCCTAGAACACAAATTAAATATAAATACATAAATTAAATGCCACAAGTCTGCCTGCAACAACAATTAAATGCCCAAAATTGATGTTTGAGTAAAATTGCAATATCTCCTAGCTCTGATTGAATTAGAACTCATGCTTTAAACAATAGGTAGAAATCTAGGTCCTCTTCAATCCTTGAAATTTTCATCCTCTAACCCATTCTAAAAAATTAGTTATACATTCTACAACAAGAAGCTCAAAAATATATCTCCAAAAGTAAGGTAAAATGACTCAAGCTTCAACTCAATCCATCCAATCTCTATGAAATAATGAGAAAAGGCTCTCAAATGTGTCTCCAATACATCCCTAACCATGAAAATCATAACTCCACCAAAATCCAAGCTCAGTGTTCCTGCATCAATTTTTCTTTTCATTTACTTGCTCCTTGGCCTTTTGAGTGGTGGCCCTTGTGCTGGCTCTTGTAACTAGATCATTAGGCTTTGCAAGGCTTGGTTTAGCTACTTTCTTTCCCTTTGGTTGTGCTACATGCTATATTTTATCCTTCCTCTTCTTTGGTTCTTGTTTGGCTGGTGCTTCCTTTGCTTGTTCCTCCTCGACACCTTCTTCTTCTTAATCTTCACCCATGCCTTGGGTTAGGGCAAGAGGTTCTTGGCCTTTCTCTTGTTCTTCATCTTCTTCTTCTTCATCATCATCCTCATCATTTCCTTCAACTCCTTCACCAAACTTGGCTTTAAGTTTCTTCATGATTTTGTCTTTCTTTTTTAAAGTTGAAGTAGTTTTCAACTCCATCTCAACTTTTGATTTGAAAACATCATAATTACCAAAATTTTTGGTCGACTTATCAACTTGATGGTAGCTAATGCTTCATCAATGTTGATTTCATAACCCAAAGGCCTTAGCCATTCGACTCTAGGCACTGCAACTTGGATTAAGGTGTAGTCAATATTTACTAGAAAGAAAATATCATTATAATATTTCTTCACCAGGGAAATGGGAATTCTTAGCCTTTATTTCATTGACTGCTTGAAATCTATATACTCATTTATTTGCACAACAACAAACCTATTGGTTTTCCATCCTACTCTACCAAAAGATGGAAAATCATTTTGAACATAGAAAAATATGCATATAAATATGGAACCAAACTTACATTGTGCAATTTTAGATCTCCTTATTGCTCCTAAGTTCTCCATTATCTATTGCATTTGTAGCTCTGCAAGATCATACGTATGATCTTTCTTCACAATATTATATTCTACATCAATTACTACACATGGAACACTATTCAGTCAGCTTGACTGATAGAATTTATGTGATATGACCCTCACTACAAATTCAGGAAGCGGATGTATCAATTGTCATTCCTCTCTTGTTCCACTTTGCCCCTGTATTTTTCTCTATCACCTCTTTAGAGTCGCTTCTCAAAGTCTTAGGCTGATCTAGGGTTGCATATCCTATAATCCTATGTACAATTCTCTTTGAAAGTTTGATGGGTCCACCTTCCATCCATAAAAAACCATTGTATATTCTACTCAAGACAATTCTGATCCATTCAGTTTTGAAGACAGTGGGGAAATCTAGGGCACAAGTTAGTCCCTTTCTCTCAATAATCTTGAACCCTTCCTTTAACACTTAGTTTTCACAAAATTTATCATATTCCTAAAGAATTTCTATGTCTCCAATTCATAAAAATTTGCAATTATAACACGTCCTCACATCTTGAACCATAACAACCTTGGGTGGAATAATAACTAATGCATCTACTAGGTCGTTCTTGTGAGAAACCTCTGGTATTGCCCTAAAATTTGGTTGTTTTATCTTATTACTAATGAGTTGAACTTCACATGGTTCCTTATCCTTTGGATTCTTAGAACTTGAGGCCATTTTACAAACTAGGGTATTAACAAATATGGAAATTGTGTAGCTTGACAGATGAAGCATACCTTGAAATTGATGATCTGACGCTTGATCTTCACTTTGATTCCTACAAATCCTTTGTTCTTGCTTGAAAATCACTTCTTCGCTCTGCTTGCTCTTGCTCTATGTTTGTAATGACAAAAAAAGAGCAAAAATTGGCCTTATACCCTTCAAAACATTGCATTTAATACATGGTGCATATACAACTGTAAACTCAACTTCTATGCAATGTCTATTTCACTCAGCATCCATTGATTTCACCATCATTAGTAGCTATAAGAATTACCCTTACTCAACTTCTATAGAATTTTCCTTCACTCAGCAACCACTACTGACTCGACTTCAACTAGCTTTGGCTATCATCTTGGCACATACTAGAATTTACTCAGCAATTGAAGAGGACTTTTCACACTCGGTAGTAAGATGAAAACTTAAAGATTTCTCCTTGGTTTTTCCTTGTTGATGTGCATCTTTACTCATGATAATTTATCCTTTTTAGCACTAACTTATCTTGGAACTAATGTGTGATAAAGCATTTAAATATCAGTCCCACATACCTCCTTTTGCTTAGTTTGATGAGATGTGACAACTTGACCTTTTGGGTGAAGTTATCCCGTCATTTGATGTGCTCCACCCATCTTTCCTCCTCAATGTTTTGTTCATCCTCTAATGTGTTCAACATCTACCTTACCTTTTCCTTTGTTGAACTCTAAGTCTGATGCCTTTGTCCTTATTGGGTAGTGCTTGCTAATATGAATAATCTTCAAATAGCTAAAGCATGTAGTTTGACTCAACCATCTATTGTAGCTACCATTGAAGTGTGTTCTTATGCAATTCTCAGGGATGTGTCCATACTCTTGACAATGATGACAACTATGTCTTGTATTGTAATCCCAGTTATAGGAATTTTTTAGCTTCTTCCCTTTGTTGACTTGTTTGATGACCATGTGGACTTGGATCTACATTCAAAGGCTCTATGTCCAAACTTCTAAAAATTGTAGCAGCATCCTTCAAATTTTGGTGCATGCATGGTTCTAATTCTACATTCATGTGCCTGATGTCCTTGCTTGTTGTACTTGTGACAATGAGTCATGTTTTTAAGCTGAGCATTTTGACCAACATTCTTGTTCCTACAAACATTAATTGTATGTCCTTTCTTTCCATAATGATGACAAGTAGGTTTAGAATTATTACCTTTATTGTTTCTTTCCTGAGCAGCTTTGGGTGATTCTCCTTCTTCAGTGCTTGTGTAGCCCAATCCTGATGTGTCTTTACTAGATCTAGGGGATTTCAGTAGTTGCTCAAAGTACTTGATGGCTTCATTTGGCTTATTGAAAATTTTAACAAATTCCTTTTCTCTTTTTAGGTCATTCTATAGTTGTTCATTCTATAACTTCAATGTAGTTATCTGAATGTTCTTGGCATTCAACTCATGATGGACATTCATCATCTGACTTAGGGTATCTAGTTGCATGTTAGAAATTTTGGCAAGGTTAGTTGACTTCTCTTCCAATCTTTTTGCCAAAATTATTTTGTCTTCTTCAATGACCTTTTCTTCTATAGCTTTCTTCTTTTTTTCAATCACCTCACATAGCAATATAGCTTGTGATTCTTGCTCCAACTTGAGATTTATAATCTCCTTAGTTTGTGCTATATTCTTGTCCTTGAGATCTGCAATTGCTGCATCAAATTCATAGGAGTTACCATCTGCAAATAACTTTGTGGTGTCAATTTCTTTGTATTGGGTGTCATTTTCTGCTATAGCAATCTCTTTTATTCTCTTTAGTGAACTTCTCAAGGCATCTATGGCTTCATTAAGTTGTTGTAGTAAGAGATGTATCTCAATCTCTTGATTCTCAATGGTCTTTCCCAACTTGTAAACCTCCATCTCAATATCTTTTCTCCAAGCTGTAAGGCTTCTCTTGATGAAAACTCAGCTCTGATACCAATTGTTGGAAATACAAATGGGAAATGTATACTTGTAAGGGTTGGGGGTGGGGGTGTGTGAATCAGAAGTACTAATCTCTAACTAATAAAACTTTTAACTTTGGAACAATGCATGCATGAACATATTGAAATAAAATGTAAAGTAAATGCATCCACATGAACATTTGACACCAGATATAATTACCTAGAAACCATCCAATGAAAAGGTAAAATTGGGGTAGGGATGATGCCCATAATTCTTTACTACTATAGCAATAAAGTTCACTTATTAAGGTTACATAGTTTGACCATTCCCATGATCTACCCTGTGAAAGGCCTGTCATGTTAAAGGCTTACAAAGGATTGTTAGATCCCACACTGTTAAAAGTGTGCCTAGCTAAAGGACTTTAGAAAACTCACTTGGAATGTCACCCTATTAAAGGATTTCACTATGACTATTAAATCAACCTTAGCTCGAAGGATTTCACTCTACTAATATAGTTGTTAGAAAGTATAGTAGAATGTTTGATCTGACTACTTACAATCTGGTATTGCTGATTTCAAATCTCAATTTAGTCCATCTTGATCCTTTTTTATTTGATATGAAATTGTCAATTTGCCACTTTCATTTCCTTCAAATTTTTGGTAGCATCATCTCCTCGCATATATTCATACTCATACTGAATTATGGGGCTTCATCTCCCTTTAAAAAGAATTTGGTGGCTTAGGGTTAGGTGTGAATCTATGATTGAGATCCATTCATTTTTCCTACTTGATTCCTTCCATTTTTTTGATTGGTTGCATGTTGATCACATAGGGAATCCAAATAGATTTGATATTATCTTCAAAGCTTTGAGATCTATCTATAAGTCAGCTGAAAAATGGTTAACATAGTTGTTTGTGCCATCACAAAAAACTAGGTCCATTTTTTGTTACTTGGCACTTGATAATACTGATGCTCGACACTTATTGTAATTCTATCTAGCTCAGCAGCTAAACTTGCTCGACATCAACTGTTCACTCGACACTTGAACTGGTTGACACTGTCTATTTGCTCAGCACTTGATTTATTCAGCACATGAGTGACTCAACATCTATACATATTATACTCAACATGTATTACTAGCTCAACATGAACTTAGCAAATATCTTAAGTGTGTTGACACTAAATTGTCAAAACCAATCTGATATCAACAAAGTGAACAACTACAGATTTAAACTTCAAATGATAAAGAACAACAATAATAACTTGTATTGATATCAACTCATAGAATAGTACAAATTGGAAGTGATAGTTTATATCTAAAAAATTCTATTGCAATTACAAACTCCACTAAACTATATCTCCAAGGTTTGATTCAAAAACTTTATTTAAAGCAACTACAAAAACTAACTTCCAAGATCTAACTTCAACAACAAGAACTTAGCAATGTAATGAATTATTACATCATGGTACACATCTCAATGTAACGAGTCTTCAACAATTACATGACATAATGACTTCTAGATTTGCACTTGTATTTGAGTTGAAACCACTTGACTCCTTTTGATGTAATATGAAACATATTGGGTGGAAGGGTTCCCTTCTAAGTGAATCTGGTAAGGAACTTCTAAAAGATTCTCTCCAAAATTTCCTAGACTCCCCTCATCCTATATTGGTATTTTATTTGAATTGAACCCACTTGACTCCTTCTAATGTAATAGGAAACATATTGGGTGGAAGGGTTCCCTCCTTAGTGAATTTGGTAAAGAACTTTTGAAATATTCTCTCCAAAATTTCCCTTTTCATACCTGAAGTCTCTTTAAAATCCCTTCCAAATATGTAGAATCTATTGAGAAGATTTTAAAAAATTCATTTGGACTAGTGTTGAAGAAAATAAAAGACTTTCTCTAGTTTCTTGGGAGAATGTGTGCAAGAAAATGAAAATGGGAGGCCTGGGTATTAGGCCTATCAAGACTAAAAATAAATCCTCGTTGGCTAAACAAATATGGAGAACTTATGCACAGGAGAAAGAGTAGAATGAAATCTAGAAAGTAGAATATATCTTTCTTTTTAATCCTATAACTAATATTTTTGAAATGGATGCTCCCATTAAAGGTTCTGTCATCTAAAATTATGTCCTATAAGATAAAGACTTAGCAACCAAACATAGTAGATGGATTTAGGGGAAATGTAATTATATTAAATTTTGAGAGAATAGACGGAACACATATAGGTGCCTAAGTTATATTATCTATTTTAGCAAATTTGTGGAAAGATATAAAATTTGTTATGGGCCCTTAATTTGTGACTATATGATTAATCAAAATTGGGTAAGTATTCTATTTATTTATATTTTTTCTTGTTGAGTCCTATCATTGATCAACATCCTTTTTGGGCCTAGTCTTCGGTCAAGCATCTTATTCCTAAGATTAATATGTTATTTTGGCTATTCCAAAAAAATAAAATTCTTGCTATTAACAATAATTCCAAAAGAGGCTTTTTTATGCCAAAAATATGTTATCTCTGCAATATCAACAAAGAATTGTCACAACACCATTTACTCAATTGTTCTTTCTCTTCAGAGGTTTGGATGAAGCTTCTCTAGAAAAATAATCTCTACCAATTTTTTCCTAGATCTATGTAGGATTTTCTTAATTAGTGGATTTTTATTGATTCTATTGTAGACAAGTCCTTCTAGATCCTTATTTCTCCCTATTTCATCTAGAACATATGGAAGGAATGCAATAACCATATCTCTAGGGATAAGTTCTCTACACCCTTTATGGCTTTAGAAAGAATCTTTACAAGATTAAAGGAAAATTATTTAAGCTTTTTGAATTCAAAGTCAACCTCAACTCTGGACCTCAAGCATAGTATTTTTGAAAATGTCATAGATTATAAAACTTGGAGTGTTGTAGAAATGTTTTATTAATGACAATTTTTTTCATTGATGTCAACATATGTTCTTTAGATAACAAGAGACTCAAATTATGTATATTGTAGGTCAATGATTAGTTCAGCATAGGCAATGGTTGACAGATTTGGATATATAATCTTACTTTTGTGCAGATTAAGAAGTGCATACATAATTTCCATATTCACGATATTTTGTTTGATATTTTGGTTTGTTTGGAGTTTATTTGTTGAAGAGTGGTAGCAAACCAGTAAGAAGTGAAATATGCTAGAGGTAGTTGCATTATTATTTTTTATATCTTGATGGTGAGATGTAACTAATGCTAGTGAGAATGAAAGATGGTTGAAGAATTATTCATGCACATATGCTCAAAATTGTGAGTCATTTGGCTTACTCTAAAAAGGTCATTGATGTGTAACATGTGATACATTTTATTTGTGACCAACTAGATCATTGTAGCATGTGAATTGTTATTAGAAATTGTTATATTCTTATTATAGCATATGTAATACTTCATGTAATGATTTTATACTTAGTTTTGAAGAAGTGCATGCCTTAGCATGGTCCTTTGTAATTAATTATACATTGGTGAATCCCTAATAGGTTGAACTAATTAATTATTTGTAATTGATATAAAGGAAATTTATTTTCCTTATTTACAAGGGTTGGAATGCTATGGAATTTATGGAATGATAAGTATAGATGTGATTCTTGATGTTGGATTATTAGAAAAGATATCAAAAGTTGTTGGATACTCTAAGAAGAGGTATGCACATGTAATATATCATTCCTAATGGACTTCAAAGAAATTATTTGGTAAGTAAGTTATAGATTAGTCATTTAACATTGTTCAGTTTGTTATGCTTTTGTAAGTTCTTAGGTGGTTTATCCTCTTATCCTTTGAACAGTGTACTTAGGAAGTGTGCATTTCATTCTCATCAACTCCTAATAGGGTTATAACCTTCTAACAAGGGTTCAAGTTCTATTAATAATAATTTTCCTTTAACAAGGACTATTGTACTAAATTCATTGTACTTGAATCCTAATAGAGTCACACCATTTTATAAGGAACTTATATATTAGTACACTATTTTGTGGGTGTTATCCCCACTAGTGTTTCCCCCTTTGATCAAGGGTTTACCTTGACAATGAAAAATATTGTGTTATGGTGCATGGTTTCTTATTGTTGTGCAAATGTTATTATTTTAATTTTTGGTGATTAGTTTTATAAGTTTGGAATTAAATATATTTTCTCACAACTCAATCTTCCCCCTATCTCATTTGTGGTGTGTGGACTTTACTTCATAACAATTGGTATTAGAGAATAAAGTCCTCTTTGAGAATAAATCTTAGTAGCTTGAGGAGATCTATAATGGCATAAAAGAAGTAGTCTTAAATTTAATGGAGATAATTATTATTGGATTGGATAATAATTATATTTGATTATAGACAATAGATTTAAAATCATATGACAAGTGAAATAGACAAGTTTGTTGAGATGAAAAGATATGATGGAGGTGTTGTCAGATTTGGTGATAATACACCTTGCTTGATTAAAGGAAAAATGTTTATCACAATTGATGGTAAGACTAACAAAAATGATGTATTATTTGTTGATGGCTTGAAAAATATTTTGATAAGTGTTGGATAGCTTGTAGATAAGGGTTATCACTTACAATTTAAATATGAGATATGTTTAATTAGAGATAAATTAGAGAATGAATTTCTGATTGATTCTAAGACCAGGGGTAGTTTATTTTAGTTGAATACATTTAAGAGAAAATCCTTTACTACTACAAGGAAGTTGGAATTAGTGCACATAGACTTATGTGGTCTTACAAAGACAATAACATTCTATGGTGAAAAATATTTTTAGGTAATAAGCTATTATAGGTGGGCATTTCAGCCCAAACCAATTCTAGTAAATTACTTTTTGATTGTTGAACCTAAGATTTGATTTTGTTCATCAAAATTGGATTTGATTTAGATTTTATTTTTCCTATTAATGGTGACATATGTAGGATTTCCTACAATTATATGGCTAAAAACAATCAATCAATGGCTCTACAGTTTGGGCAATTACATCTTACTCGATAGATATATTATGATTTTGAGGTATAAATGATGTTGTTTTTGTTTTTACATTCTCGTGAAATTACCATGATTGATTTGTATATGTTTGATGATGGTTTGTTCTAATTAGTAATTGTCATGTTGAGAGATATTGGGCTAATGAAATCATCAAACATTTATATATGTCATTAAATTCTTCTATCTACAGTCCATAAATATCATTTTATGCAATCTTAGTATTTCATTGCATGTAGGTTGAAGTTTCTTTGTATGACAAACTACTTGTGCCCGATTTATACCAACCTTTCTCAATATGAAAAGATGAACATGGCCCTTCTCTCTCATCCAACTGGTAACCCTATAGCCCATCAAGTTGTGCAGTGGATGGGGACCCTATATAACAATTAAGAAGCCTTTTGTTATGTTGTAGTTATGAGTTGAAATGGGTACTTATATCACAATTTTGACAAAGGAGTAACTTATGGTGCATACACTAAATTACCACAGGATGGACATTACATGCATCACAAAGAAGGGTAGGAACATGGAATTTCAAGAGAGGATTTGTAGCATGCACATTATGGTCATATGATGAACAAAGACTGGTTGTATATGCTTTACAATACACTGTAAACCTAACTTTGAGAAAAAGCTCATAGATTGGCTCCATTCTCTTCATGACCATAAAACCTTTGATTTGTCACTTTATATTTGCATAAACTACAAATCTTATTTTCTTAAGGCATAAAAAATATCATTTTTTTAGTGCACATAAATTGCATACTGTAAAATTAGACACTATTGAAGATACTGATATCACAGGAAAATTTGTAAATAACTTTTCAAAAAAAATTGTTTTTGAGTTTAATTATATATATATATATATATATATATATATATATACATAAATATATATATACATGTTTATATGGGTGTGGCTTAGGGCTAGATGATATACTAAATCAATATATGAATGCCATAGAATGAGCATGTTGTATGGATGGGGCTAGGGGGTTGCCTTTGTGTTGTAACTTAGCATTGTCAGGAAGTCATCCCAAAAAAATTGATGCTACAATTTATGCTACTCAAATGTGACAAGGTTCATAGTGTTCTTATGGCATAATTGATGATGTTTTTGACAATTTTTTTTCATTTAAGGGGTATGCATACTATTTTTGCACAATTTTTCTTTCAAGCTTGGATAAATATGGTGTAGAATATGTTTTGAGGGGGTAGAGGTTGGGAAAAGAGGGGTCATTCCCCAATCAGTACTATATAACATGTGAATCTCTCAGTTTGGGATCCTTCATTGACCTATTCAGTCTAATGGCCTTCTAAGAGCTATGCTCCATGAAAACACTCTTCACCTCTACATGCATAGATGAGTCTTGTATATTTGTTGATGTTATTTTATGTCCACAAAAAATAATGCTTGTACTATGATGAATTGTTCCCATTGAAAACTAAATTAAGAAACTATTTGACAATGTATTTTCTGAAAAAAGACTAAAAAACTATAGTAAGGACATAGTATTGCAATGCAAGATCTCTGGACTTAAAGTATATAACTGAAATTAAAATTAATAGTATCATCTTAGATATATGTAGGATGCCAATCTGAATAGGGGAATATTCGTGGATGTCATTGTACATCACTATAACATAATAGTTGAGCTGAAAGATGACTATGATATTGAACCCATGAATGAACCATACTCATTTATGAAATTTGTAATATGTTATAGGGGCAAAGGCCTTTATGGATTGGGGGGAATTGGAGCACCACCTTCTAGCATCTTCAACACCTCACTCATTACTCTTCCTAATGCCACAATTTAAGTAGACTTTTCCATCACTACTATATGCTTAGTAGCATTTTTCTAGTGACACAAAGAATTCTATGGCCACAACCTAGGATTTTTGGGAGTATTCTCATGAGCATCACAAGTTTTTACTAAAAATTGCAATGGATAGTTTGTTTGTTTACATAAATCTTGTGAGTGTTTTTATTGTGGCCTGATTTCTAAAGTTTTCTAAGCAATCAAATTTCAAGACCATGGCTTTTTTTTTTTGAAGGTACTCATGTTTTTAGATGAGTTTTTAAACAAAATCTAGGATTTTAATTTCTATGCACATTCTCTTGAAATTTATTTTAACTGCTTATTGGATGTTTTTTACTAGTTAAAGTCCTTGAAATTGAAGCTTTTTGAGAAGCTAACTTCAAATTTAATGTCATTGGAAAACATAACGGATAATGTGATTGGCCAACATCATGTTGGAAGACAATTAGCTCTTCAATATAAAGAACTACAATATGTGGAAGTAAAGGATGCTCTTTATGTTTTAGCATTCATGTCTAGACCATATTGTTTTGGATAATAATGTTCATCCCATAGAGGTGGGAAAAGAATAGGACAAGTTAGATGAGCATAATTATGAAGTTATGTTGCTGAAATTATTAGTCACTAATGAGATGCTTTGAGAAGGACCATCATATGAAATCTGTTAAAGAGATTCGGAGTTGCCTAAAGGATCTACACAAGATGCCAAATAAATGTAAAGTTTTCTTCATTAAGAACTTGTATTCAATTATGATGAATAATAAGATGTCTTTGTAGGATCATCTCATGAAGACCAACTAGAGGTCATTGGTTGCAAGATGGAAGAAAAGGGGTTGGTAGTCATTTAGCTAAAAAGACTACCATGATCCTATGAGCACTTCATTAGAACGCTCAACATTAGCTCCACCAATGTTGACCTAAAGTTTCATGAGTTTTACAATAAGCTCCTATAGCAAGACACATATGAAAAAAATTGGTAGAAAAGATTACATGGACAAGCCTTTATTACCAAGGACAAAGGCAAAGGTAAACCCATTGAGAAAAGAGGACAGAGCAAATAAGATGAGAGTTTCAAGAAGAATATCACATTCACTGTTGGCATATGATTAGCTATAAGTGTATCACTAATAGATTATTGATGTTTGTTCTAGAGTTTGTTATATTGTAATATCTCATCAAAATACAAAGAAAATTCCTCTACATTGGAGCTTTGTTAGTTGAAGGTTCCTAGGAGGGGAGCGGGCGCTAAGAGGGGGTTGATAGGTGTTAAAAATATCTACTACCTTGTTTCGTATTTACCAACAATAGTTTGTTTGGGGCATGTCTGCATGCATGCAGTAGGGGCACCTATTATTGTAGGGGGGCGGGGGGGGGGGGGCAACCAATAGAATTGAAGGGGGCTTGCCACTATGCAAGACATGGTATACATGTGAATAGGGGCTCGTAAATCACTGCCATTATGGAAGCAAGGTCCTATTGATGCCATAGAAATTTAGGGTAGGGCATCATTTTGTATGCACGATTACGGGGGGAGGGTGCATGAGGGCCCTTTTTGTTCTTTTATTTGTTGTGCCTATGCCTAATGGCATAAGGCGTTGTTCCCATTTACTCATTGACCACTATACTATTTCATCAACATACAAAGAAAACACTATGTTTTGTCACAAATATTTTAGATCAAATACTATACTATTTCATTAAAATACAAAGGGTGAACCCACAATACTAGGTACCACTTTTGTGGGAGGAAGAAACTTCAAAAAAATAACAAATTTTTGCATCTCCATTTCTCATACGTTCACACGAAGACCCTAGACATGTTCACGCGAACATGTTTCCACCGAGTGTTCACATGAACATATCGTGCCATGTTCGTGTGAACAAGTACGCAGCACATGTTCGCGCGAACATATATTGACAAAATTTTTGGCAGCTTAAAATGTCTTCTTCACTTTTTCAAATTCATTTTTACGGCGAGCACTGTTCATTGAGCGTTTGCGCGAACGTGTGACTTGAGCAACTTCCGTCGACATTATCTTCTCATTTTCGTTCTCATTTTCATTATCGGGTATGTCAAAATAATATTAATTTAATGTTTTTAACGTTTTTAAAGTATTTTTTTTATATTATCAAAATAGATTTTAATGTTTTCAATGCATTCTTTTTGTGTTTTTAAAACATATTTGAATGTTATATAGTTTTTAATAGTTTTGAAAATATATTTGAATGTTATTTATGTTTTTAAAACTTTATAAAACATATCTAAATGTTAATTTAATATTTTTATTGTTTATTTATATTAATTTAGAAAATAGAAAAATATTATGTAGAAAACATTAGAAAAAATAGTAAAAAATATGTAATATAAAATTTAGGAAAAACATTAGAAAATTTTTTTTAAAAAGAATTACGAAAACATTAGAGAATTTATAATTTAATATAAAATTTACAAAAAATTTATTAAAAAAATTACAAAAAAATTAGAAAATTTATAATTTAATATAAAATTTAGAAAAAAAATAGTTAAAAATTAGAAAAAAATTTTAAAATATTTTAAAAAATTGAAAATTTAGAAAAAACATTAAAAAAAATTAGAAAATTTAGAAAAAAAATTGCAAAAACATGACAAAATTTAGAAAACAAATTTAGAAAAAAAATTACGAAAATATTAGAGAATTTATAATTTAATATAAAATTTTTTAAAAATATTAAAAAATAAATTTTAAAAAAATTAGAAAAAATATTATAAAATTTATAATTTAATATAAAATTTAGAAAACAATTTTTTTAAAAAAATTGCAAAAACATTAGAAAATTTAGAAATTAATATAAAACTTAGAAAATAAACTTAGAAAAAACATTACAAAAACATTAGAAAATTTATAATTTAATATAAATTTTTAAAAACAAATTTAGAAAAAAATAAGAAAAACGTTAGAAAATTTATAATAATATAAATTTTAGAAAAGAAATTTAAAAAAATATTAGAAAAATATTAGAAAATTTATTGTTTTCAAATATTTTGAAAATAAATTTAGAAAAACATTAGAAAAAATATTTTTAAAAAAATTAGAAAAACATTACAAAATTTTAGAAGTCAAATTTAAAAAAATATTATATATATATATATATATGTTAATGTTAAATGTAAATATGTCAAATTCACTTTAATGTCTTAATCTTAGAAGTTTAATTATATGACATATCTTAAGGGTCTAGATCCTGAATTGTACATGTAAAAATATAGATTGAAATGTATAATTTTTTATTTTGAACATAGATGTACATGTCTATTTGTTCATGGTTAAAAGTAAATGTATGCACATAGTTTTAATAAATTTACATTTTTATATGTATAATTTGTGTATATGTTAACTATTGATCTTAATTTATCTTATAACTAAGTGTAATTAACTATATTTAATAACACATGTCTTAAGGGGAGATCCTAAATTATACATAAGAATGTAGATTAAAATGTATATTTTATTTCATAAATGTACATGTAAATATGTTCATGTGGTAGATATAGATGTACATACATATGTTTTCAATATTCATGTTTAAGTGTACATATGTTATTATTTTTAACATCTTAATAATTAGAAGTATATAATTAACTATATAATTCAATGACATGTCTTAAGGGGAGATCCTAAATTATACATATATAAGAATGTAGATTAATTTGCATTTCTACCTGTATGAATATAACATACATGTACATCCAAACCCTAACCCTAACCTAACCAAACCCTAACCCTAACCATTATCCAAACCCTAACCTTGACCTTAAAATTTAATTTCTAAACCCAATATTATAAATGATAATAAATACCCTAAATCATAATCTTGAACCAAATCATAAACTTCATACGCTAAGTTCCCTTATCCTAAATTCTTAACCATGGACTTTAATATTAACCCTTAAATTTAATGCTAGAAATTATGTAAGTTCGTGTAAACCTTGACAGTGTCATAAGGTCTTAAATCTTACCCTAAAATTGAGCCTAATTACACTAAAACCCTATTTGAAAACCTAATTGAAGCCTAACTTACATAAAATTAAAACAAGTTGACCGTAATCCTAAATTGTTAAAAATTACATTTGAGATACATGCACATACATGAAGTATGACCCTTGTTTTAAATGATATATATGTAACCCAACTTGAAACCTAAACCTCGAAACATTATTTTTAAAAAAAAAAAAAAGGGGTAAAAATTTATTCAAATAAAACCAAATTACAGAAGGCCTCAGACCCAACTAACCAAAACACCAACCCAAAACCAATTACATTCTGTCCTTTTCCACTAATTGCTTGAAAGTCCCAGCAAGATCAGTAGGAACATCATCCCTAACAGAAATATCCCAACTAGCACCTTTCTCTGATGCCCATTTTGCCAAGACATCAGCCACTCCATTCCATTCCCTAGGAATATGACAGAAAGAGATCCCATCCACAAAGCTACTCAAGTGGAGAATCTCTCTAACAATAGAGGCAATTTTCCAGCTAGATTCATCCACTCTCCAGTTATTTATCATATCACAACAATCTGAGAGTCAGACTCACACACCATTCTCCTCCAACCAAGAGAACAAGCCCGCTCCATAGCCACCTTAATGGCCAAAGCCTCTATCATGTTATTGGATTGAACTCCTTTCTGAATAGAGAATATGAAAATAACATTGTCATCTGCATCTCTCCCAATCCCCCCCACTCCAGCCAGTCTAGGATTCTCACGGGAGGAGCCATCAGTGTCAATCTTTAGGACTACATCAGGAGGAAGACTCCATCTCCCCACTCTACTAACCTTCCTCTTTCGTGGCTGAGATCTCTTACTGCTACTAGTTCCAAATCTTTTATCCACTAATCCTAAATTCCTAATAATACGAGAATCACCAGGATCTACCGGCTCTAACATATCACATTTAGCAGAGATAGTCTCTTGAAGCCTGGTTAGGATCAACTGCCATAGTTTAGTGGCTCCCCAGTTGGAATTATAGAAGATCTAACAGTTACACTCCAACCAAAGATTCCACAGAATGAAAGAAGGTCCAATAGCCTAGGCCACCTAAAGCAATTAAGTTTTCGTAGGGGATCTGCCAAGGCTGTCCCAAAATTTAACAAGAGATTCGACATGAATATGGCTATGGCACCACGCCTCCCACCACTTATGCAAGATCTTTCTAGAGAGAGGACATAAGAAGAAAACATGAGAAACATCTTCCCCATCCAACATACATAGGGGACAGAAAGAGGGTCCCTGAAACCCTCTTTGCTGGAGATTATCCCAAGTAAGACACTTATTTTGCGCAACCAACCATAGAAAAAAATTACATTTTGGCCAAGAAAATTTATTCCAGACCTTCCTCCACCAACGAACCACCTGAACTACATTACATTGGCTACCCAGCCGAGCATATCCCTGGGCCACACTGAACTTACCTTTTGGGCAAGGACCCCAAGCCAGGATGTCTTTGTCTTTAGAAGAGTTGTAAAGCCTAGCAAAGAGAAGATGCACCAGTTCAGCCCAAATCTCTGAGGAGCCCCCTGTGGGCCAAATTTGTGGATCCTTCCAACTAGCCACCTCCATCAATCCACACCTCCGAATAGTCTTGAATTGAGCTACCATGGTCCAACCTGTAGAAGAAAAAACCTAAAACAGAGACAAAAGGTGGGGAAAACTGGAGAGAATAGGAAGGTGGCCATCCCAAGAGTCCTGCCAGAATAACACACTTGACCCCTCATTATAGATCCATAAAAGGCCATCCTTGATAAGAGGAGCACCCCTTTTAAGGGTGTCCCAAATAAAGGACCCCTTACCATTAAGCTCAAGTCTAGGAATATACTAGACCTCCACTCCTAAGAAATACTTATGGGTCAGAATCTTGGCCCAATCCTGATCTTGATTCTTGCACCATCTCTAGTATAACTTTGTAGCAAGAGCTTTGACACCAAGAGCCATACATTTAAAGCCTAGACCCCCAGAAAACTTAGGCAAACAAACTATGTCCCAGTTGACTAAGCTCCATTTAGAGGATTGGAGATTGCCTAACCAAAGGAATTGTCGTGACAAAGCATCAAAATCTTTCAAAACTCCCACGGGAGGTGTTTGCACTAAACACCTGTAAATAGGAAGAGCCTGAATCATAGTCTTGAGCAGGGTAACCCTCCCAGCAAATGAGAGCCACCTATGAGTCCAGTGACTCACTTTGCTAATAATATCAATCAAGAATTTCAAACCTCAAAACATTATCATTTAAGAGTAATATAAATAATTTATTAGGTACCCTTTAATTGAATTCTCTAATAATACCCTCCAAAATATAATAAAATCTTAGAATAACAAATTAACTCTAACCATAACCAAACTCTCAACTTTAAAGTTATCTTATACTTATATGCAAATTAATCTAGGTCTGGATGTGTTACAGATTATCTAGGTCCATGATGTGTGATGTATGTTTAATTACATGTGTATAATTTTTAATGTTAAAAATAAAAAAGTATGTACAACAGAAAATTTAGCTCTTCATACATTTTTACACATATGGCTTCACACGATATGCTTGATGCGGCTTCTGGTACGACACCTGATGTAGTTCCTACTGCGGCTCCTACTACGACATAGGATGGTGTAGTTCCTGTTGCAGCACCTGATGCAGATCCCGATATGGCTCCTCATGCAACTCATGGTGGGGCTCGTGCTACAGCTTCTGGTGGGGCTCCTTGTGTACCTCGACATAGGGCTCGTCATGCAGCTCATGTTCTAGCTCCTGGTGTGGCTCATGTTCCAGGTCAGGCTGCACCTGCAGCTCTTACTGGAGGTCCTGCTGCACCACCTCCATGCATCGATATTGATGCATTATTTGCATTTTCAGAGCATGAGGTTGCTAGACTACAACACTCTATATTGAGCTCTGATGATGGTGTTTATAGAGACATATGTACTACGATATGTAGGAGTTTATAGGATTTGACAGCTAGGTTTAGAGGTCACCATTCATTTACTCCTGCCATATTAGCTTCCATATCTTGGGCTTAGGGTTAAGGTTTCAGGAGATGCATCATTTGATGATGTCAAGAGGGTAGCCCCCAAAGATGTCATTCGGAGAGAGTTATTTCCAGCTTATGAGGGGACACAAGGTAGGGTGAGAGGCTACAGAGTCACACGATGCAGAGACCCTATTATTGCTAGCATGATCTATCCATGATTTTTAGCTACATATGGTCGTTATCCTAATAACGACCAAATACCCCTTTATTTTGCACAACAGTTGTACGCTGAGTTTCGTATAGGGCTCAATGTCAACTACTTGGATATTCCTGATTATTATGGATAGGGGCGTGGTCAGGTGGCAGATCGTGACCAGGATCGCAGTGTAGATCATCTACCACCTACAAATCTTAGACAGTTTGTTGGACCGAGGATGCCTCCTGTGATTCCTACACATGTGTCTATTGCAGATAGAGTTGTCATTGCTTCTCAAAGGGAAGTAATTGACACTATTGGGCACATTGCATCTGCGGCAGCTAGTATCACATTAGATTCTATGGGTCATTATCTTCATAGTCGACGTCCTCGTCCACTTGGTCGACCATCTTCACAGGCATCTAGTAGCACTTCAGGTGCCTCCTTTGATGATGCATATAGAGCTGCTAGGCTACCACTGCCAGGCGATATTCGTGGTCTTTCAGGACAGCAGACACATATGGATATGTCACTATATTTTTTGGAGGATATGTTGCACTTTATCAGCTATATTTTTGATACACAGAGGATTCCAGTACACACGGCGATGGATGTTGTTAGACAGCATCAGAGCCCTGACACAGTTCCATAGATACAAGACGCCGCACCAATGATAGATGATACACCTATGTGTAGCTCACAACATTCGGCACCAGACTCACGACACTCTACAAATGACTCGAGCATGCAAGTTGGAGATGTCCATATTACAACTGAGGGCCTTGATGATTTTGGTGAGCAGTTGCGAGGCCTATCTAAGATTGATACTAGTTCGACCCTGGGTATTTCATCATACATGGACTTGTTATTCGGACTTGGTAGCACTAATTCTACACCAGATGTACTCAGCCAGTTGCACAGTCCACTTCACTCAGATTTACTAGCAGTTAGACATGGAGTTTCAGGCTCAGGTGCATCAGTAGATGATATGATGGAGTCTGCTGATCATCCTCCACCTCCGAAGACCTAGGTACATATATAATTTATTTTTAATTTTAAATATATATGAAATTAAAAAATATGTTCATTTATTGAAAAATTTAGTTCAGATATATATGCAGATATTTAATTTAATCTTTAACTTGTAATAAATCATGTAGGCACAGGTTGTTGAGCACATGGTTACACATACTGTTGGTTCAGGGCATCATATACATTAGAGAGATGATTCTATTGAGGTACCTGGTAGTGCTCAGGTACTTGAGTTTTAAATAGTTTGTTTAAAGTTATTTAAATATTTTGAAAACTAGATATATATATCTATATATATGCAAATTTGTATTTAATTTGAATGTATATGTACATGATGCACGTATGTATATATATGTTTTAAAGATAGAACTCTAACACATGTATGTATATATGTATATATATTTGCAGGGCTTGGTTGATGCACCTTAGCCAGAGGATGTATAGGAGACTCGATTAGAGGGTCGTTTTGTTCGTATGAGTCTTGAGGGGTCCTTCTAGTAGTAGATCAAATTTATATATTTTTTGATGCATATATATTGGAGGTCCAGTTTACATGTACACATGTGTATTTCAGTTCCTTGATGACATCCATGTACTTTCACTTTTTATTTGATTATTGAGTATTTCAGTGTTAGATACCATCACATGTATGTATATATGACTTTTTATATTTTGCTACATACATATATTTATTCGAGATTTACAGTTTGCATTTCAGATACATAGAGATATATTAGATCTGTAGATGTTTATTCTTGAGACGTGTATATGTGTATAAGTTGATAAATGAATTTAAATTATTAAATTCATCCATGGTACAATTAATTTAAATTATTAAATTATATAATTTTTTAATAAACTAAATTTGATAATTAAGAACTTATGATCATACAATTAAAAATATATTTAATTCAAGATGAAATTCAATAGTTTGAAAAAAAGTTGATATTTAAGAATGGTAACATAGATAATGAAATTGTGTAAGTTCAAAATTGTAACATAGATAATGAAAGTGTTGAAGTATAAAAAATACATAGAGGGTACTATGCAAGACAAGCAAGCAATGTTTGAATTATGTGATGCAATCCCTAATTTGTGTCCCAATGAACTAATTGGTTTTGGAGTTCCTGGGAAACCTATTGGAAATTTCAAGCAGAACCTCTCCCTCCATGACTATTCAGGAAGCACTTCCGCAAATAAAAAAGTATTGGCCTTCATGGGATCAGACGACAAAAAAAAATTCCATAGACTCAAGACGATGTGGCACTGTCCTTATTGATCAACTAAGAGTTATGATTCAGAATGCACGAGGGCAACTACAAGATAGTGCGTAGAAATATATACTTCAAAAAGTGTGAAGAGTGGAATTTGGTGTGGGTGGGGCCATGTGACCTCATCCCTCTAGAGCTCCATGAGATAGAGCTTATATTAAAATTTGATAGAGATCACACTAGTAGAACTTCTTGTCCGACTGACCGCTTGTGTTGTTTGGGTAATTCATTCTAAACAGATACAGTTGCATATCATTTATCAGTCTTGAAAGCATTATATCCTGATGGTGTCAAAGTACTTTCTCTATTTTTTGGTATTGGTGGAGCAGAAGTTGCTCTTCATCAATTTGGAATACATTTAAGTTGTGTTGTATCTATTTTAAATTATGAGTTTCCTCGCATTGTGATGGAAGTGAGAGAAATAATGCACTCAAAAGCCTCAGCTAGTAATTTTTCTTGATCAATGTGTAGGCTCATTTTTTTTGTAAATAACTCAACGTTAATAAACTACCTAAAAAATAGAAAATTGATTTTAACCAGAACAGAATGTTCTCTACTGATTTTAAATTGTCAAATCAAAGGATTACATACCCTAACTAAGAATAGTAATTTTTTTCATTTTCAAATTAATTTTATAAAAGTTTACAATCACAAAATACTTTTTTTTTAACGAGAGTTCAATTTTTAGTCGTCCAACAAATTTTTTTGAACCGACTCTAAAGTGGTTTGTCATGGAAGTTTATTGTAATAATAATGTTTCTGATCTTTTTTAACAGATGGTTTTTAATTATAACTTTTGGAGGACCTCCGTGGGCTTAGAAAGTATGCGTTTTGTTTTACAATGATACAAAATCACCATATTTATTGTTTGCAACTACTTGAATTTCCTTGGAACTTTTTAAGGTGAAGTATTATTAAATTCATCCATGGTACAATTAATTTAAATTATTAAATTTTTTTTTTTTTAATAAATTAATGAAAATAAAGAACTTATGATCATACAATTAATCTAAACACATTTAATTCAAGATGAAATTCAATAGTTTGAAAAGAAGTTGATATTTAAGAATTGTAACATAGATAATGAAATTATGTAAGTTCGAACTAACTTCTAGCCTATTTATATCAAGTTGTTAAATTATTAAATTCATCCATAGTACAATTAATATTATAGTTTTTAAAATAAACTAATGATAACTGACACTCAGATATTCAGATTAAAAACACAATTTCACCAAAGTTGATATTCACAATTTCACCATAGTATGTAATTGAAAACACATTTCACCAAAGTTGATATTTAGATTATTATAAAATAAATCTCAAAGGTCTAATCAACCATGATGTACACTTATAACATGCAATATTTTTTCATGCTCTTCACTGTCTAGTCTCCACTTGCGATGTGCACGCTTAAGTTTGACTAGATGTAGACAAAGCCCTGTAGCAACGACCAGGTGGCTATATTGTAAAACTTTGTTGTCAAGTTGATAATCAACAAAGTTTATTCCATATTGGACTATTTTCTCTTGCTTCAAATATGTCCCCTCTATCACAACAGAACCTATACCACAAATTTAAGTGTTTTAAAATTTGACAGATATGAAGTTACCTAAATATATATATTTATTTAAATATATATGTGCATGTACATATGTATATGTATAATTTACCTATGGGGAACAACATTCCATCACTTTCTTCAGGGTCATATAACTTTGTCCTCTCTGCAGTACATCACAATAAATAATAACTGACACATTCATGATTTCCAGGCTCAGCAATCACTGCAAAGATATCTCCTGCATAATAAGTATACATGAATGCATGTGTACAATATATATAAGACAGTTGAAATCGATAATTAAATAAAAACTTGAGATTAATTTTTATGATACTCACCCACTTTTACCAATCCAGAGATATGATTATAATCATCAGAAATCAATGGAATATCATCAAAATTTTCATCTTCTTTATCAAATTTATCGATAACATCAAGTGGTACCGAAATCCATGCACCTGTATATCCATGTGTCTGATTGATGCATTCTTCATAGTTTTCATCAATGCAGCTGTCACAAAAACATGAGTATTCTCTTGTCTTTAATGTCCAATTGCAATTATCTATACTCATGACTGAATGTAAAGAACATGTCTTTTCTATCCTCTTGCAACCATGCATGTTTTTTCTATTGACACCTGAAAGTTTGTTAAATTGAAAATATAGAAAAATTAAATTTAAACTTCAACGAATTCAAAAATAAAACTTAACAATAAAATTTTATAATTTAATCATGCATAAAAGTTAAATAGACGTACACATCCATACCTGTTATCTCCCAGAAGACTCTATATGGTGTCTATCGACTCATTGTTGATGATGTCTCGACCTCATCTAATGCAAAATGAGTCTTACACCATTCAACAACATCATGTGCATCATTTACACGAACTCCCTAATAATTCATTTGATATTTTCGCAAAGCACGTTTGATGCAAGCTCCAACACCATCATGTTCACCTTTTCCATGACCACTCTCAAAGAAATTCCATATGTGTTTTATATTCTCATTGCGATGATATCTACACAATGCATAAAATGGTCTAGATAATTTAAACTACGCGGCACATCCATCAGACCAAACATAATGTTTATCAACATTTATGTTTCTTTCTTTCAAATAAGAAAAGAACGTATTGAAGCAATGTTCTACATAGTGAATTTCATGTTCTTTATCATCACTTATATAAAAATGATATTCCTTTATAATTACTCGTGCTTGAACTATACTCTGAACACCATCCAAATCTAACTGTGCATGTCTATTAAAAACATGTACCATAATAGTGACCTGCTTATTAAAGTAATAATCTGATTGAATTGCTTTCTGATGAACAAATGAATAGTTTTCTGCAAAATCAACAACTGATACAATTGTTCCAAGTGGAAAATTATCTCTCAGAGTTTGAAACTATTGTGCTTGCCACTTTGCAAAAAATGCATGACAAATATAAGGTTGAATCAATTTCTTAAATCTGTCCATAAATGTTAGAACAGGCAACTCCTCTTCAACATATTCCAACCTTTTTGTTTCTCTCCCCAACTTTGTTTCATTCTTAACATACTTGTAACTTTTGCAATTCAATATTTTTGTTACATCAATATTTTTAGTTTTCAAAGGAAATAGAGCCAATTCACCACATGTTTCACATAATCCTTTGATGCAATTTATTTGATCAGCTGGATCATCTATGTTGTCACACAAAATGTATGATATAAACTCACTTCTCCTACTAGGCGGAGCAACATGAAAACCATATGTGTCTTCTACAAAATTTCGAAATACCTGATAGTGGAGATCAAACTCAATATGATGACGACAACAACACGTTTCAAACACTTTGTTTGACCTCACAAAGTATGGCTTCAATTTTTCAAACAATGTTCGCCCAACTTTTACATTAGGATGTTGACTACAAAACAACACATATAACTCATGTTGTGTTGTGTCCAACTAATGTTTTGTATGATGTTCATATTGACCAGGTGCAATCCTATGCCTGATAACATCTCTACTATTTGATGAAGGACGAGTGTTATCAATCCAAAATGATATGATTAATTTTTTTAATAACTCTTCAATCCTATCAAAATGAGGTGCTCTACACATGATTTCCCAATTGCCCTGCATAGTACTGTCATCCACAATTAATCTTCTCTTAACATATTCTCTCATTGTTTTCCTACTAAAACCCATTTCAGACAAAATTGAAGATATTTGTCTATTTTGGGTCATCTTCTTACTTACAACAGACATCAACATCACTTTTCTTGGTGCAGACTTACCTTTAGTTCGAGAGTGTTTTCCTATGTTTCTCAAACCTTGTTTAACATTTTCAATCAAATCAGTTTGCATGTTAGAAAATCTTCTCTTTTTTGATGTTGTGTTTACACCTAACAATTTCAATGCCTCTTGCAAATTTTTTTGTGTAAGAAAAAGTGAAAGCAACTGAGCTTGTTCAAGTGTTTCAGTATTATCAAATTGAGTCATAATTTCTCTTATCTTCTTCTTCATTGACCTTCTCTTAGACAAACTTAATGGTTGAACACTAGCTGCAAGTTTTCTCAATTTATCTACATCCATTTTAAGTAAATGATCTAAATTCTTATGAGAAATACCATACTTTATAGATTGGACAATATTTAAGAGTTCATCCGTACTAGTTCTTGCACCTGATCTCGACCCTTCTCTGATTTTTGTTACTGGAATTTCTACAGGGACTGATCTTGAGCCTTCTCCAACATCCATTATTTGAGATTCAACAAGGAAAGATTCTGACCCTTCTCCGACTTCTGTTATTTGAACCTCTATAGGGACTAATCTTGAACCTTCTTCAACATTCATTGTTTGAGATTCCGTAGGGAGTGTTCCTGACCTCTCTCCCATAGGCACTACTTGTACTTCTGTTGAGCCTTCTTCAACATTTCCTTCACCTTGTTTAATTTGATGATAACGTGCCACCGTTTTATGAATATTTCTTTGTTCTGCTTCATTAGATCTTTTCCTTGCATATTTTTTTGCCTTCCTCTCTTGTTTCCCATTATAAAATCAAAAAAAAAATAATTTATCCCTTGCCTCAAGATAAATTTCGTGCAGTAACCAGATAAAAAAATCAATGTACGGATTTGTTTGTCGCTGTTAGTACTTTTAAATTATTTGACAGAAATCAATAGAATGCAGTCGTCTGCAACAAGACATAAATATTTTTCATTATATGACTAAAATTTGTGAGTCACATTCTTTACAAGTAGCAAAGCACCAAATCCTCCTTAAGCCATCATTGAATCATAAACAAATAACATGGTATGAATACTATAATGTTTTTTCTAAAAAATAAATTTTTCTTTCTTATAAAATATATAATTGTTTTGTCTCTTTAATTTTTTCGTTCTTATTGTAGGACTAGAAAAAAGGGTTAAATGCATAATATACTATGAGAAATCACAAAACTCAATCAACATACATTAACACCCACTAGTCTACCATGAAAGCCAAACTAATCAAAAAAAGTAAACACAAGGTTAGAAACCCCCTCTTTTATTTGTAGCTCCCATGTCCTTCTTTTTTCTGCAAATGATGTAGCTCCAAAGTTTCTTAAAATGCAAATTTTGAGTGTTTTGAGTGATTTAGAGTGTTTCTTAAGGTCTTGGGATGCAATGCAAGGTGTGGAAGTGCTGATTAGGGTTTTGGAACCTAGAATGAAACACCTAATTACCAAGTGCACCCTAAAACTACCAAGTGTGCCCTGAAACTACCAACTGCGCCCATGAAGTGTGCAGTTGGTAAAACAGGGTTGCAGTTGATAAAAGAGGTCAAAACTTGATAATTAAGATGTGGGTATGCAAGATATGAGTGTTTTTTATATTTTTAAGTGTTTAGGGATGTTATGCAATGTGAGGAAATGTTAAATGACCTAGGGTTTTGATATGCAAAGTACAAATGTCCTAGGGATGTTATGCAAGTGCAAATGCAAGGTGTCGTTTTGAAGGTATGCAAGATGAAGATTATGATGTGCAAAATGAAGGTTAGGGTTATGTTTTGGACTTGGTAAGGATGTTAAAGGTAGGTGTACACAAAGTGGACTATGCAAGGGATGGTTTCCTAGGGTTGATAATGACGTTTAGGCTATGCAAAATGAGGATAGGTGATCAAGAAGACAAGTTGGTTGATGGACAATTTGATAGGGTTTGATAGTGAAAATGATGTTAGGGTTTGAAAAATGCAATATGAGGGGGATATACCACTAGGGTAAGTCAAAAATGACATTTAGAAATATGATTATGCTAATAATAGCTCAGTATACATAAGGTTTTTTGAACTTAGGTGAAATCTTTACAAGGTATTAACCTAAGAGTTTAACGTTATGACAATAGACTTTGGATCTTGATCCAAAAAATGACAAAGAGAGATAAGATCAAAATGATAAAGCCAAATCTACCTTGACATAGGTAGCAGTTGGAAAGCTGGGCTGAAACTAAGGCAATTCTAAGAGCTATGTTTTCCAGATTTTTTGTTGAAAAATGGGTCAAACTTTACTAGTGCCTCTATAGAGATGGAGAAAAGGCCCAATTGGTGAAGGGATTGAGAAGAAGAGGGATATGGAGATAAAAGGAAGAGATAAACAAAGATAGTGAGAATGAAATATATAACTAAGAGAAGGTAGAGAGGGAGATATAGGGATAGAGATGGATAAAGGGAGAGATGGAGAAGAAATATGGATATAGAGAAGAGGTGTATGTGGAGAAAAAAATGGATAGGTGATGAGAGAAGTCAAAGGGGTAGATAGAGATGGAGGGATGAATATAAAAATGAGACACAAGTAAATAGTGTTTGTGTGTGTGTGGGAGAGGGAGAGAGCAGTGAGGGAGAGACACATTGAAGGAGATAATTCGAAATGAATGCTCAAAATGATGTGTAGGACATCCGAAATGATGGTTAAAGTAGTCAAGATGAGGGTTGGGTATGCAAATATGCAAGATGGAAGATGCAAAGTGATAATTTTTGAGGTGAAATGCAAAGGATGCAAGTTTAAATGCTAATGATTGCAATGTGAATATGAGGGATACTAAAAAGGTGCTATATGAAGTCTATATGATGCAAGTATGAGGCTCAAAATATGAAGAATGCAAGTGGATGCTATGCAAGAGTGAAATCTATGTTTTGCCAAGAACGTTTAGGAGCACAAGTTGCTATGTTTTCCAAGGTTTGAATGTATTGAACCAAAGTTTGTAATGTTTTCACAATGTTTGATATTTTGACAAGGTTTTGCAAATTTTCAAGGTGTAAATTTGAATGTTGGCTTTTATCTTGATTATGTTTTACAGACACGCAAGACACATTAAGACAAGAATAGCTGTTGTTAAAAGTGAACAATCACACCACAACCTAGGCTTTAGGACTGTATCCACTGAATTCCTACTTGAACCAAAGTTCAACCGTGCTTATCTAGAGCGGACAACTTAGGACCTTGGCACCATAGGCTCCCCCTTATAGTGCACTCACTTCTCAGGGCTACCAAGATCCGCTTCCAAAGGGGCATGACTTCCCAAGGGACTGTTGTCTCTACTAAGGACCGCGAGAATGTAGGATGTCTTCACGGGCATGGGTGACCCCTTGAGCCAGTGGATAGAAAGGATTTTGGCCACTAAAACATGGTTTTTAGTAAGGGCACTCCGTTTAACAAGTGAGTGATAAAATTCCTTAGAAGGTCTCTCAACCCTGAGAACCGGGGTTTGATGCACCACAAGGATACTGGAGGAGAGCTATCACTCAGCAATACTGTCGACACAACTTTCACCGTAATCAAGTTTTATATAGCAGTTGGAACGTTGACTTGGCTTTTGGCCCATTACCGCTCTGAGGTCATCCTTTGGCATACCCAATATTGAGTATCTTGGTCCAAGGCAGGCCTCCTATAGAAGTTACATGGATTTCTCTTACACCCAAGATCCACGAATGGCGAGGGGAGAGGATATGTCCAATGCAACTCCTAGGGATTTAAATACTGTAAATACGCTAGGCAAAAAATAAAAAGTTCATTTTAAGCACCAAACGAAGTGTTATTTAATCTAATAAATCCACACACATGGTTTTGACAAACACACAATGGTCTTCGACAACGTCCTACAAAGCAAACATTAGTAGTTTGTTATGATCATGTCTTCATCCCACAATTGCCACATGCTGCAAGGAGACCATTAGTAACACAAAATCATCTAATCTATGTTCTAGAAGGAAATGAAAACCTTAGATTATTTCTTTATAGAAATTGAGAATTCATAAAGAGTTATGACACATTTATTTTTATCGAATGAATTTGATTTGAAAATAAAATTAAATATTTTTTATTAATTCAAGTTATAAATTAAAAAATTCAATTAAATGTGAACGAAGATAAGAAATATTGATGAAAGCATGAACGAAGATAGGAAGAATATTAATTTGCAAATATTGAGAAATCTCTCACCTGCCTTCGATTTATCTGTGGACAAAATTTGTGACAAAGACAGGCCTGCAATGCACTATCAAGTTGATACTAAATACGAAGATTGATGGCACAAAATGACATCTACAATGAAAATTTGCAATCAATGATTGAAATGTGAGAAATGGTGGTTTTTATTTCGCAGATAGAATGATATTTCATGCATGTAGGCGCAAGGCCCATTTTTGATAATTTTTTGTCTTTTTCGATTGTTCGCACGAACACGAAATTTTTAGCTATGTTTGCACGAACATAGCCAGATATTTTTCTGGCCGCCATGAAAGTGCAACAAACATGTTTGCCTGAACATGTGTTCGTGCGAACATGCATAATATGTTTGCTCGAACACAGTTTTTGAGCGAACGCTCAAAATTAGAAAAATTTGAACTCATTTTTCATAATTTTTTTAATTTTTTTCTCTTTTGACTCCCATAATGTTAGTGTAGTTTTTTATTTTTCCTATTTTGCTAGGTTTTTCCTACACTGTTAATAATCTCGCTTAGGTTAATAAAGCATGTCTTATTAGGTGAATGGTTGTGAGGCATCACCTTCCTACATGTGAGCATCAATTAGCTATCTTGGGAAGATACTTTGCTATCTTTAGTCCGATAGATGGTTGCTCCTTATTGGTTGGTGTTGCCACCTCCTCCCTCTTCCTAGCCTATATAAGCATGCTACTTGGCTTGTATTTGCATCTCTATTTTTGCATCCTCTTAATGCTATTTTGCTTCCAGCATTTGCATTACTCTCTTGGAGACTAACTCTATGATGCTATTTTGATTTTGTATCATTTGCATTCATAGTTTAGATATTTACTCTTTGCACTAGTTTTCTGAGTTATTAATCTTTTTAGATTCTAACATGGTATTAGAGCTTTTCTATGTGCAAGAGTAGATTTTAGTTTCCTTATTTGAGAGATTCGGGGGGGCAAATAAACTTTATTGTAGTTTTTTGAAAAATGAAGCATGCTCTTCTCTTGCATCTTTGGATGATCCTGAGAATCAGAAAATTTTTGACAAAAACAATTTTTCTCTGGGGTTTCAATCTCAAATCTGACAACCAACTTGCATATTTGAAGTTTTCAATCAGTTTTGCAGGTTCCGGCATGCCATTGATGGACTTAAGAAGCTGATCCAACATTTGCATGTCATATCTTGGTTGCATTTCATATTAGATTTTGCATACAAGTTGTATATTTTGCAAAATCGAGCATGCAAAGCTACAGCCATACCCCTCTCCGTTGGCAGTCGCAGATTTGAACGCAGTTTTCAAATGTCTCGTTCTTGCTCATACGGACTCCGATTTTGATGATTCTTGTTATGAAATTGGCTATTTTTTTGTGCTCTATCCACTAATGGAGTTTTTTTTTAATTTTCATGCATGAATTCTTCAGAAATTGCAAATTCTTAGCCGTGACTGTGCACAGTTCTCATTTTGGAAACTTCAGAGGATCATAACTTTCTCATACGACCTCGTATCAAGGAGATTATTTTTTTGAAAGTGCATAATTTTTTGAGTAGATCACATTGGTCCTATTTGTTTCCTTGATTATTGTGCCCAAGTTTCACATCTAGCATATGCTCTTCATGAGGGTTTGTAATGCATTGAAATCAAGACCACTAAGTAATTCTTTCTATTGGTAGTTGTTAATGCACTAAAATAAAGTGCCAACTCATATTTCTTTGAGGGGGGTTCTTTGATTGAGTAAAGAGGGCGGGGCATTGTCGTGGCTGGGTTCTCTTCTTTCTAGCATTTCTTCTCTACATTTCTTCATCATGGATCAAACAAATATGCCCATCCTAACTCCATACAATTACTTTGAGTGGAAATCACACATGAAAATTCACTTAAGGAAAGCTGGATTAAATAGGATAACTATGGGACTTGAAACTGAACCTGCTAAAGATGAAGATAAGCCTAAGTGGTTTAACAAATGTGATGAGGCATTTGGAACATTGTGTTTGTCTGTTTCTCCTGACTTGCTATTTCACATTGAGTCTTTGGATACACCAAATGAAGTATGGACAAAGCTAGAAACACTATTTGGCACACAAGATTCAATGAGGGGTCATATGTTAGAAAATGAATTAATTAGTTTGAGTCCAGACAATTTCAACACAATCCAAGATTTCTTCACCAAATTGAAATCACTAAGGCTATAGTTAAAACAATGTGGAATTGAAAAGAAAGATGAACAATTGATTCTTAGTATTCTCTCTAAGCTAAGTTTAGAATATTCTGTGTTTGTCTCTACCTTCTATGCTACTAAGAGTGCACTTGGTACTCAATTCACCATGCCATCTTTAGATGATTTTTCTATCAATCTCACTCGAGAATAGGACAAGCTAATCCAGATGGGCATTCTTAAGTCCTCTAAGTCACATGCTTTGGCTGCCAACCAAGGTACAAAAGAACAACAAGGACAAAGTAGTAACAACAATAGTAAGGACAAGAAAAAAAAGAATAGCGAGGAGAAGGAGGATCAGATGCCCGTTTCTTCAAAAGAAACTATTGATACACCATCTTCCAAGGGCGATAAGCCTAAGAAAGAAAAGGTCAAATGTGCTTATTGTAAAATACCTGGTCATGATGAACATAAATGTTTGCAGAAACAACTTGATCACTTGACATACATTCTTGAGAAGAATAATATCAGTGTTCCTGAGTTTATCAAACAAAGTTCTAATGAAGGGTCTAACAAGGAAAAAGAAAATAGCAAGGGGAAAGGAAAGGGCAAGGCCCTTTTTGCAGTTGCTTCCTCACCATCCACTTGGGTTCTTGATTCGGGTGCTTCACACCAAATGGCTTCATCTAAGGAAGAACTTGCATCCTTGGAGCCGTGTACTATGCCTACTATTTTGATGGGTGATAACACTGTTTTTGAGGTGTGTGGGAGAGGGTCTGTTGATGTGGGGGATGGTACATTCCATGATGTTCCTTATGTACCCTCATTGTCAACTAATCTCCAATCGGTACACCAGATCACTCACACAGGTTTAGGCAAGTGGGTTGAGTTCACTCCTAGTTCAGTGGAGATATGTGAGTTGCACAATGATTCTACAGTTGTAGTTGGGAGAGAAGATCATCAATCATGACTCTATATGTTTTCTCACTTTGTTCCTGATCCTCCTTTGACTGTTTCACTCACTCACTTTAATGATGTGAGCAGATTATGGCATGAGCGATTTGGCCATCTTAACTTCCACTACTTGCATCAGCTTAACTAGCAGAGCATGGTCATAGGGTTGCCTTCTACTTTGACATTGGAGTCACTTGGAATACATGATAGATCTTCTGATGGGTCAAATTCACTTGAGCAGTCTTCTACCTTGACTTTTGATGCAGAGAGTGATTCAGAGGACTCACCTCCTTCCTCTCCTAGTCATCATTTACAGGTTGATGATTCTCCTCTAGATTCTCCATCTTCTAGTCCACTTTGGGCTAGACAGACCTTGCAGTTTGCAGGTGATTGGGTTGGGGATCCATCAGACACCAAGCAGACTCGTTCACAATTCAAGGATGCTCTACATATCTTCATTGCTACTGCCTCAAATCCACAATCCTTTCATGAGGTTTCTGGTATTTCTGAGTGGGATATAGCTATGCAGGAAGAGTATAGTTCCTTGATGAGGAACCACACTTGGGATGTTGTCCATTTTCCTAAGGGAAGAAAACTTGTTCGATGTAAGTGAATCTACCGGACAAAATTTGCAAGCTTTGCTGGGGGTGTGGGATGCTTCATCTTTTGGGGGGCCTCTTCCTCTCACTTGGAGTCCTAATTTTCTTTGGGGAGTCTCTTTTCTCTCTCTTTTGGGGGAATTTTATGTACATGGGTACCTCATCAGGCTTGACTTGTCGGGACCCATTTCTACATCCATCTAAGCTTCGCTTATGGGGGGGTGTTAGTGTAGTTTTTTATTTTTCCTATTTTTCTAGGTTTTTCCTACACTGTTAATAATCTCACTTAGGTTAATAAAGCATGTCTTATTAGGTGAATGGTTGTGAGGTGTCACCTTCCTACATGTGAGCATCAATTAGCTATCTTGGGAAGATACTTTTCTATCTTTAGTCCGATAGATGGTTGCTCCTTATTAGTTGGTGTTGCCACCTCCTCCCTCTTCCTAGCCTATATAAGCATGCTATGTGGCTTGTATTTGCATCTTTGTTTTTGCATCCTCTTAATGCTATTTTGCTTCTAGCATTTTCATTACTCTCTTGGAGACTAACTCTGTGATGCTATTTTGATTTTGTATCATTTGCATTCATAGTTTAGATATTTACTCTTTGCACTAGTTTTCTGGGTTATTAATCTTTTCAGATTCTAACACATAATTGTAGGAGAATGATCTCCTACTGTAAAATAAAAAATGTCAAAATGTGCTGCTCGGAGCAAGCTTTCCAACGACTATAATTTTAATATATATTTTAGTCTTTAAGACTTTCAAATATGAGTTTAACTCATTATAGGTTCATTACCGATTGAACATCAACCGACTTTGACACTTTGGGAAAATTAGTAAATTAGGTCAAATTTTTTTTGAAAAATATGTAGGCACTAGCTTATTGAGATACCTTAGTATTCAAAAAAAAAAATTTAGGTTTATGATAAATTGACTTCAAATTATTTGTGTCAAACGGAACGTATGTCTAAATTACAATTCGTGTCACTTCAAAACTTCATAAACTATACAATATTCAACAAAAATAAATCAAACCAAATGCAGGTATTGGATATTGATGTTACAAATCCAACGCCGAAAGAATTACTTCATTATCATTTCTAGAAAAAAAGTTGTGTGTCAAACGGACTGTCACTCTTTAAAATATTGAATTTTATTATGTACCACTTTTCAGAGGAGATAAAAAAAATTAACATAAATTTTTTTTTTTTTTAGATTAAAAAATATAGTTACAAAGTAGTAACAAAGTATTCAAAATCATTAGTTTATGTCATCTTGAAATTATTTATAGTTTTGGAGATATAGTCACTTGAACATGACGTTTGTTGCAAAAATATTGATTTCAGTGTCAAAATTGGTCAAAAAGTGGAAGCCATTATTGTGGGATCACCCTAAAGCAAGAGATGAGATTTGGCAGTATTTTATTATATTGTCTTTATATTTTTTTACTGCAATCTAGTTGTTTTCAATGCATTTGGTTAGTTTTATGTTTTTGGGTTTTATTGATTTGGTAGTCTTCAATGTTTTGATAGTTTATACAATTGTTTATTTTGTATTGAATTTTGCAAATAATGGTATTCATTCTCCAATCTTAACATCACAATTTCTTAAACAATCTTCTTTTGCTATTTTATTTTTTTGCATTCTTTGGCTATTGCACAAGTGTGCAATTGATAGATCAACTCAGTGTTCACAAATTTTACAAAGTTAAATGTTTTGTTGTTCAAATGAAAATTTTGCAACATTGTGATAGTCTCTTTGCAAGAAAGATATCTATACTATAGAACATGAAAATAACAACTAGGTTAATAAACATTTAGGTTTTCATGATTAATAGTTGTTTGATTTTTGACAAGGCACAACTTAAAGGAATGATTTCTCATGGGACATATTGAAATCATAATATTAGGAAATACATTAGTATGAATACAAACATATAAATACTACAATTTATAACATAGAAAATTATAGCTTGAAGACAAATGATCAACTCAAACTTTATATAAATTTTTTATATTAAATTTCTTTTTAACACAATCAAGCACAAAAGAGAAATAACAACACATAATGAAGTGATTCCTTAATGAATGTTAGTAGTTGATGCTACTTTTTTCATCTCTTCTGTTGTCAATTTGGGGGTTTTCTATTTTTTCAACACATAAATGTAGTAGTTCCAGAGAAAAGTATGGTGAATTAGTTCAATATATAGAAGGGTTGTGGATTTAAATTACATTTGATGACATCTATGAGGATCTATTTTTTTAATACTCATATTTTCATGTTAATGATTTTCAAATTTTACTTGAGGGTGAATAGGCTATGACAATTGTATATTGATTTAACTCTTGATATAGCTATAAAAGTCAAACTTTGTCATTCCATTTTACCAATATCAATTGTCATTTTATGAAGTATCAGTCCTTAGGTATGGTTAGTGCCCATGACATGGATAGTGGTATTTGTCTATGATTACCTAGGGATATAGGCATTATAGACTTTTTTTTTCTGGTCATCTTGGTTCCAAAGTGGGCCATTTTAATTAACAAATCAGACAACCACATATAGTAGTTTTATGGGCTTACAACCAAGTGTGGATATAGTATCTACCACCTACCCAAGTGATCTATTTACAAGACTTGTTTGAATCCAAAGGTTTTTTGCTAACATTATTTGATGGCTTGAGTTCTTTTGGAAGTTGTTCAACTTATCTATCATTGTTTTTTCTGAGGTACAGTAGTGAGCAACCATTAGTTTTTATGACACCTAGGGTGTTCTATATGGAAATTCAATATTAACATTTTTGTGGGGATTAGACAAAAAATTGTAGAATATATATGAGTTGGAGAATGAATTCAGTTTGGGAAGGTTTGGTAAAATTAGTGTCATGTCCCCTATTCAAATAATTAAAAAAAAATAAACTTTGTTAAGGCAGGCAGGCTCCAAAAAGGTGAAATTTCGGAAAAAGGGGCTAATCTTTGGAAACTAATGGACTAATAAATAAAGATTATTATTAAATTATATTTTATTAACCCCTCTTGGACGTGAGTTAGGGTTATGCCCTCTTTAAAAGGGGTTTGGAGGCATTTTGGGCTCATTCTACATCTTGATTCTTGCTAATTTTCTTGTTGTTCTTCAGAGGCTGCCAAACCTGTGGAGAAGGAGACCCAAGAACGGGAGTTTGTAGGTTTCTAGGAAGGCTAAGGATGGGAGTTTGAAGCCATTCCATGTGCATGCTCATACAGAGTTTGCCTTTGTGCTGAATAGTGTCGATTTGGGTGTTTTCGGGGTTGTTTTTGGTTTGAGTTTGGATTTTCAGTTGAGTGTTTCATATCAGTTTGGTTTGCTTCTATATTTCAGACTTTATGATGTTAAAATAGAGCTGAATATATGTATTGGGTCATGATTAAACTTCTGAGATAGTTTATGAGTGTTTTGTGGTGTTTCCGGGCATTTTTGTGTTAATTTCGGGAGCCCGATTGAGCATAGTTTTGCCCTACATTTGTGAGCTGTTGTGTAAAGGCTATACAAATCTGGAAATGTCATTTTGTAGGCTGTTATGCTGCTGAAATTTCTGTAAAAATGTCCATTTTCAGATTTATTAATAATTTGTGAAGTTGTGAAGTTTTTGGCACTAATTGTGACATACCCGATTTGGGTTTTATTGGGAAATTGGCAGATCTTTGTAATATTGGTTGTTTGATTTTAAAGTTCTGATTTGAGGCTGGAAATATCATAAAAAATCAGTAAAGGGACATTTCAGTGGTATCGGAGCCGTGATCTTGCCAGCCTGAGGGTTTGTGGAAGTTGCATGTCAGTTTTAACAACTACCCAGATCTTGCATGTCAAGTTTTGATAACTACCCAGATCTTGCATGTCATATTTTTTGATTGCATGCAACTAAGTGAAAGAAAAAAAAGATATTTGCAGCGAGAAAAGAATAAAGAAATTTTGATCAAACCCCCAGTTGAAAGCAAAAGTGCAAAATCCAAGGAAGAAAAAAGTATGGCTAATCCAGATGAGATGGCAAAGAAATTCTTCCAAGACATCCAAAATACTCAGAAGCAAACAGTGGATGGTTTGGCGGAAACTAGAGAGGCTTTGCGAATATTGACAGAAAAATTACAAGGAATTGCATCTATTAATGAGAAAGGGAGCACTTCAGAGGAGCCAAGAAATGGGAGATCCACACCATCTAAATCAATCAAATCTATTTTCTTGCCTGCAGATGAGCCACCAGTACCAAATCCAGCCATTAATCCAGTGGAAGAGGTTATAGGTAATTTGATTACATTAAGAGCTACTTACAATGGCTTAGATGATGACTTTCGTAGTTCAGTTCCTTTTAGAGAATATGTGGATATGATGAACACTTTGATGCCCAAGAAAGAGAATAGGAGGGAGCATGACACAAGTGGAAGAGAGCTCAAAACTAAAATAAGCAAGTTTACAACACCTACTTTTGATGGAACAAATAAAATTTCAGCTAGAGCATGGCTACAAAAATTACAAACTTTCTTCACACTTAACCCCATGAAAGAGAGTGATGCTATTCAATTTGCAAGTCTACACTTGGAAGATGCAGCCTATGATTGGTGGTATCATGGAATGACTACTCAAGGTCACGATCAGGTAACTACATTTGAAGATTTCAGTCAAAGGGTGATAGATAGATTTGATCTCAAGGATGATGAAGAGTACTTTAAAGAATTGTCAAAGTTGAAGCAAACCAAATCAATTAATGAGTATATAGAAGAATTTCAAAAAGTGGCTGTTATGGTACCTGATATGAGTGAAAAGAGGATCATTTATCTTTTTCTTGATGGTTTAGAAGATTCTGTTAAGGGTTTGGTTAAGGCTTTCTCACCCTCAACCTTACAGGAAGCTATCAAAAGAACCTTGCAACTTGAAACTTGCATGCCTATGAAATCAATCACTAATCAAAAACCCCCAAATCTTTGGCAACATAAGGGAAATTTTCAGAAAAAGACTTTCCCAACACTACCACCAAAAGATGTGACAAATGTGGCAAAAAAGAAGGTAGATGAAGAGACTAGGAGTGAATTACGAAGGAAAAAGCTTTGTTTTACTTGTAGAGAACCATGGGTTCCAGGAAACAGATGTTTGGGGAAAGGTCAAGTGCACTATATTGAAGTTGCTTCAGAATCTGATTCAGATGAGCATGAGGAATTTCATGATACTAAGGAGGAGGTAGAAGAAGAGAAAGTAAAAGAAATCAACAAGGATGGCACTTTAGCAGCATTATCAGGAGTCCCAAGATACCATCCCTTCCGAATTCGAGGGGTACTAGCAGGGCAAAGGTTGACTGTTCTTCTTGATAGTGGGGCAACTCACAATTTTATTGATGAGGGATTTGTCATGAAAAGAGGGCTTAAAACAGAAGATTTTGAGGGATTCAATGTTACTGTAGCTGATGGATTCACTATACCTTGCACATGGGTGGTGAAACAACTCAAGATGACCTTAGGAGATTATGAGTTATGTGATGACTTCTATGTGGTTGGTATTGGGGAGACAGATCTTGTATTGGGTGTTCAATGGCTGCACACTATCAGAGGCTATTACATGAACCATCAAACTATGGAGTTTAAATTTCATTCCAATGGGAAAGAAGTCATATTGAGAGGGTTATCGAATGGAGCACCTAAGGCGGTCTCTGCAAAGAGGATGGAGAGGACTTTTCGAAGAGGACAAGTAACATGGGCAGCAGGAGTCATAATCCAACCAACAAGCTCTCCAAAGAATCAAGGTAATTTCCATTTTGAAATTCAAAATATTCTTGATAAGCATAGTATAGTTTTCAATGATTTGCCTTCAGGATTACCACCAGATAGAGGTTTTGAGCATGTTATAGAGTTAGAACAGGGTGCCAAACCAGTTATAACAACCCCATACAGCCATCCAAGAGGTTATAAGGAAGAAATTGAAAAAATTATTAAAGAACTCTTGGACATGGGATTCATAAGGCCTAGCTCTAGTCCATTTGCATCATCTGTGGTACTTGTCAAGAAAAAGGATGGTACAATGAGAATGTGTATAGACTACAGGGCTCTAAACAAGAAGAACATAAAAAATAGGTATCCCATACCACGCATAGATGAACTCATTGATGAGTTACATGGTGCTGTATACTTCTCAAAAATTGACTTAAGATCAGGCTACCATCAAATCCGAATGCGGAGTGAAGATGTGGAAAAGACTGCTTTCAGATGTCACTATGGGCACTTTGAATTTCTTGTTATGCCATTTGGCCTCACTAATGCACCTGCAACATTCCAATCTTGTATGAATAAGGTATTCAGTCAGCATCTTCGAAAATTTGTTTTGGTATTTTTTGATGATATCTTGATATACAGTAAAACATGGGAAGAGCATCTAAAGCACATAGACACTGTTTTGGGAATCTTGGAGCAGCAATCCTTCTATGCTAAGCTATCTAAATGTGAGTTTGGTTTGACAGAGATCCTATATTTGGGACATATTATAAGCTCTAAAGGAGTACAGGTTGATCAACAAAAAATCCAGGCAATTTTGGATTGGCCTCCACCCACTAATCTTACACAGTTGAGAGGTTTCTTCGGGTTGTGTAGCTACTATAGGAGATTTGCCAAGGGATTTTCTCAGCTTGCTGCCCCCTTGACTGATTTGACAAAGAAAGGAGCTTTTGTTTGGACAGAAGAGGCACAAAAAACATTTGATAAGCTTAAGGAGGTAATGAGTTCATGCCCTGTGCTTGCAATTCCAGATTTCTCTTTACCTTTTGTTGTTGAATGTGATGCTTCTGGAGAAGGTATAGGGGCTGTCCTAACTCAAAGGGGACATCCAATAGCATTTGAGAGTCGAAAATTAAATCAAACAGAGAAAGGGTACTCCATCTATGATAAGGAAATGTTGGCAATCATGCATGCACTTCATAACTTTAGACAATATTTGGTATGTGGAAGATTCATTGTAAAGACATACCATAATAGCCTCAATTTCTTCTTGAACCAAAGGGATTTGAATGATCATCAACAAAAATGGGTAAGAAAATTGCAAGCTTATGATTTTGATATTGAATACATGAAAGGAAAGAATAATGTGGTTGCTGATGCTCTCTCAAGAAAGCCCACTTTGTGTTCCTTATCATCTATCTCTGCTGATTGGAAAGTCTCCATAATTTTAGAGTATGCTAAAGATTCATTTGCCACCAAGATTTTGGATAAGTTAGTGGATTATAACAGGTACAAGGTTGTTCATGAATTGATTTATTACAAGAACAGGATCTTCTTAGTGCCAGGGTCAAAAACTAAGGAGAGGATATTGAGGGCCTTTCATGACACACCTTTGGCTGGTCACCAGGGATACTTCAAGACATACAGGCAAATTCGAGAGTAGTTTTCATGGAAGGGTATGAAGGAGGATGTCCTTAAACACATTAAGGAATGTATGGTATGCCAACAAAGCAAGAGTGAGCAAAATTTTCCTATAGGGTTGTTGCAGCCACTTCCTATTCCCGAACAAAAATGGGAAAGTGTTTCCATGGATTTCATCACTGGGTTGCCCAAGGTTCAAGGTAAGGATTGCATATATGTGGTGGTAGATAGACTAACTAAGTATGCACATTTCTTTCCTATCACATCTGATTTCAAGGCATCACAAGTGGCTGAATTATTCTTCAAGGAAATTTTTAGATTACATGGTTTGCCTAGAAACATTGTTAGTGACCGGGACAGTAGATTCCTCAGCTCTTTTTGGAAGGAGCTCTTTCATTTGGCAGGAACTGAACTCACTCCCAGTACTAGCTATCACCCTCAAACATATGGACAAACAGAGATAGTTAATAAATGGATAGAAGGATATTTGAGGAACTATGTTTCAAATCAACAACATGCTTGGGTGAAATGGTTACACCTAGGGGAGTATTGTTACAATACATCTCATCACATGTCTATTGGTATGCCTCCTTTTCATGCTCTTTATGGTTATGATGCCCTTTTCTTTGTTGATCTAATACTTTCCGATAGCAGAGTACCCGCAGCAAGTGATTTCATCAAGCAAAGCCAAGACATAATAAGGTCCCTCAAGGATAATCTACAACATGCACAAAACCAACAAAAGATATATGCTGACAAGAAAAGGATTGAAAGATCTTTTGAGGTGGGAGATTTGGTATTTTTTAGGTTGCAGCCATATAAGCAAAGAACCTTGAAGAGAAGTGGGGTAGAGAAACTCAAGCCAAGGTTCTATGGGCCTTATAAAATCATCAAGAAGGTAGGAGAGGTAGCTTATGAATTGGAGCTCCCACCAAACAGCAAAATACATAATATTTTTCATGTATCTTGCTTAAAGAAGGTTCTAGGCCAGCAAACCATAGTATCTACAGAATTACCACCTCTTGATAATGAAGGGAAATTAGTTTTGATACCAGAAGAGATTTTGGATACAAGAGAGAAAAGGTTGAGAAATAGGAGCATCATAGAGCATTTGGTCAAATGGAAAGGATTACCACTAGAGGATGCAACTTGGGAAGGAGCACATATTCTTGAGAATTCCAACCTTCATTGCTTGAGGACAAGCAATATTTGGGAGGGGAGGACTTTTCATGTCCCCTATTCAAATAATTAAAAAAAAATAAACATTGTTAAGGCAGGCAGGCTCCAAAAAGGTGAAATTTCGGAAAAAGGGGCTAATCTTTGAAAACTAATGGACTAATAAATAAAGATTATTATTAAATTATATTTTATTAACCCCTCTTGGACGTGAGTTAGGGTTATGCCCTCTTTAAAAGGGGTTTGGAGGCATTTTGGGCTCATTCTACATCTTGATTCTTGCTAATTTTCTTGTTGTTCTTCAGAGGCTGCCAAACCTGTGGAGAAGGAGACCCAAGAACGGGAGTTTGTAGGTTTCCAAGAAGGCTAAGGATGGGAGTTTGAAGCCATTCCATGTGCATTCTCATACAGAGTTTGCCTTTGTGCTGAATAGTGCCGATTTTGGTGTTTTCGGGGTTGTTTTTGGTTTGAGTTTGGGTTTTCAGTTGAGTGTTTCATATCAGTTTGGTTTGCTTCTGTATTTTAGACTTTATGATGTTAAAATAGAGCTGAATATATGTATTGGGTCGTGATTAAACTTCTGAGATAGTTTATGAGTGTTTTGTGGTGTTTCCGGGCATTTTTGTGTTAATTTCGGTAGCCCGATTGAGCATAGTTTTGCCCTACATTTGTGAGCTGTTGTGTAAAGGCTATAAAAATCTAGAAATGTCATTTTGTAGGCTGTTATGCTGCTAAAATTTCTGTAAAAATGTCCATTTTCAGATTTATTAATAATTTGTGAAGTTGTGAAGTTTTTGGCACTAATTTGGACATACCCGATTTGGGTTTTATTGGGAAATTGGCAGATCTTTGTAATATTGTTTGTTTGATTTTAAAGTTCTGATTTGAGGCTGGAAATATCATAAAAAATTAGTAAAGGGACATTTCAATTAGGTCTTGTAGAGATTAAGGCCACAAGGGAGGTTAGGCTTGTAAGTTAATTGCAAAAGATAGATTGGAGACTACAGAGGATGATAAGAGTGTGAAATTAGAGATTGAGATCATGATTAGCCTCTATGGGCTCTCTAATATTGTAACACTAAATGGAGTCTTCACTAAAGAGGTACATGTGCATTTGGTCATGAAGATTTGTGCTAGTAGGGAACTCTTTGATTAACTGTAGAACTATGTATGTAATCCTACTATTTATTTTGTTTTCCTCTTTTACATTTTCTTCCATTTCTTATAAATGTTTGGCAAAAAAAATTATGTGAAAAAACACCTTATATGAACTTGCACCTTTTGTCACTATTGTCGTGCCCTTGCTCCTTTGGGGGCAAGAGCTAGTATTATTTTTGTTGATGATTACACAAGAATGATGTGGGTTGCTTTTCGAAGAGATAAATCTGAGGCATTTGACAAGTTTATGATCTTTAATGCTAAATTTGAAAATGGATCTAGAATAAAGATGAAGTGTTTAAAGTCTAACAGAGGAGGATAGTCTATATTTGGTAATGTCAATGCATATTGTGAGGATCATAGTATTTTAGTCTTTAGCACTTGTGACACCACACCAAAATAGAACATTAGAGAGAATGAATACAGCTATTTGTGATACAATGAGAATGATGTTGCTTGCAAGTAATGTAGCATATGTACATTATAGAGAAATTTAGTAAGTACTACAATATACACCATCAAATTGAAAATTGCATCCATAATTATAATCATACCAAATTCATTACTAAGTCAATTGTTTTATCTTTTATTTTGTTAAAAATACAAACCGTTTAAAAATCTGTACTTGTCTAACATAAAATAAAAAATAAAAAATTCTATTTTGATAAATTTTCCCTTCCTATCACCATTCTTAAATTTGACAACACTAAACTCCATCAAACTATCCCACACCCCTTGTAAAGTATAATTATCACATTTCTGAATCACATATTCCCTAGTCCCATAACAGCAATCACTATTTGTTGGCAATGTTTACGAGGGTGTTACAACCTGAGGATTAACTATCAAACCTAAGATATGCATTGAAGTTTGTGCATATGCTATGATATGCTTCTTACCTTGTGGATTTCGTAACAAATAAGTTTTTAATTATTGTGCAACTCTTGTGGGCATTATATGTTGAACTAGTATAAAGGGATATTTCCTTAGCCTTACTTGATTTCTTGGTATCCATATCTTGCTCTTTGTTTTGGAATATCTAAATAGATGATAAACTAAGAGAGTTATTTTCATTTTATCTGTGTTATTGTACTTGTCGTAGGCTAGTACTATTGCATTCGCTATGTTTGATTAGTGAATTAGTTTTGAATGTATCAACCAATTATATGCAAGTATTTTTACCTCGTTTCAATTTTTATAAAGTTTTCATATTTTTAATCAATTTAATATATTATGAAAAAATGTTTATCTCCATTCTAATTGGTTGAATTCATTTTGTCTTATAAGACCCCTTTTCTTAGAGCTCCCACCATATTGCTTTTTAACGGCATGAATTTCACAAATAAATATAGATATATACACAATTATTACATTCACAAACTACTATTAAGAAACTAATAGATGAAAATATATCTTCTATTATTTTCCCTACTATGAAGTAAGTTATTGTTCTAATGTATATAAATCTTCTTTAAAAGATAATGTAATTTTTTTTAATGTTTATTTCATAGTTTTTTTTTTTAACTTTAAATTTTATATTCATATTTAAAAATATAATAGTAAAATTCAAATACAAGCACCCCTAATTTAAAATTTAAAATAGTACCATTAATTTTTTTTTTTTATTAATTGTTGATGAAAAATAATAATTAGCAAGTTATATATTACATTTTAAAAATATTTTACTATACCTAATGCATGGTAAAAATAATGTTCAACATACAAGTTAAATTCAATTATATTATTTTATAATACATATCACAATACTAAAATATTATATAGTACATAATCAAAAATTAATAATTGTATTATACATCTATCTTTTTAAACTTCAATTTCCTATGCATATTCATTATTATAATATTGAATATTGTTTCTATTACAATAATATTGAATATTGTTTCTATTACAATACATTCTAATGGCAAGTACATGCCACTATGTGGCACTTGTTAGTATACGATAATAGATTAGATCTCAGGGACATTAATATCTTTCTATCTCATCTAAGTTCTATCTTATTTCCTATATTATTACAATTCTCATTCATCTGATAACCATAACTAATATATGATAAAAGATCAGATAATTAGTATAGAGAGCTAATTAATTCTATCTTATGTTTGAGGTGTCTGTATTCAGTCAATTTAGAGTTAGAATGCTAATGGGTCTTTGTTTTACTAGAGTAATAGAAGAGTTTTAAATTAGTCTATCAATGATAAAATCTTACTTTCTAATTTTTTAAACATTAACATATATATGCACTTAATCAAAATGCCATGGAGGATGTGGATAAATTATATTGGAGATCTCACTTTAAAATAGGTAAAGAGTATGTTGGTGCCTTGATAACTGTCCTAGAGCTCAAATTTTGGAGTTTTCCGTATGTTGAAATTTAGCTTACATTTTTTGCTTTTGTATATGATGTTCTCAGATCAGAGGCTCGTGCACCATCACCTTCAAGCATTACAGTGGCAAACAAAAGCCCTAAACCTAAAATCGCATAATCCGTAGGCAACAAGTCAAGACAAAATAAAAATTAGAATAGGTTCGTATTGCAGAAAATAATAAAGCATTCTCATCCGCATTATAGAAGGATCATATTTTTTAACATGTCTAATTGCCATCAATCTTTTCCAACGAATCGTCCATCTCATACTTTCATGCCAAACCTTTTTTTGTGGGGTAAAGAAGTAAAAAATTATATGATATTTTTTTTCATTATTAGTGATATTTAGTAGTAATAGTATTAAAGATTTAATATATGAATTTTTTAAAATTGAATCTATTAGCGATCAAATTTAGATGATTGTAAGTTTTTGAAATACTATAAAATAAATATATAATGAATGGTTATAAAAAATTCTCATAATAGAACTTGATATTAAAATTGAGTTTTATAAATTTATAAGGATAGATCAATTCAAATCAATGTATAATATATTTGTTTTCCTACTTACTCCCAATGCCCAAGCAACAAACTCAATATAAGATGATCAATTAAAAGGGGAGAATTATAAACTTAAGAAAATCTTGATCTTACACTTTTTAAGTGTTTGATAATTGAGTTATGCATTCACTTTATCAATCTTTTATCATTATTAGACATCTCCAAATTTATTTGTCTACATAATTTTATACTATACATAAACCTTTTCCTGAAGATTTAAGATTAGCTATATATATTATGTATTCTATCCATACTTCAATTTGTAAATGTGTCATTTTTATAAAGATAAATTAAAGTGTGATATCTTTAGGTTTTCTTTATATACAACATTTGATAACTATGAGCATTTACAAATGCCTAATCATTTAAAATCTAACATATCAAATACAACCAATGGTTTTTTTCAATTAAAAACAAAAGATATTTTAGCTACAAAATCTAAATCTGTATAATGGACCGCGTGCTACAGATTCTTGAATTTTCACTACCTTTGACCTTTAGAATATATATACCTAAATTTCTCCTCGCAAATAATTGTGAGTAATCTAAATACTCATTGAAGTAGTGGCATGAAACAATACCAACAAAATTATGCTATGGTTTAGATTAAATAAGAATTAAAAATTTGATTTAAACATAATAATAATTGCGGCACCAAAGATGCAAATTATAAAAGGTCAAAGATGTTCCTCAAATAAATGTAAACCCATCATAATGATAATTTATGTTCTAAACCATTGATGTACTTCATAATTAAAATTTACATTATAAACCATCAATATACTCTTAAAAAAAGTAGTTTCAATCCAAAAAATATATGGCTGGTTACCTATAAAATACTTCCATTATTCATTTGTCATATCTTCTCTAACTTATTCAATTCAAATTAGAATATGTGGCTACATAAAAGAACAATACTATTTCATCTTTAGAGATACAATTCTAGACATGATAATTTTTGTAGCATTTGCCATTTTCCATTACAATGAAAATTCAACTCATTAGAAGCCATTGCAATGGTTTGCTACAGTTTTTCTGACATCATACATACTTTATTAGTAGGTCAACTCCTTATTGCTATAGTGGGTATCTACACATTTGGGAAGAAAGTCAAATCTTTCACATCGCTTGCATAGATACAATTGTTTGAGGGCAACTTGTTCATTGGCTTTACATAAACGATCTTAATAACAAAAAGAAAAAGGAAAAAAGAAAAGAAAAGTATGGCATGAGATGTTTCTTTTTCATATATGTGGATCACTACATCATATAAGGTTTAGTAGTCAAACCTAGTGAAAAATAATATTGAAAATAAACTTGAGAATGTTTAGAGTTCTCCAAAGCCTAATCAAGTTTAACAAAACTAAAAAATTATTCAAAACATGGTAAGGTTGTAAAGAACTAATACATCTTTTGAAGGGTTGGGGATTTGGCCATTTCCAATGTCGAAATTATCAAGAATAACTTTTCTGCCCAATATCTTACAGTAGATTCATGTAAGATGAAATGGGATATGCATCCCAATGAGAATAGTAAAAGAGGCCACATAGAGAATCACAAGTTCAAAGGCATCAAGTACATCAACATGGCACCATTTCACAATATGTACACATGCATGAAAACATGATTGTCACTACGATGATGGAAGCAGCCTTTTATATGTGTGTGTGTGTGTGTGTGTGTGTGTGTCCCAATGCATATTCCCCAACCACTTCTCCTTGGTTCCATTGTGAGAAACACATTGTTAGCAAGTCTACTTTGTCCACCCAACCACATTCGCTACACCAGTAAGTGTCACTTTCTTCTTACTAAATCTATTGTAAGCCAATTATCTTTGTTTACAGATATATCATATTTTTCTTGCTAATTAGTCATTTTAATTTGGAAGGGCTCGACATGTGCATTGTTTGTGACCGTTCTTTGCTTGATTTAGGATTTAGAGGGTATAAATGTCTATCAATTTTTTTCCTCTAGCCATGAACATAGTGAGAGTTTAAAATAAAATTGTTTTGGAAGGTTCCATATTTCAGTTTTTGAGTGAATTTTGTAATGTCATGAATTCTATGTCTAATGTTTACTTGCGAGGAGAAATCCATACTTGTATTGGCACTCAATTTAGGATTGTTTTCATTTTTCATGGTCCATTAAAATATTGTTCTTAATGTTGTGACATTTTTTCAGTGATTGATTTAATAGTCTTATTACATTTTAACTCAAAATTACTAATTCAGTAGTTACAACAAGTGTTGTTTGTTTCTTTGGCATTCTTGAATATTTTTCAAAGCATTGCTTTTTGCTTTGTTTGGTAGTGGTTGAATAGATTCTTTAATTTCACTTAGTTATTTATCAATTTAATTGTGTGTTTCTATTTTTCTCCCTCATTATACTATAAAAGAATAGGATGAGATATAGAAATATAGATAATTAGAATAATAGATCAATGATCTATCCTAGAGTATGATTGAAATTCTTGATGGAAAAGAATAACACAATGGAATGCAAGTATAGGCATTGTATATGGTAAAATATCATGACAAGGAAATGAATCTGACAATTTCTTAGTTTATTGAACATGCATGTGAACATGATAAAGCTCAAAAATTGTACGTGTCACCACCTCAAGTAGAATCATGTCAATATATTGTAGACATGCAATTATATTCTCCTCACAATATGTCAAGGAAATGTAAGTGGTTTTTATATATAGAAGACATGTCAGTATTGGATTTTCACATCTTACAAAAGATGTATTAGCTTCACCTTTGGCTCTCCCATCACTTCTAATTGTAAGTATTTGTCTCCTACACCTTGAGAGGTACTATCTCATGTGCATGCTCATAAAACTAAATTTATATAATTTGTATTATTAAGGGTCGCATTTAAATGGATTTTACAATTGGTCATCTTCATATTTTCTAGGATCACACATGAATTAATTCGATAATTTAGGAAAAGGTTGAGACCATTACAAAATAGTTGAACATCTAGCATTATTCACTTTTGAAATAAGATGCTTAAGAGTTATATGTAAGGTTGAATTATACATTTCATTAGCTCTTTGAATTATATGTTAAAGAAATATTTAACCACAAGTACCTCTTTCTTAGTCAGACATGCCCATCAAAGAAGAAGACAAACAATCTCCATTAAGCATAATATTGGATGAAGTAGAAAGTGAGGAGGAGAGACAAGCAAAAATAAAGGCTCAACATAATGGATTGCAGATAAGAGTGGTGCAAATGCTACCAGATGGAAATTGTTTTTTTAGAGCCCTAGCAAATCAACTTGAAGGTGGCCAAGAGCAACACTCAAAGTATTGTAATATGGTAGTGGAGTACATTATGAAGAATCATTCATACTTTGAGCTTTTCTTTTCTCAGAAAGATGACATGACTTTTGAAGAATACTATGAAAAAATGGTAGAAGATGGAACTTGGATAGACCATTTTGAGATTTAAGCAACCTCCATGGTGACTCAAACTAACATTCATGTGCACTATTTGAAGGGCCAAGAATCCCAAATCTACAATATTCATAGCTCAGAAACACCCACACTTCATGTCTCATATCATGATGGAGACCACTACAATAGTTTGTACTTCATTAATAACAATGCCAATGCTCATGTAGCACCCATGCCTTTGGAGGAGGATAAGTCATGTTTATGCCATAATGACCAAGGTCCTATCAAATTCATTATAGATGAAAAAGGGTGCAAAGATACTAACAAAACTTGCATAGAAGATAAATTATTGAAAAGAAAGGACAAACATCGATGAAAGAAAGGTTTAATAGGGTGTATTCCATGGTTTGAAAGGAAGAAAAAATAATAAATATTTTAAAAGTATCTTTATAATGTTCTACTATGTATAGAAAATCTTATGAGAAATTTTTTTGTGACATTATTTGATATATATAAAACTATTGGCGTAATCCTTGCACCCTTACAAGGTGCAAGTGCTAGTCTACAGGAAGCTACTTTGCATTTCTGTTTTCTTGGTAGTTCTATTATATAAGGCAGCTTTCTCATTTATTTTTTTAGAATTATAAGGGGGTAAAAAATTATTAGCATTCAACAAAGAAAGTACTAGAAGATTTTTATCTTTTTCTATATATTTTTCTCTTTCATTCTGATGAGGAAGCGCAGAGTGTGATCTAAAATGTTGATGATAAAGATTCCCACACAACCAAATCTAGAAATAAAAATTGCATTAAAAATGGATTGTGGAAATCTGATAATGTTAACCCTTTTAACAAGTTAATCTAACAATGAAACAAATCTTGAGGTAGCTGGCCCTTTTTTATTTTATTTCAGTCTTGAATATGCTCTGAAATTCATTTAATCAAACAATCTGCAAAACCATTCCACTCCCTACGAATGTAAGTAAAATTTATGTATTCTAAGGAACTGCATAAATAAAAAATTTGACCAATAACCAAAGCTAAATATCAGCTAACAACCTAAAGTTATTACTAAGTTAAAAGAGATATCTGAAAACCAAAGTTAGGAATAATCATATGCCAGCCAAGAGCAGAACATCACTCAACAACATATATAAAATGACAGGAACTTCCATTAACAAATAAATTGGAACAAAAACCTCACCTATTTAGTATCTGATAGTGAGATAACTACTGCCAGCTCTCTAACAGATTGTCAACTACATGCTTAATCATTTATTCTCACAATAACAATGTTTGAGATCAACATTAGTAGCAGAAAATAACAATTAGATTTGCATGAGCATTAGTTCAAATTTTGTCCCTAGTACAATGAATGCAATATGTTTCCATACAGATCTTATGTCTCACAAGCAGTATATGCTTTTGTCAGACAACATATGAATAGGTAATACTAATTTTCACAATTTAAATAGAACTAGCATTATACATATATGACATCAGCTGAATTAGAAATACTTCATATTGACTGCCACTGTTCTTCAGGTTGATACATCTTTGAAATCTGTAAAAGAATTTTTTTTTAATCAAAATTTTCCAGAAAGCAGAAAAATGATTCAAATCAATTCTATATACGTGCATAAAATAGCTTTTGACCATCATTAAACTGAAAAATATGCAAACATGATCATCAGAAGATAACACAAGTCAATATATACTTAGCAATTATGGCTTCCACAGAATTGTAGTATCAGCAATCATGGATGTCACAATGTAGGGATCCATGTTAGAAGCAGGTCGACGATCCTCAAAATAACCTGAAAACAGACATTGCATGTTTAGTGCACAGAACAATATGACGTGAAAATGACAAGTTATTCCAAAGGAAGACGGATAGAATAGCTTAGACTCATTAATGTTATACTTGCAGACAATCAATTAAGAATTTAAGGTGCCCTTATAATTTGAGGAGTTTCCCATTGTGTATCTTGATGTCTACCCGTACATTTCCCTAGAAACTAACTTCAATAACAGATTGTAGTGATTTGTGTTTTGTTTCCATTAAAATACATTTGGCTTCTAATTTTTTCCAAGTGGTTTAATACTTATCATTTGTCATTTGTCATTTGACATGCACCGTATCTACAATCACTGAAACCTCACTACTAATCTTTCAAGATCATAGATGCATCAAACATTTGCTTGAATATTGAAGTTTAGGAAGTGCATTCATAGATGTCCAATTTTTATTGTCTATTGCACTAGTTGGGTCATGGATTCAAGATGATATTTGTGAGCATCTAACCTTTTCCCTCTATTTCTGTCTCCCTGCCCACTCGAACAGAAGCTCCTCGATTTGCAACACCCTGTTACCCACCATACAACCACATTACATTATTGAACTGCATATAGATACAAAATCATTCACACAATCGAAACATGTTTAAATGCAGAGATATCAGATTTCTACAATCCATTAGAATTACATTATAAGTTTCTGGATTTGAGCACTAAAGTTTCAGATCACACTCTCTGATTTATTATCAGAATAAAAGAGAGAAAGAGATGTAATAAAAGGTGAGCTGCAGATGTGGGCTAATTCACAAGATAAAGGGAAAATGAGAAAAGGCACACAGACCAGAAAAAATAATAACCCACGAAAATTATTTTTCCTTGTCCTGTGTCTTTTATCCTTTTCCCATTATCTCGTGAGCTAGTCCACATTTGCAACTCACTGTTTGTTACATCTCTTTCTCTCTTTCATCTGATACTGGATCATAGACTGTGATTCTAAATATAGATTTTAAAAATTCATATACAATCGAATCTAAAAATTTATAATTTAATTTTAAACTAAAGTTTAAAAAGTTTAACATTCATTAAAAAGTAATCTATACCCAAGAGAAGGTATTGATATCTGCTGTCTCATGTCGACCTGTGAGGCGCCTTTCATTGCCCTCACCATAGGCAGCAATGTGCTCCTTGTGCCTTAATCCAAGTTTGCGTATTGCCTCCTTGATTACTTCATAACCTCCTTCCTTTCTCATGGACTTGGTGCTATTCAAGGACAGCATTTAAACCAGTAATATATCCCAAGTTAAGATCATTAAAGCCAAGCCATCAGGATACACCATGGCATTAATGGTTAGATACTACATTTGAGTTTTGACTTTTCATCAATGATTATTTACAACAATTGTTCTCATCAATGAGAAGTCAAAACTTCTGTTATATAGCATTTAACCATCAATGCCATGGTGCATCCTGATGGCTGAGTAGCCGTTTCCATATATGTGCTCAAGTGTTTATTATTTCTCCTCTTTTCACTACTCTTCCAAACTGACAGATATTTATATCATGTTGATGGTAAAAACAGTGGTTACCTGTAATTAGTATGGCATCCAGCACCATTCCAATCTCCCTGTTATAGTTATCAAACAGTCCATGATTCATTATATCGAAATAAAATAACCTGAAGGAAATGACTGAAACAAAAAAAATCATTTTTCTGTCAACTGACCTCAATCGGCTTGGGATCAAAGGACAAAACAACACCTGCTAATTCTGTTATTCTCTGCAAACAAGAAGATGATAAACAAATTGATTTAATATCTCATGACATATGTCAAAGTATAAGACATTTTGTTGTCAGAGAGAAGGTCCATCAAGCAAAGAAAAGCAAGATCCCATGGCTTGGTGCATAAACATCATATAACCAAAATATTCAATGAATGCTACAATATTTGACACAATTCTGCAGTTATTTTGAGATCAACTACTATCCCCAACTGCAGACAATTCTTTCTCCTTCTGAGACACCCAAACACAATAAATTTAACAAGGGAATTCTGTAACTTCTAAGCTAATTCTCAAGCCGAAACAAATTCAAAAGAAGCTTCCAGACTTCCAACCAGGGAATGCCAAACCACGAGAGGAACTCTTAGGTTACCCTTATGGAAAAATGAATTCCACAAAGCCTTTCAGACTCCAAATTGAGATAAAATAATTAACATTATTATATTTTTACAATTCATTGAAATTTTGGTTTTTTGATTCCGACTCCAAATTGAGATAAAATAATCAACATTATTATATTTCTACAATTCATTGAAATTTTGGTTTTTGATTTGATTGTGTATGACTTTTTAGTATCAGTATTTAGGATCATATTCTATGATGCATCATCAGAATGAGAGAATGGAAGAATAAAATAGAAAAATGTGCAACGTTTCCCATCACTTTTCATAATCTATTATCAGGATGAGAGAATGCAAAAATAAAACAGCAAAATATGCAACATTTTCCATCACACTCCATGATCCATCATCAGAATGAGAGAATGCAGGAATAAAACAACAAAATATACCTTTTTAATAAATATTAATACTAAAACACACAATCCTATTCAAAACTAAAATTTCATTTAGAATAATAATATTGTGATTTAAAATAAAAAAGAGTTGAATAATAAAATAAGAAATTGAGTACCTCCATTATGTAACGTGCGCACCAGAGTTGATCAGCTGCTGAGATTCCAACAGAAGGACCCACTTGGAATTCCCACTGCACATCCAAAATTGGCACTTCTATGAAGCGAGAGCTTTTAAAATAAGTAAATAAACTAAATGAGCAATTTTTGTTATGAGATGGGGAAATCAAGGCCCAAAACATGTGTTCTAGTATGGCATGGCCCCAAGAAATTTGGAAAATCTTATTACCTGTCCTGGCATAACCTCTCCATTGGTTCCACTGATATTGATTCCAGAATAGAGACATGCCTTGTAGTGTGCATCAACAACTTCACGGCCCCAAGCCTTATCAGCTCCAACTCCACAGTAATAAGGTCCCTATTCAATAAAGCAATTCTAACCCTTTTAATACAATTCTATCCATTGAGCGGCTTGAAAGAAATATTGGCCTCCCTATGGTGCACCATATCTATGGGTGATGGTACCATCTAAGTCTTTTACACTTTTCTAATGACCTTACAGAATGCTCACCTGAGGACCAGGGAATCCACCGATTGGCCACCCAAGAGGCCACTTCACATCCTTCTGCAGTAGAGTATATTCTTGTTCAAGGCCATACCTGAAAGAATAAAAATCAACAATTTTTGAAAATTCAGTAGTATACAAAGGGAAAGGGTTGTAGTACAATTGTTTTAACTATTAGAGAGTGGCGCTGCCATTGTATCAGAAGACTGATCAGGTTGATTTGTTAGTGTCCCGTACAATCATTCAAGTTTTAATGTCTGATATAACCATTCAACTTATAGTATACAGGATGTGGTTAAGCCCTTGTCACAAATTTCAAGAGGATCGCTGAATATTTTTTCAGCAATCTTCCCCTCAGTTTTATCAGATGGTCTGAGGACTCGACCTATGACCAAGTTCTGATATCACTTGTTAGAGTGGGGTTGCCGTTGCACCTAAAGACCGATTTTGTTAGTGCCCAATACAACAACTCAACTTATAATACATTGGAGGTGGTTAAGTCCTTGTCACGAATCTCAAGAGGAACGCTGAATATTTTCGAACATAAGTTTAGTTGGTGAAGATGATGGTATGAGATATAAAATCCATCCATTAAAATTCAAATCCAAATAGGCACACCTAAACCAAATTTGACCCCTAGGTGAATTTGACAAATTGGATCCCTTACATATGACCGTTCAGGAAAACAATAAGTATGGTTTAGATATATACATACTCAAATAATTCACTATATAAAGACAAATACGACTTGCTGAAATCTAAAATTTACTATATAAAAGTAAAAATGACATCATCTATATATACTAACATCCTTCCATTATATATATAAGCAACTAATGCTCTTCGTAAGGATCAGGTCCATTTCAAAGGTAATATCAACTTAAAAGATTGCTAGAAGTGATCTCTTAAACGCCAGAAAATATATGATACCATGAAATTGAATAGATACATCAAACTTAAATAACTAGAAATCAATGCCTTCTTTGTCATAATTACCATGTCTCCTCCTGAGCAACTTCCTTTGTGCTAAATATTTTCTCTGCTGCGGCCCTCTTGTTGGAAGGAAGTGGAGTGCCATTTGGGGCATATGTATCACAGATTACCTAAACCAGTCCAAACATTCAATACTGGAAAAAATCATCAAAAAGATTCAATAAATTCCTTGAATTATCTTCATGTAAATACTTTACCAGGATGTGTTTCCCTCTTCGAAATGGGTCAGGATAGACAGCTTGGGGACTGCCATAGATTAGAACAAACTATTAATAAACTACGAGAATTGCTTCAAAATCTGGAGTCCATGCAGAATTGCAGAGAAAATTATGAGAAATGCTTCAAAATTTGGAAGTCATTATTTATTATTATTTGTTCAGATTAATTATTATTATATGTTAAGCTTGAATAGATTCGAATCCAAGATATCTCAAATAAGAAACTCTCAATTTACCATTATGTTATAAACTCTTGTCAGACATAAGCCATACTGATAATAGTGCAATTAAGTCATATTAAAATGGATGAACAGTAACATTAAGAAGAGAGATTATAATATTTGAATCTTACCGGAGAATGACTTCACTGTCATGCCCTGCTGCTTGGCCAGTGCTGGATCCATCGAAATTCCATTTGGGTAGTTCTTTTGGGCTACTCACAGGTCCTGACAGAGTCTGTACATCCATAATTACAATAACCAATTAAACTCTGCCTCATAAAATGGAAAAATTAGACTGCCCACAATGGAATAAGGCAATAAGATTGAACGACACAATCCCATTTTTGTGGTGAAAGTGGTAAGTCACTAATATTACATTATTATATAAAGGTGGTTCAAAGATTCATGAAAAAAAGAACCAATAAGAAAACTTCCAATCGAATATATAGATCAGAGAGAAAACCACACGTACTTTTGCTTTGCTTCTCATATCCATTCCCGAGCCTCCAATCCTGGGTATTATGCAGAAAATGAAGAGTTTGTAAACACGAATCCTAAAATACCACAGAATTGAGATGTTCAATGCAAATGCTTACCATATGTATTCTGCAATGACTTTCTCTGTTGTGTCAGTCAAGTCGAGGTTGAGAAGATCTGTTATTAATAGTGTCGACATTGCTACTCTGCAAACAAGAGCTATACAGAATTATAGATCTTGAAAAACAATTCTATGCTCAGTGTAAATTTTATTTCTGAATTCGATTATGTTATCACATTCTGTAAAGAACAAGAAAATACAAGAACAAAAATTATGAACACGACAACGCAAAGAACAGAGTGTTCATAAAAAAGCTCGCTGTGTTTCTTTTGAACAGAGCAATGCAAACAAGAGAATAGGTGTACCTGAGGAGTGATCTGAATGGAAGGGAAGCCTAAAAAACTTGCAATCTGTGCAATTTACAGGTGCAGCTTGAATTGCTGCTGACTTTTATCGTGAAGAACTCACGAGGATTAGAAATTTAATGGGTGGACATGAAGATGGAATGGGTGGCCAAGAAAGACGATGAGGAATTGAAAAGGACGGGTTTGGTCACCAAGGCAAAGCATATTTTGTGCCGCCATATTTTAAATACTTTGTTAGTTGCAATTATTTTTGGTCTTATGGAAAATTAGCTGCTTTACATGAATTTAAATATGGGAACGAACACTAAACCGGATAAGATGTATGCGGTACAGAACAGATTAGTGTTCAAACTGTTTTAGATTTTAAGTGTAATGATTTTTTACATCAATTTAGGCGCCTGGTTTTTAACTGATGAAGACTAATGATTTTTTACACCAATTTAGGCACCTGGGTTTTCAACTGATGAAGACTAAAAGCTCTGTTTGGGTTCGAATAATTGTGGTGATAAGCGTACGGTTTGTGGAGAAAGAAATCTCTTTTCAAAAAATATTTATTGTTTTTTCAAATTATTTTGTGTATTTAATGTATAAAAACTCACGAAAAAACGGATAGATTGGGACTCCCACCGAAGAAGCTTATCCGTTCACAATCCCCCATGCCTCATAAAGGATAAGGATTTCATTGTGAGGAAATGGTTTTGTCATGAACGCTTCATCTGATTGGTTTGTTTTGTGGGCTAAGTTCAGGTACTCTTGTGTGGGTGAACATGTTTATAATTCTATTATTAGTTCAACAATTTTGTAAAGTAGTATTTTTAGTATGTTTATATATTGAAAAATTTGTGTAAAATATATTGAGAAATATTTAATTTAAAAATATTTTAATGAATTTAGGCAAGTGTTTACAATACAACAGTGAATTGCAAGTCTCTAATTGGAAGGTCTTGGGTTCAAGTTTATTTGAGCTTAATTAATTAATTTTAAAAAAAAAAACTATTTAACTTTTTTGTAATACACATTTATTTTTGCAACTTAATATTTGTATTTCTAACAAGATTAAGTGAATTTTTATTAAAATTTCTATCTTGAAGTGTTAAGAAGTAAATATACACGAGTTAAAATATTCCACAAAAAATGGATTGTAATGCATACACAAACTGTTACAAACACTTCTAGAACTCTCAGCACAAACCTTTGAAGGACATATTGTTGAAATGGAGATCTAGAATCTAGTGGCTTAAAGAATGGGTAAAAACTCAATCTACTTTCACCATTTTACACCCATAAGAAAATAAACACTATCCTTAGACTAAAGGATGACTAGAATGTGGAGGTTACAAAGGACAATCTGAGGGGTGTTCTTGCCTCTAATTTAATTTGCAAAACCATTAAGGATGATGGATTTTCTATGAATGGTGCTATTGAGGCTTGGATGTTGGACTACCTCCCAAAATGTATCTCTTTGATTGATAATGAGCTTTTCATGGCCTAGATCTTGGAGGAGGAAGTGCAGATAGCTGCCCTTTCTATGGGGGCTTTTTAGGCCCTAGGTCTTGATGGTTTGCCCCCATATTCATTTAGGATTTTGGGGATATTGTTGGCACTAATGTTATTACAACCACAAGAGATCTCTTTAGAATAGGTAGATTTCTAAAGAAACTAAATTGCTCATTCAATGCCCTAATCCCTAATGCATGGGTCATTCTCTCTTACTAATTTTAGGCCAATAATATTTCGTAATACCATCTACAGAATCTTTTCTAAAGTCCTCATAAATAGAATTAAACTTTTGCTTGACAATCCTATTAACTATAACCATAATGACTTTGTCCCTAGAGGAAACATATTCTTGATGCTGCAACAATTACTACCCATGAAGTCTTCCACTCTATGAAAAAAGAAAGAATCCCAAGGATGGGTCTTAAGTTGGACATATCAAAAAATTGTGACAAGTTCAAATGAGGTTTTCTCTTCAAAGTGCTTGAAATATCCAACTTTGACATGATCTGTGATTGGACTAATCAAAGAATGTGTGACTATTGTTCACTACTTTATCCCAATCAATGGAGTCCAAAGATGATTTTCTAGTACATCAAGAGGGATAAAATGGGTTGACTCCCTCTCCCCCTACCTCTTCACCTTTCTTTATGAGGGGTTGGGAAGTAACTTTCTTTGCATGCTAAGTGAGTAAGAATTCTTGGGGGTCTTCCTTACTTCTATCCTGCCCCATGTGGTTTTTCAGTTATTTGTTGATAACATGATCCCTTTGGTGTTGCATCCATGTACTTTTGTTTAGGGGAAATACATGAGATATAAGTTATATTTTAAACATAATGTTAGAAGCAGTTAACATGGTAGGTGAAATAAGTGGCAACAACAAAGAGGAGGAACATAAATAGGACAACAAAAAAGAAGAAGATGATCAAGGTTAGAAAATAATGGATAAAGATCAGATGGAGATGCCATCTATGGAAAATGAAGATAAATCTTCATTTCCTAAAACATATGATTCCACTGAAAGTGATGACTAGACCACCATGGATGAACAAAGGACTATTGAGAAGGAGAAAGGTATTTCTACCTCTACTCCAAGTACATCACTTCAAACATTGTTGGCAAGTAGCAACATTTCTAAAGATATTGCAAAATTAGTTAAGGAAGAAATGGATGATAAAGGATTTATGCATATATCATTATTTTCTTATGCTAAAGCCTTGGAGAAGTCAAAGAAGAACTCAAAAATGTACAAGATGATTCTTAAGAAGGTATTGTATAGATTGAAACAAACATTGCTTACAACATTACAGTTGCAAAGAATCTTAGTCAGGTAATTGATGAATTTGATGATCAATTCACTACTTTGATTGAGTATGCTAAGATAAGAGCACAATAAGAGTTTGAGTCTACACAATTTTAGAAGTTATACCCAAATATTGCAAATGACATCCTATTCATTGATGAGTGTATTAAAGACTTAGAAGTTATATTGGTGAAGGAAAGAAGATGTACATAACATGTACAAAGTCACACATTATGTTGAAGATGTTGGAATGTTCCAATAGGAAGAGTACTTCCAAGAGAGGGGGGGGGGGGGGGGGGTGAATCAAAAGTAACTAGTTTTTATCCTTTTAAACCTTCATTAATCACATAACTGAAAGTAAAGTACATGCATGTAAACATATAAACAAACATGAAATGAAAGCATGCATCAACACATGACACAAGTGATTTGGTAACCCATAAACCCTCTAGGAATAAGAAGGTAAAACTGGGGTGGGGATGACACCCACAAAAATTGAAATGACCCTAGCTATAAAGGTCACTAAATCCCAATATTGTACTGTGGCAATTCGTCAAATAATTTGCAAACATGCTCTGATACCACTGAAATAACCCCAACAGGTTATTGCTTTCTCCAGCACCAAAATCTTAAACTTCAATGGTTAGGCATTTCGTCAAACAGTTATCAACCAAGTTTGTTTAACGAACTAGTTACAAACTGATGTCAAATTCTATTCTCGTAATCAGAGTTGTACTAATACCCTATGAGATTGGTCATGAATGGAGTAATTTCTCACATAATTCACCAAGACATATCAAATGCAAAATGTAATCGTACCTTCAATGTTCAGGGAGGAAGTCTTATTTCAATCAAATGTTACTATGCTTGACCATAATCCAATTTCCAAACCATAGCCCTGACTTATTGCTTATTGTAAGATTTGAAAACTGGATAATAACATGCTAAGGTTCTGGCTTCTGACATAGCTCCAAGCGACTTTGTCCAGTACCTACATTAGAGAGTTTTCAATGCAACTCTTCCACGCATTAATCATTATGGAGATCGAAAGGACGTCCAGCCAAACAAGAAATGTTTTCCCTGGTTATAGTTTGACAGTTTGGGTCAATACTTCCACAATCTAGGTCGGCACTTTATCCAGCTGCCAAGCATGAATCAGAATGATTTCCCGTGCCTTATTCTTTGCCTTATTAATTCTGGATTGGAAAGCCAAACTACTGATATCGTGGATGTTAATAATGAGTCCGGATCAATTGAACACTGTTCAAATTATCTCCAAAGAAATCCCGATCTCTGTGCTTTTTCATTCGGCTAGACCCACGGACATGTAGACATTCGTTCTGATGGTAATCTTTGCCAACACCTCGATCACTTCTCCAACTACCCTTGTTATCGCTAGATCTTTGTTGCGTGCCTTTCTGCGTTCTTCTGCTGGATGATGATACCTGCACTTGTAATTGTTTCACCGGCCCCTCAGTGACCCTGGGTGGATTGATCAAAACCTTGTTTCTTAACTCGTCCCCTTCCAAACTGTAGGTGATCTATCGCGACTTATGACGTTGTGCCCAGATTGTATCGAGTGCCCTTATTCAAGATGCCAGTACTGATTACAGACTCGCCGTTGGTACTCATATGTTGCAGAATTAAAGAGTTGCGATGATCACATAGATGACGAATGCCTGCCTATGATCAGGAATGGTCTAATACTATCTTTCAAACTGAATGAGACACTCGTTCCCTGATAATCAAATGTCCCTAGTCAATAAGTGCTTATTCGTAAGTGACATTTGCCTTTCGTCCAGGTTCGACTTTAACGATTTGTGGCAGTGCCGCTGGAAGATTGACTTGGAGACTCGCCTTCTTTCCTAGATCTGTTCAATACTGCAACTGATCCTGTAAATCTTAGATTATATCTTCGAATATCAACTCTCAGAAAGATCCCCCAAAATTGTTGGTCTTGAGCCACAGATTCTGCCCCGATGAAATGACTGATTGTCACCTCCAATCTTCAATAATTCAGATGATATTTCACACCCTCAAAATTGCGTACCAATTGAGAGTTATCGTTCTCAATGGCCAACTGTGACAATTGCGAAAACCCTAGGTTCCACAATGCACTTGTGATTAAATCACAATCTGAAAATCAAAGAGAGATAATCAACTGCCTGATTCGAATGGAGCCCCGGGGTGCCTATTTATTCTTTTCTCTCCATCCTCTCCAGAGACTTCTAGAACATTTTTGATCTTATCCCTCAAGTGACTTTATTAAATATTTTTATAATCCAAGTCACTTTATTAAATATAAAGTTATCTTTTAATAACTATTTATTTAATTAAAATAATTAATTAGTCGTCCTTGGACAACCATTAATTAAATTAATTAAATCGAACTCTCACCAAAAATTGGGGACATGACAGTCCGCCCTTCCTGAAATTGCTTGTCCCCAAGCAATGGCTGAACCATGAACCAATCAGTCTTCCTGGATCCCAAATGTAAATATGTGTATCATCCCAATCCTCATCATACTCCCGTGGAGAAATCATCAATACCAGTAGCTGAGAAACTGTACTCAACATCCAAACAACTGACAACTCTGATGAAATCATCTGTAAACCAACTGTAGATGTTAGTAGAAGAAACCATTCTGCGGAACTCAAGCCAACTAAAACATCAACTCTATCAAAACTCAAGCCCCCGTCAGAATGACACTTGCACCCAACTGCACTGTAGATATGACAACAGCTATAGGTACCTGAATTACTGCCATCAAATTCAATCTCTGAAAAACTGCAACGAGTGTGTCGATGCTGCAGGCTGAATAACTTGCTACTACCACTTCTTTTTTCGAAAGAAGGTGCCAATCTATCCCCTAATGGATGGTAAGAAACTGGAGCCAATCTACATCTGCATGAAATAAAATCTTCTATTTCTACGTCAAAAGGAAAATGATGAGCGTACCCTACCACATAACGCTGATAAGAACCTCCAAACTCTGCTACTGGCTCATCATCATTGAACTGGGAATCAACAGATGGCTCCAATTTCTGACTTCGAGTGACTGTAGGCTGGATAGGATCCCGTGCATTCTGCTCAACAAACCCTTCCTCGAGATCCTCGTGAAGTAGCATAGTAGAGAGGACCCCTATAATCTTCTCAACCAATCTACAAATAAGACTAGTATCTTGGATGAGAACACCTTCTGTCACTTTATGCGAGTCCAAATGAACACATGCACTATCCAGCAAATACTCCATGAATGGTTCAGTGCAGTAAAAATTATATGAGGAAACATTAACATACTCCCCTTTACACCACAACTGGTCCTCCTGTAAGGGTGGCATATTCAACTGTACCACACTATCAACTATCTGAGAAGAATCAATCTGGAAACTTGACTCTACCAGTATCCCGAACTCATTAGAACCGGCTACTACCGAGTCCTGAGTATGTGTGTCAGCCTCAACAATATGCTCCCTAGTAGCAACTGCGGAAGTGTACTTACCATCATCCACCTCAATAGTCAAATGAACTGGGTCTGGGGCTGGTTTTGACCGCAAATTCTCCAACTCCACGGTCACCTCTTTGAACTGAAGTTGCGACTTTTGTAGGTCTCGCTCTGTGTCCTTTAAAGCCTCAGTAGTCACTATGAGCTCCTGGGAAAGCTCACTCACCTCCTCTTCACGATCCAAGAGTGCCTCATAGGCTGTACTTCCCCACTCAACCAAGTGATCACGGTCAGCTACCAATCATAAATAATCCTTCTTCAAAATCCGAACAGCTTCACGCAAGGCATGAATCTTTGCCAAAGAAAAGTAACCACCGCTGGACTCATCTGTCATAGAAGAACCCCAACCAGTAATAGCCAACAAATGACGAGTAGTATCAAAGTGCTCACAAGCGATAGTAATGTCTTGCTCACTAACTTTCAACTGGCTAATCACATGATGGCTCTGGCTGAACTGTCTTCCACAAACCTTCTCTATCACATTGTCTAAAGGAGTATCTTCAAGGTTACTGGTTTCTAGAATATTGTCATCCATATCTTGTGAATCCTTTCCAAAACTCATATCTTCATCTGGAGTGTCAAAATCTATAGTTCTGCTATCAAGCTCTTCTGTACCTAAAGAAACTGTCAAGGAAGCTGAATCTTCAAAACTGTTCACTTCATTCTCCCGGATGTCATCAAGGCCAAAACGATCCTGGGACTCATCTATACATGCTTCCAAATATGAAAAATCTTCAACACCTTCTAGCAAGAATGGTTGACTGGAAATATGAACCAAACCCAACAACGGTGTATAAAGACTAATACCAACATTGGACAAACTGCTGGCACAAGGAAAGACAACACCGTGTATTCTGCTAATCAAATCCATGATAGCACTCAAACAAACATTGCTACTATTAAGTGTTAAAGATCTCCAGTTAACTGAACCCCAAATGCCCCTGAAACATTCTTGAGTCCATATCCGTAAACAAGGAATAGTTGGTAACTCGAGCAAACTCCTTACCTGAGTAATGTGACCAACACCAACTAACTCCTCATATTGGTTTGACATTGTCCTTGTATCCTGGATGTGAATGCAAGATGAACTCGTAGCATTATCAGCAACCTCACATGATCCCTCTTCTGTCAAAAACTGAGTGCAAGATGAACTTAAGCTCAGCTCCATGTCGTGCTCATTCCCATGTCTCTCCCATTCCTGTAATGCCAAAGTTTCTCGAGTGTCCTCAAGCTCACAAGAAAGCTTGACAACTTCCTCCTCCTTCCTCCTCAAGGCATCTGAATAGTCTTTGGCAAGGCTTAGAAGATGGTCACGATCTGATAGAAGATGTAAATAGCTCAACTTCGTCGTTCCCATTCCTTCACCGATTGCATGTAAGTCACAACAAGAAGATTTTTCCTGAACTCCCTTATGTCTTCCTTGTAACTAAATCATCTGGATGTGCTCTTCTAACATCTCCCGCATCTTGTCATGATGAGATAAAGAAGCCACAATACTATCTTTGCTTACCTTCAGCTGGCTGGACAAATCATGTGAAGTACTACCAGTTTCATCCGAAGCATCTAACTGAGCCTGGTACTCTCTCTCAGCAAAATCATGGATACTCAGTGTTTGCTCATCTCTACCTGGTAGCTCATCATTAACATCCTTATCATCATCTGAACTCACTTCACTGTAATCCTTGACTGTCGGAACCAAACCACCTTGAGTATCTGAGACATCACCCTTGGGAACCCTGTATACAACTGTCTCAATCGAAGTATCAAGTTGACAGTAACTATCCATCAGCGTAATATCCTTCACCACTTCATCCTGTGACCGAACTGAAGCCTCTGACCGATTGCACACTTGTTTCTCGAACTCCTCATTAAGGTTCCTAGTAACATCGCCCACTGTATCAGCTAGTGCTTTGCGAGAAGATTTTCCGAATCAAAATCCAGTTGACTTATTCACCTTAGTTGGGACAGATAGCCTATCAATCATACGGTGGTGCTTATCCAACAGTTCAGACATGTTATGTCTGATTTTTCTGAGCTCATCCTGAATGTCCGAATAGTCCTCCTTTCCACAATTCTGACTCTGAATACTATGTCTATTACTTGTCCGAGATTGTGTCCTTGGAGACTTTGTGCTGTACCTGTACATCTTGGTTGAAGTAGAGTGTTGATCACTCATGTAATTCAGTTTTCACCCCACAGGATGGCAAGAAAACCGCTCTGATACCACTGAAATGACCCTAGCTATAAAGGTCACTAAATCCCAATATTGTATTGTGGCAATTCGTCAAATAATTTGCAAACATGCTCTGATACCACTGAAATAACCCTGACAGGTTATTGCTTTCTCCAGCACCAAAATCTTAAACTTCAATGGTTAGGCATTTTGTCAAACAGTTATCAACCAAGTTTTTTTAACGAACTAGTTACAAACTGATGTCAAATTCTATTCTCGTAATCAGAGTTGTACTAATACCCTATGAGATTGGTCATGAATGGAGTAATTTCTCACATAATTCACCAAGACATATCAAATGCAAAATGTAATCGTACCTTCAATGTTTAGGGAGGAAGTCTTATTTCAATCAAATGTTACTATGCTTGACCATAATCCAATTTCCAAACCATAGCCCTGACTTATTGCTTATTGTAAGATTTGAAAACTGGATAATAACATGCTAAGGTTCTGGCTTCTGACATAGCTCCAAGCGACTTTGTCCAGTACCTACATTAGAGAGTTTTCAATGCAACTCTTCCACGCATTAATCATTATGGAGATCGAAAGGACGTCCAGCCAAATAAGAAATGTTTTCCCTGGTTATAGTTTGACAGTTTGGGTCAATACTTCCACAATCTAGGTCGGCACTTTATCCAGATGCCAAGCATGAATCAGAATGATTTTTCGTGCCTTATTCTTTGCCTTATTAATTCTGGATTGGAAAGCCAAACTACTGATATCGTGGATGTTAATAATGAGTCCGGATCAATTGAACACTGTTCAAATTATCTCCAGAGAAATCCCGATCTCTGTGCTTTTTCATTCGGTTGGACCCACAGACATGTAGACATTCGTTCTGATGGTAATCTTTGCCAACACCTCGATCACTACTCCAACTACCCTTGTTATCGCTAGATCTTTGCTGCGTGCCTTTCTGCGTTCTTCCGCTGGATGATGATACCCGCACTTGTAATTGTTTCATCGGCCCCTCAGTGACCCTGGGTGGATTGATCAAAACCTTGTTTCTTAACTCGTCCCCTTCCAAACTGTAGGTGATCTATCGCGACTTATGACGTTGTGCCCAGATTGTATCGAGTGCCCTTATTCAAGATGCCAGTACTGATTATAGACTCGCCGTTGGTACTCATATGTTGCAGAATTAAAGAGTTGCGATGATCACATAGATGACGAATGCCTGCCTATGATCAGGAATGGTCTAATACTATCTTTCAAACTGAATGAGACACTCATTCCCTGATAATCAAATGTCCCTTGTCAATAAGTGCTTATTTGTAAGTGACATTTGCCTTTTGTCCAGGTTCGGCTTTAACGATTTGTGGCAGTGCCGCTGGAAGATTGACTTGGAGACTCGCCTTCTTTCCTAGATCTGTTCAATACTGCAACTGATCCTGTAAATCTTAGATTATATCTTCGAATATCAACTCTCAGAAATATCCCCCAAAATTGTTGGTCTTGAGCCACAGATTCTGCCCCGATGAAATGATTGATTGTCACCTCCAATCTGCAATAATTCAGATGATATTTCACACCCTCAAAATTGCGTACCAATTGAGAGTTATTATTCTCAATGGCCAATTGTGACAATTGCGAAAACCCTAGGTTCCACAATGCACTTGTGATTAAGTCACAATTTGAAAATCAAAGAGAGATAATCAACTGCCTGATTCGAATGGAGCCCCGGGGTGCCTATTTATTCTTTTCTCTCCATCCTCTCCAGAGACTTCTAGAACATTTTTGATCTTATCCCTCAAGTGACTTTATTAAATATTTTTATAATCCAAGTCACTTTATTAAATATAAAGTTATCTTTTAATAACTATTTATTTAATTAAAATAATTAATTAGTCGTCCTTGGACAACCATTAATTAAATTAATTAAATCGAACTGTCACCAAAAATTGGGGACATGACAAAAATTACTGCAACAATATGTTCAACCACTTTTGATGGTCTGCCCTGTTAAAGGCTTTACACTGTATCAATAGTGGCTTGGTTAGAGGATTTGCAAACACTTTACATGAAGTGTCACCCTATTAAAGGATTTACAATAGGTTGTTAAACCCACCTAATACATAGGATTTTCAATCACCTTCTCCGAAGGTTCTCCTACCTAGCTATTAAGCTAACCTATCAACATAGGATTTCAACATCTAATATAATGGTGAGAAAGTATTAGAACATTTGACCTGATAGAGTGCAATCCTCAACTACTAGGTTGAAGTACTAGATCTGCTCTTCTTGTTGTGATCCTTGCTTGATCTGATCTTTGTATGTGTCCTCTGTTCTGTTATGATCAACTAGACATGAAACTGCCACACTATTCCTCTAAGTCTTTCCTTCTTCACACTGAAATTTCACTATAATCTCCCCATACACTGTTCTTTACCTCACACTTAATGGAGTTTTTGACCTCCTTTTAAAGATTGTGAAGACTTAGGATTAGGTATGGATCTACAATCCACATTGAATCTCAAATTCCTGCTCATACCTTGCATTTTTCTCATTGGTTGCATCCCTTCTCCATTTTTTCTGATTGGTTGCATGCAGATCACATAGGAAATGTAAATGATTCATCCTTATCCTTTTCCTTTTTCAAAATCTCTCCATGTCGACTCCAAAAGTGGTTTACATATGAGTTTGTGAGGGTACTAACTCATATGCTGATTTTGTGTTACTCGACACATATTATATTGCTGATGCTTGGCACACATATGTTTCTATATTGCTCGACACATGTTACATGTGTTACTCAACACCTGTTACTTTCTCGACACCTGAAGTTACTTGACAGGCACCTGAAGTTACTTGACACCTACTAAGATTCTGACTCAGTAGCTACTATAACTCATTTGGCATACATAGTGTACTCGACATATATGGTGGAATTGGTTAAGTGTGTTGACACTCGAATGTTAAGACCAACAATCTCCCCCATTGACATGAGTGTCAAAAACACTTAACTATGCATTAATGAACTGATATGATTGAGTACAATTTTTATTCTTGCTCGATATACACGCAAAATTTCAAAAATTGTTCAAAATTTTGTGAGCAACATTATATCTTATGACTCCCCCTAAGTTGATTATGCCTAGTCCATTCTTGAGACTTGAAATTCTGTGCTGATGTGCCTGATTCTCTCTATCCTTTGTCCTATTCCTGTTCCATGTTTCAGATTTGGTTTCCACATGCTTGTCAAAATTTTGCATTTCCCCCTCCCTTTGTCTTATTTCTTGCCTTTCCCCCCTTTTTTTTGCTATCTATAGACTTTCCACTTTATTCTCAAAATGAATGAAAGAATGTATGTAATCAAAATTATCAAAATTTGGTATTTCTCCATATATCTTCATATATCTCCATATATACATATCTTATCTTCTCCAAATGTATATATATCTCCCCCTTTTTTGACACTGATGACAAAGGGTTCTAAGGAGTAATACCATAGTTAGCCAAAAATGTACTATTTACCTCCAGGAGTATCGTTAGAGATGCATCCCAATTTTCCAATGCAATGTCCTGTGACTTGTGCTAGATGGCAGTCTCTGCAGCAAGGTGTACAAGTCCATCTAGGGTAGAAAGATTTGGATCTTTCTTTAGGACTGTTTCTACATATGCTTGCTCCTTGTGGAGGACCTCTAAGTGTGGGGTTATGGAGGATTGGATTTGCATCAATTTTGCCTTTATGTTTGCCTCCTTTGCTATTAATAGAACTAATTCCCTTTGTGTGTGAAGCATCTGTGCAAAATGCTTCTCACTTTGAGTTGGATTTGTTGGAAGTTGCATGCTAGAAATCTTGAGATTTCTTTCCAAGCTCATTATTCTTTGGCTAGTCTCTTGTGTGAAGTTGGAAAAATCACACAGTTTGGTGTACAATGAGAAAGTGTTCCCAAGTACAATTTTCACTCTTTCTAGTTTCTTAGCCAATTCAACTTGTGCTAATGCTATGTCATTTGATATTTTCTCATTTACTTTGCCTTAGAATTTCCTTTCTGACCATTCCATTAATTTTAGATTTGTATCATGCTCTTCATTAGTCACCTAGTCAACTATATCTGATAGTTGTTCTACTATAAGCCTTGTTTCATCTAGTGACTGCAAGCTAAAGACATCAATGAAGATGTCCTTTATCTCATTCAATGCTTGCATATACTTGTATTCTCTTCTCAATACTTCTTATCTCTTTCTCCTATCCAATGCAGCATGTATTTCATTTATCTTTTCTATGGTGAGGGTGTTGGATTCATACGAGCCAATGACGATCTCTTCATCAAGTTCATGATCTCCATAGTGAAGCATCTTGGCTACCTTTCTAGAGCTTGAGTCTGGTGTTTAAACTTGCATTGATATTATTTCTATGCTTGGCTTCTAAAGAGTTTGAGTGGGAGTACCCGTTTTTGGTAATTCAAATAAATGTCTAGATTGTAGCTTGCTCCTCATCTCTGGTTTCCTCCTTCTTTTCTTCTGATTTCCCTATATCATTGAAAATGATTGGGGATGAACTTGTTGATTGTTCTTGTTTTCTTGTATCTTCCCCTATTGCTGCACTCAGCATTTGAAATGCATCACTTACTGCTTTTGGTGGAGATGGTGGTGGAAGTAGTAGGAGTTTAGTAGCAGTGTATGAAAAAAGGTTGTTCTTTTGGCTTCACCTTTTCTCTTTGAGGTGTTGCTACTACTTTTTGTAATTCACCTACACTCACCAATATAGGGCTTGTACACAGCTGTGCCTGTAGAGTAGATTGGTGAAGGATCTTTGAGAGATCGTGTCAATAACATCCTTTATTTTTATGGTCTCTACAAGTGTAATAGAGGCATGCAGAGGGCTAGGAAGTGGCATTTGTGTGTCTTGCACACTTTGTTCTTCCTATCCATCTAATTCCTTTTCCTCTCCTTTAGCTGTATTCTCTTCTTCTTACTCCTTATTTGCTTCCTTTTCTACTCTTCCTTCCTCACCTTTCTTCTCCTCTTTCTTTCCTATTTCTTTTTCTTCTCTTCTCTTTGAGCTAGCCTTAGCCTTATATTCCTCGTCAAATACATCATCAATTGACTTGTATATTGACTTCCACAATTTTGTGGATTTATTTAAAACATCCTCTATCTTATTTTGAAGAATGCAAAATGCTCAATTTTTAGGAGAAAATTTGTTATTATGTCTTTTATTTGCCTTAGCTATTTGACCTTTAGTCAGGTCTGGTAGTATTTTACCTAGGGTTGATTCTCTTATCTCCTTTTCCATTTGCAAACAAAAATGCCACTTATCTACACCTATCTTGTATAGCTCCTTAGGCATTGTACTATCTAACTCTAGAGGTGTGTGTTTGTATTCGGCCATCATTGCATACACTAATTCCTCTATTTTATTTTTCTCTTCTTTATTGAGCTTATTAAAGTCTATAGTCTTTAAACCATTCAAGTTTTCTTTTCTAATATTTATAGATAACTTGTCAATGGCTGACTTTTTGGGATGACTTACCACTTTAAACTAGCTGATATCATTTGAATCTATTCTTTCTTCATCTAAATCTAGTTGGGCAACATATTTTCTTCTCTTCCTTGGTTCTTCACCAGTCTACTTTGTGGCTTTCTTCTTCTCTTTGGCTTCATATTTTGTCTTTTGAGTTGTAGCCCTAATGATAGCCCTTGTAGTAGGCTTCTTTACTTTGACTTCAATGGGCTTTGTCCCTTTCTTTGCCTTGGGATGAGTTGTATGCTGAGTTTTGGATTTCCTTTTGGTGGCTTTGGCTTCAGTGGGTGCTTCCTTAGATTCTTCTTCCTCAACACCTTCTTTGTTCTCTTCTAGACCTGTGTCAATTCTTTTGGCTCTTGGCCTTGCTCACCTTCTTCCTCACTGTCACCTTCTACTTCTTTTACTTCTTCTTTACTTGCTTCACCTTCAATATCTATCCCAAATGTCTTCTTTATTTTTCTTACCATTTGATCTTTCTTCTTCATTGCAGAGGCTATCTTCAAATCTGTTACCACCTTGGATTTGACAATATCATAAGTTCCAAAATGAGGAGGATCCCTGTCAATTTCTTCTGCAAGTAAAGTAGTGATTGCAGCTGAAGCTTGGTCTACATCAAGCTCATATTCAAGTGGCCTAAGCCATCTTACTCTAGGTATCACTACTTGGATGTAGGTGTAATCTATGTCAACAAAGAAACAAATATTATTTACATGTTGCTCAACCAGTGATACTGGTATCCTCATCCTTTGTTTCATGAACTTCTTGAAGTCCTCAAAGTAGCTTGTCATCTGAGCATCAAAATTTGCTCCCATTTGCTCAATAAACTCATTGACTTGTGTAACAATTGTCTTATTCGGATCCCATCTTACCTTTCCAACTGAAGGAAATTCTTTCATGACATAGAAAAATATGCAAACCAATACTAATCCAAATTTGCATTGAGCTCCTTCATATTTCCTTATGGCTCCCAAATTTTCATTGTTTTGTTGTAGCATGAGCTCTGCTAGATCATATGTGTGGTCCTTCTTCACAAGTTTGCATGCAACATCTACTGCTATGCATGGCACGCTATTCAATCTGCTTGATTGATAGAATTTGTGGGATATGACTCTGACAGCAAAATCAAGTAGGGGATTAGTGATGGCATATATGGTCATTCCCCTATTTTTCCATTTGGCACCAGTGTTCTTCTCTATGGCCTTCTTTTGTCACTTCTCAAGGTCTTAGGCTGATCTAGGGTTGGGAATCCAATAACCCTATGAACAATTTTCTTTTTGATCTTCACTGGCCCTATTTCTAACCAAAATGATCCATCATGAATTCCGCTTAACACTATACAAATCCATTTAGTCTCAAATACAATGGGGAAAACTAGGGCTTTAGTTAAACCCTTCTCAATAATTTGAAACTCGTCTTTCAATATACCCTTGTCACACATCTTATCAAAGGCATTGAAAATTTCTAGGTCACCTATGGCTCCAATCTTACAGTTATAACACTTCCTAACATCTTGGACCATTACAACTTTTTCTAGAATGACTAACAAGGCACCAACTGAGTTGTTTTTAAAAAAACTTTGGGTATTGGCCTAAATTCGGGCTGTTTAACTTCATTGCTAACAAGTTGAATCTCATTAGCATCCTTTCCCTTTGTGGTTTTTGACCTAGATGCCATCTTGACCAAACTAGGGTTTAATATTAAATAAACTTTCAAATATTGCATAGCTTGAAACTTGATGAAATACCTTTGAATTGAAGAGTTTGAGTTGAATTTTTGTTGGGATCGGTGCAAATCACTTCTAAATCGCTACTTGATCACCTCTTCACTCTTCTCATTTTTGCTTTGTGTTCAAATGACTTTGAAAATGAGTGATTTTCAACTTTATTAGGTTCAAAACCTAGCATTTATTGCATAGTGCTTACAACTATACACTCAGCACTTGAAGAATTTTAGTATAACTCAGCTTCCATTGTAATTCATTTACTCGGCTTTCACTAATATATCTCATTCATCATCAACTAGACTTTCCAGCTCGACATATACTAGAGTTTCACTCAAAATACAAGGGTAGTTCGACATCTTCTACAAAATTTTAATTTTTAACTTGACATCTTTTCTCATGCAGTTTTCTTCTTGGCAACACTTCTTTGTTCTTTTGGGTGGATGTATGATATATCTTTATATATATCAATCCCATGTACCTGTCTTGTGCTTAATTAGATGAAGTGTGATCACTTGACATTTTGGGTGAAGTGATCCCTCCATTGGATGTACTTGATCCATTTCTTCTTTGCCATGTCTTTTTCATTTGTATCCTGATGTGTTCCACATCAACTTTTTCTTTACCCTTGTTGACTTTTGACTTGGGTGCTTTAGCCTTTGTTGGACAGTTCCTGCCGACATGTCTTATCTTCAAGCAACTAAAACATGTGGTTTGGTTTAAACATCTACTGTAATTTCCCTTGAAGTGTGTTCTTATGCAGTTCTAAGGGACATGACCATATTCTTGACAGTACTGACAACTTTTCCTAGTGTTGCAATCCCAATTTTAGTGGTGTGCATAGTTGTTTCTCCTTGCAGGCTGATTGGTTGTCCACATAGGCTTTGATCTGCACTAAAAAGCTCTATGTCCATACTTTTTGTAGTTGTAGCAGTGACCTTCAAATCTTGGTGTCCTCATGGTTTTGGTTTTGCAATCTTGTGTTAAGTGTCCTTGCATGTTACACTTGTGACAATAACCTTTTTTTTTGGATGTGTCCTGCTGATTAGTCTTTCTACTCTTGCAAACATTAGCAGTGTGCCCCTTTTTATTATAGAAATGACAAGTGGGTTTAGTGTTCTTACCCTTGTTGTTCCTTTCTGTTGCAGTCTTGGATGATCCTCCTTGTTCAGTGCTGTGTAACCAAGTCCTAAAGTATCATTACTAGCCCTTGGTGATTTTAGTAATTGTTCAAAGTACTTGATAGCCTCTTTTGGTTTGTTGTAGCTTTCTACTATCTCCTTTTCTCTCTTCAATTCATTCTGCAATTGTTCATTCTACATGTTCAAGGTGGAGATCTTAATGTCCTTCATGTTTAGCTCATGATGAGCATTGACCCTTTGGCTTAAGGTGTCTAGCTGCATGTTTGAGATCTTTTCAAACTCAATTGTCTTCTCCTCCAGTCTATTGGTGAGATTTCTCTTGTCATCTTCACGCATGGCTCTATCCTCAATTGCTCTCTTCTTTTGTTCAATTATTTCACATAACATTATGGCTTGTGATTCTTGTTCCATTTTAAGAGATCTTATCTCTTTTGCTTGAGCTCTATTTTTCTCCATCAATTCTGCTATTGCTGCATCAAACTCCTTGGAATCTCCATTGGAAAATACTTGTGTGGTATCAATCTACTTGTAGTGTATGTCATTCTCAGCTATGGCTATCTCCTTTCTTCTTTTTAAGGATTTTCTCAGTTCCTCTCTAGCTTCTTCCACTTTGTGTAGAGCGAGATGCACATCAATCACTTGATTGTCTATAATCTTCCCAAGTTTGAAGACTTTCATCTTCTGATCTTTTTCTCCAAGCTGTTAGGCTTCTCCTTGTGAGAAACTAGGCTTTGATACCAATTGTTGAAATGTTCAAATGGGAAGAGTACTTTTGAGTGGGGGGGAGGGGGGGGGGGGGAGGTGGGGGGTGAATCAGAAGTAACTAGTTTTTATCCTTTTAAACCTTCATTAATCACATAATTGAAAGTAAAGTAAATGCATGTAAACATATAAAAAAACATGAAATGAAAGCATGCATCAACACATGAAACAAGTGATTTGGTAACCCATAAACCCTCCAAGAGTAAGAAGGTAAAATTTGGGTGGGGATGACACCCACAAAAATTATTGTAGCAATATGTTCAACCACTTCTGATGGTCTACCCTATTAAAGGCTTTACATTGTATCAATAGTGACCCAATTAGAGGATTTACAAACACTTTACATGAAGTGTCACCCTATTAAAGGATTTACAATAGGTTGTTAAATCCACCCAATACATAGGATTTTCAATCACCTTCTCCAAAGGTTCTCCTACCTAGATGTTAAGCTAACCTATCAACATAGGATTTTAGCATCTAATACAATGGTGAGAAAGTATTAGAACATTTAACCTAATAGAGTGCAATCCTCAATTGCTAGGTTCAGGTACTAGATCTACTCTTCTTGTTCTGATCCTTGATTGATCTAATCTTTGTATGTGGCCCCTATTATGTTATGATCAACTACATATGAAACTGCTGCACTGTTCCTCTAAGTTTTTCCTTCTTCACACTGAAATTTTGCTATAATCTCCCCATACACTGTTCTTTGCCTCACACCTAATGGATTTTTCAACCTCCTTTTAAAGATTGTGAAGACTTAGGATTAGGTATGGATCTATGATCCACATTGAATCTCAAATTCTCACTCATACCTTGTATTTTTCTCATTGGTTGCATGCCTTCTCCATTTTTTTTGATTGGCTACATGCAGATCACATAGGGAATGTAAATGATTCATCCTTATCCTTTTCCTTTTTCAAAATCTCTCTATGTCGGCTCCAAAAGTGGTTTACATCTGAGTTTGTGAGGGCACAAAATCGTATGTTGATTTTGTGTTACTCGGCACATATTATATTGCTGATGCTTGACACATGAATGTTTCTATATTTCTTGACACATGCTACATGTTTTGCTTGGCGCCTATTAGTTGCTCGACACCTGAAGTTACCTGGCACCTATTAAGATTTTGACTCAATAGCTACTATAACTCACTCGATATACATAGTGTACTCGACATGTATGGTGGAATTGGTTAAGTGTGTTGAAACTTGAATGTCAAGACCATTCTAAGACCAAAAAAAGATGCTACTAGATGCATAAAAGAGGACAAGGACAAGCAAGAAAAGCTGGCTAGTAAATTTGAGAAAGATGACTTAAGTGTGATTGAGTTAGAGAAAAGGGAAAGTAAGATATTCAATGCCATTCAAAATTTGGAATACGAGAAGAAAAAAATGTTGGAAAGATTTAGCTTATTGAGAAGCTTAGTGACCCCAATGTTAGATATGCTAGAGAAGGAGTTGGTTACTTTCATTGCAACTATGAAAATTTTACTCCTATGGACTTAGATGGAGAAAATGTAGCTGCAAATGTCATTTGTGTAGTTATAAATGTAGCAAAATCAATGAAGAAAACAAGGGATATTGAGTGTGAAACCTTGAAAAATGTTTTTGGCAACATAATTTTGACAAATCCCCCCCCCACCCCCCCCCCTCTCTCTCTCTCTCTCTATATATATATATATATATATATATATGGGGAGCAATAGTTAGTATAATATGTATCAAAGGGGGAACATATATAAAGTTATGGATTAGTGCAATTATGTATAAAGAAGATAAATTTTTTTATGGTCAAAATTTTGTAAGTTTTGATATATTGAAGTTTTTGGACACTTAGCCAAATTTTCACTAATTATTACCATCAATGCCAAAGGGGGAGATTGTTGGCAAGATGGCTAAGATAATAAATTAAATAGATACCTGGATGTTGTCATTAATGATAGCTATATGCATGGTTGATAGTGATATAATTTTGGTATGATATAGTAAAGAAAATGCCCAAGTATAACTAGGAGAAACAAGGTACAGTCAGATTGTTTTTGTTAGGGAGCTTCACTAGAAGTAGGTACATGGCTATAACTTTGGAATACAATAGAATGAGGAGTATACTTGATATCAAGGTAAACTTTAAGAAATCCCCCTCCAGAAAAATATATAAATTATTAGAAAATCTTTCATTATTTTGAAAAACCAATTTATTTTTATCGATGAATCTCTCAAATTTTTTATTCTAAATATTATTTACATTGGCGATTATTTTGGAATCATAATTTTTGAGTAGAAAATATTGGTGAGTCTCAAGAATAATAGGAAGTTTGCTAATCATCATGAAATATTACAAATCAAAATTGAACATATTTTATCTCATAGAAATTATAAGGATAATTACATTATATTTTAAATCAATAGTGAAAACTAAATATTGGTAATATATCCCTAAAGTAACTAATAATTATGATAATTATTGGTGAATTAATTTTAATTTCTTCGATAATATATAATAATTAGGTGAATCAAATCTAATCATGTATCGAATATTGTGCTGAATCTTTGAGTTTAAAAGTTTTAATAAAATAAATTATTAAGTGATTTTAAATATTTTAGAACTAAATTTAATAAAAATGTGGCGATCTAGGTTGTATTAAATCTTAATTTATTAGCCAATTACTAGCAATTTTTTTTCAAAATTTCCAAAATTACAAATATTCACCACTAAAAAATAGCCTACTTGATATATCTACATTTTCTTATGTTAGTATTGTTGGGACTCAAAATTGCATTCCCGATTTGAGTACTTCTCTAAACTTTTGAGTCAATTTGAGCTCCTATAAGTGCATTTAATCCATGTGTACCCAACTTTCATTTTGAGGCCTATGAAGTGTTTAATGTTTCTAACACTTCGCATTCAATATATCCATTCGTCCCATGTTGATAAATTTCCATTCTGAGTCATTCCGTGAAGTTTCATTTTGTGCAAGTGTTAAACAATGATAGGAAGCCTACTTTAGAATTGAATACCATGCACCCATTTAAGTTTCATGAATAATTGCTTTGGGAGTATTTACCATGCATATCAGTGAATCTATGTTTCATTTTTAAAGTCATTTCAATATGTTTTGAGTTTCCCAAAGTTGGTTGTTTATTGTTGTCGCGTTGATACAAATTGTTCAGAATTCTGGGAAGCCATGTTTGAATAGTTATAATTTTGACCAAGTTGACCAAACTGACAAAATTACTTTTTCATTGCACTCTAGGGGTCAAAAACTTCCTACATTTCATATTTGAGCCTATGATGAATTAGTTTGACTAGTTTTCAAATGCAATTCTAAAAGAAGTTTATGATGTTTTACTGGTGTCAAAATGCAAATTGACTAGTACCCCTACTTGGGATGTCATAACTCTGAATCCATAGTAGATGAGATAAAATGGATTGTACTAATGTTTTCTACTCTGAAAAGACTTTAAGCATGCTAGTTTTCAAGTCTTGATGAATCCGTCTGCATACTTTCCTAGGTCCTTTCCATTTGCGAAAATTACTTTTCTACTAGTGTTCCAAGTTCTACAATTCTGAGTACCTAACTTTTCCCACTCACCAAATGCACCTAGTTATTCATCATGAGCACAAATCAAAATTTTATACTTTCCTTATGATAGTGAACCAATGCCCAATTTTCATGCCTCCAACTGTCTGTTTGACCTATTCTCAAAGCCAAAACCTAATGCATTTTATATCTTTTTGACATGTGTGCTTGTAGGCAGTTTCAGGAAGACAACTTTAATGGTCAATATCTTTTGACCTTGAAGTTTTCATGAGACAAAATCTGACAAGATAAGAGAATGTAGAACAAAGAATCAACATGTCAGTTTTCAGAGCTCAATCATATGTTTTGGTCAATTTTTAAAGCCTATCTATAGGCCTCCCTATCAAAAAATCTTAGTTTGCAGATAAATGTTAAAATGAGTTTTAAATGATCAATCAGTGGTTGAATTGGAATCTAATAAGTTTCAGGTGATAAATTGATCAATTTGAAGGGTCAGACATTTTAGTTTGAGTTTTTTTTAGCTGGACCCACTTTGGAGCCTAACCTGTTTCAGTGGATTGATTAGGCAATGGTTTTAAAAGAGATGCTTTAATGATTTTAATCTTTATAATTCCATGGTATGCACACTTGCTTTTGAGACCAAGTGGTATATGAGAACTTAGCATACAAAATGGTTGGTCTAAATCAAGTTAGTGTTAAATCTATGTGTGTTCATACAGCAAAAATACTAGGGAAAATATCCCAAATGGGGAATAATATCGTGCAAATAGAAGTGGAGAGTGAGATTTAAAGTTGTTTTAATGTGATACCTTGACATATTGCTATTGGATTGTGGGCAGAGTTTTCATGACTTGTGACGTCAAAGATGCTAAATGTCTTACATATTCAATGTTGGTGTAGATGGGTTGACTTGAAGTTTTCTTTTAAATTGTCAGGAAGATATCTTAATGCATCCCTCTATCCAAGGCTACAAAAATGAAATGAAATTCATGTCACAAGTGTGGTCTATGGATTGAGTCAGAAAACAAAATTGTGATCGTTGCTTCTGTGACTATAGCAAAGTATAAATGTTTCTATATCTTCAAGCAGTCTGAAAATGTTATACTTCACTATGGATGGTTGAAGCATTCTGGTGTGAATTCACATACTTATATGGCAAGTTATATTGATGAAGCTCAGTCGTGTTGATGTTACCACTCCAGGCTCAAAAATTAAATGCAAGGGGATACCGAGTATAGTAGATGTTATTGGGAATTAAAAGAGACACGAGATCTCATGTGGGAGTTTCTAGATTCAAAACCGAAAGCAGGGTAATGATGTTATTGCACAATGCCACTTAAGAATACATCTAAAATGTTTTACAAATTGCCAATGTGTAGATGATTGATGTGAAGTCATTGAAAATAGAGGAAGTTGCATGGGCTGTATGGGGAGGTCAAAATGGAAAGTGCAGGTGCTATCTCAATGGTTGATGTTTGATGTGTGCCAATAAATTTCCATGCTCATTTCAAAGCTCGGTAGCAGCACTCCATAACTATACACATCCGATTCTTTAGACATTTCTCTGCTATAGAACTGCTTCAGTGCCATAAATTCTGATGACCCACTTAAGTATTTCTCAAGACACAAGATTTTTGGCATTTCCAAGCAGTTTTTAGCATAAAATTGGCGCCATAAGTCTTGAGAACAACTTTGGATATGTTGGAACAGTCATCTGTCAACATTTTGAAAAGGGTAGAATTGAGATGGAGGCCATACTACTTGCATTTACAAATGACTACTAAAGTGAAGTCGCAGGCCACCATTGAGGATCTTCCTATGAGGCACCACCACATACCTTGAGTATGAATAAGAAAAGTAGAACCCAACAAATTTTCAAAACACTTTTCAGCATATATGCCCATGTATGAAAGCTTAGGATCCATTTAACCGGAGGTATCCCTTACATTGATTTTGAGGTGCACATCATTATAGAGAATATCTAAGATAACCCAAAATTTGCAAGTTTTGGGGTGTTGTGATGGTACAGAGGAATATTAAATGTTTTAAAGTCACGTTGAATAGTTAACCCTAAATGGAGATATGCCAAAGCATTTGTACTATCCTCCACAATCTGCAACTGAATCTACCAAGAGATGGAGAAGCATGTGATATGAAGGTTGATGCCTTAGCCAAGGATATGGGTGAGCAGCTCTTCCCCAAAGGGAGGCTATTTCAACATCAATATTGAAGGCGAGATCTTGGACTAGTTTAGGCACTACTCTATTTAATGTTGTGAGAGTTTGGCATTCATTTTTCTCTTGTGGGACGAGGAAGACATAAAATGTGAGCCTCATGATGTTTTTTGGCATTTTCTTAGCACTTCAGTAACCTCATAATTTCCCCCCCTTGTCTATCATTCCTTTTGATATGAGAAAAAGTTGAACCAATTTCAGAGATAGCACAAAGACATGGAAAAATAGTAACAAAAATTATCCCACATGTAGTAGGCATTGGAATTTTAACCTTTTTAAATATCCCAATCCTCCAGATGTAAATTTTTTAACATATATGTGTTTTAATGGACTAGACTTAGATGCATGGTGGGAACCATTGACTTGGAGACATAAGTAAATTTTGAATGAACAAGCGAACCAAGGAGATGACATCAGTGGTGATGTGGACTAACTACCAACCAAATGAATTACAAGTGGGATAGTGGTGCCTAGATGGACAAATCATAGTATGACACCTGGTGTAGATTGTGAGGAAGTGTATGTGGTGGGTCCAAGATTGGAGGCACCAAATGATGACACATGCTAGGTCATTAAGAAAAGTGGGGAAGCATTGTGATGATATGTGGCACTAGGAAGTGGCATGGCAAAGAATAGGAGCACTTCACTAGATTGTGAAAACATATTAGATCTGACTGATGATGCATTCCCAGATTATGAAGATGTAGCAAAGATGAGGAATGCAGGAAGCGCCAGGGCACCACATGGAAATAAGCCATGTGGCGATGACAGATCAATATGGATAGATCAGATGACACTATGTGGCAATGATGTGGTAGGGTGCCTAGTAGGTGGATGACTATGTAAAGAGATCCAATAGGATATTGCCATGTGGTGTGTGTCAGGTGATAGTTGGCAGATTAGTGGACCAATCAAAGGGTGCCATGTGGTGCCGAGGTGGCGGTGACAAAGTAGAGGTCTAACGAATCAAAAACTGCCATGTGTGAGGTTGGTCAACCTAGGTTTGACCCAAGTGAAAAGTTGGAGGGAAAATTACAAATGCAATATTTTTAATATTTTAATACTTTCCTCCAAAAGTACGTCTGGGCATCATTTAAATTTTTGAAGGATTATGTTATAAAGGTTTAACTATAGGGAAAAATTAAATTTTTGCACAATAATGCAGTCATGAGAACCTGTTAAGGACCTGAACTTCAAATTGATCTCCTGGGCATCTCTGATTAGAAAAGATAGGACTATCATAAACCAATGGAAAGCTCTCAGAACAAAATTTTTAGATTTGCAATTTTTTTCTGTACAAGAAGCAACATGTTTGGGTTATTTAGGGTTTTTTCCTAGATACCTATTTTTCAACCACATTTTGTTAGGGCAGTTCAAACTTGGTTTTTGGAAAAATGGTGAACTGGGTGTGTGCCAAAGTGTTGAGGATGTAGTTGGTGATGTTTTTCACTTCTAAATTAGTTGAGTGAATATTATATCAATATTTTAGATGCATATTTGATGTTTTTATCAGAATGAGGTTTCTCATCAATTGGAGAAGATATTTTGAGTTTGTTGAAGCTTAATGATGAGATTCCTTTTAGATTTTGGTTGTAGAGAGAAGAGAGATGCTTTGTAAGAATAGAGGATAGAGATTCAAGTGGACATGTGTCACTTCTAGATTAGATCTGGTTTCTTCTTCCTTTCCTTCACCTTTCTCTTTTTCTCTAATTGTAAGTGTTGGTTCTAGTTTATTGGAAAGTTTTCCACTACTGTGATACCACTTGTTGGTTCCCAAGTTCTTTGCTGAGTTTCCACCATTCTTTGAAATTTCTCTCATGTAATGAACATCAAGTACTAAGAATGCAGATGGTTATGGTCTATTTAGCCATTTTATGATTCAATTTCATGCATCCTTTATGTATTTGTTCCAAGGAAATGAATAAAAGGCAACCAAAAGTTTATCTTTAGTTTGGTTCATGTCTCCTAGTTCTTGTCCATTTGCAATCTATTTTAGGTTTTATGTTGTGGCATGTTTTTCTTGTGATCCAAGGAGTCATGTAAATGCTTGATTTACTATGTTGGGGTTGAAGATTTCATGAAGGGATAGGTTGAGTATGAGATTCAAAAAGATGCAGATGTTTAATTCACAAGATGAATGTATAGATCTGAAAATTCTAATATATGAAATGTGTCAATGATTTCCAAGGATGTATGCTAGTGATTTATAGAATTGTCCAATAAACAAGGTGCTAATCAGCTATATAAGGATCAAAGTGTTGTGTTTTTCATGCCTTGGTTTTTCTAAAATCAATATTATAATCAAATCCTTTTCCCTTTCTATTTAAGATTTGAAAAGAGTTGCCCTCAGTTAGGTTATCTAGTTCATATGTCATGATTCTAACTATTTCATGTCGATGTTGTTTGCATAAGTGTTAGAAGATTAAGGGTATAATTTTCTTTGTTAGATTCAAGTTATGTTTTAGTACTAGTACCATATGAATGAATATAAGGTACACTCGCCTTAGTTTTGCAGAGCCTGATGTAGAAGAAAGGTATTTCCTTATAGTTGGCCCTAGTGTTTGAATGGGTATGTTGTAGATGGGAAGTAGCCTCCCTTAGATGTATTATGTTCTCATCATTGGGTTTTTGAAACATGACATTTTAAAACACCAACAAATACGATAGTTGGCACATGTTTTGGATGGATAATAAGAGTACAATTTATTATGGAAGAAGTAGAGCATAAGGGATGGATCGGTCATTTTGGCCAAGGCATTGAATTTAATTGCTAACTCAAGGGCTTAGAAATGTAGGGATGACATCCTAGATGTTAACCATTACTTAAAGGATTTATCTAATGTTTTTTAGTAATGCATTTATTGGTAATTCAAGATAACTGATTAAAGTGTTAAGGAAAAATATATAAAGATAAAGTATTTTGATAAGCAAACTTTCCATATGCTATGATATATTTATGATATGCGAGATTTTTTTATTTGAGATAGATTATGTTTTGATGATTAGAGTAGAGAAAGGGTATATAGCCATGAGAAGATGTAAGGAACAACAAAGAAATAATCAAATACTTTCAAGATATTAGTATAGTCAAACATTTCCTATTTCTCTATACTACTTGTAAAGGTGTGTATTGTTGTAGTGCACTAAGCACATGTTTTAATACAACTCCTAACAAGGTTGAGACCTATTATAAGGTCTAAGTCCTCTAACAAGGAAAAAAAAACAATATGTATGTAATAGACTCCTAATGTCGTCAAAATATTTTTCAAGTTACTTTTGTTTAATGGGTCATTTTGTGGTTACACTCCCTATTAGGGTTTTCCCTTGGCTAGGGTTTCCCTAGTTTAAAAAAAATGGCATTATGAGTTTATTTGTGGAATTATTGTTATTTCTATGTATTTTAATTTTTTTAATGCATACACATGGTTTATTTATAATATCCATAATTGGGAAAAAGGTTTTGGAATAATGAATCATCCCCTCTTAGTATTTCCTATTTCTAATAGGAGCTCGCAAACAATGAGGCGTGAGACAACAACTAAGTGCAAGTGGATTTCTCCTACACCATGTGCTAAAATGGAATGCAAACTCCTAGGTGTCTACATGAAAACTAATATTAAAATGCATTATCCTAAGTAAAATTAAGTAAAGAATAATTAGTAATATTCAATTAAACCAAAACTCCCCCTTAACTGTAGCTTAGAGAAATGAACTTAAGCTTACAAAATCTAGATGACAATGCAAGATGGGTCTTGACTACTAGGTGATGCAAGAGCATCCTAGGTGTAAGGGTAATATTACATCACCCAAAAACATTTCTCTTTCTTGTATTGTGTTATCAATAAGGGATATTCCTATTTAGAGTTGATATTTAAGGAAGCTTGCTAATTTTAATAAGCTGTTCTTATGTGCTTAGATTATTCTAATATCATATGTGGAGGTTCGTCTTGTTAGAAAGTAAAGTCCACCAAGGTAACTGGTGGTGGGGGGGGGGGGGGGGACGGGTGGTGGGGGTGGGGGGCTGAATTAGTTTATGAAATTAAAGAAAATCTAAATATCTTTATTAATTTTGGAACATGTAAATAGTAGATGCAACAACCATAGAAAGATAACCATGCACAATAACACTAGATTTGTTAACAAGGGAAACCCTTGATTAGAGGGAAAACCTTGGTGGTAATGGTATCCACAAAATGATATACTAATATAAAAGTTTCTTCTAAGAGGATATACATTGTTAGGAGTCAATGAAATATAAAAAATACATATGAGTCCCTATTAGGAGACTATGAATCTTGGTTAGGAGATTCTAGCCATGTTAGGAATTGTGTCAACCTTGTTTGGAGTTGAAAAGAAGACCGCTTAACCCATTGTCCAAATAGGCTATGTACTGTTCCTTTTGAATAATACAATATGAATCAAGAACTATCCAAAGAACAACTTATCATGCCAAATACAATTTTTTTCAGCTCACTATGCCTCAACTACATCAAACCCTACTTTGATGTAACCAATACGCATAAGGAAGGTGATAATCTCCTCCATAAATCAACATTTTTCTATAAATCATCTTAATAAATCAAATACATATCTTAGAAAAATACACATATTTTAACCAAAGGATACTAACACCAGTCTCTCCCCAAACATACATATCAAAGGATGTTTTTCATGTATATACCATTTCTCCCCCATTGACACAATGAAAATGGTATCATTATGTCAATTTTCTAAGTTCAATCATTTCCAAAAAAATATATTCAAGCTCTAGTGTCAAAAGACACTATAGTATACCATTACCAAGAGTCCTTAATGACTCAACTCAAGCACATATGCTCCCCCATAGAGGAAGCATAAAGCATCCAATCCAGATAGAGAAATAGTGCTCTACAGGTGATAGTCTCCTCCATAAATCAACATTTTTCAATAAATCCTCTTAATAAATCAAATAGATATCTCAGAAAAATACACATATTTTCCCCAAAGGATACTGACACCAGTCTCTCCCCAAACATACATATCAAAGGATGTTTTTCATGTATATATCATTTCTCCCCCGATTGACATCAATGAAAAAGGTATCATTATGTTAATTTTCTAAGTTCAATTATTTCCAAAAAAATACATTCAAGCTCTAGTGTCAAAGGACACTATAGTATACCATTACCAAGAATCCTTAATGACTCAACTCAAGCACAAATACTCCCCCATAGAGGAAGCATAAATCATCCAATCTAGATAAAGAAACAGTGCTCTATTTCCATCTAGATTGATGTAATCTATGCATCATCTACTCTGAAGTAGCTTGGGGTATAACCCCAAGCATACCTCTCAAATAATCAAATGTGTCCTTCGCTAAAGGTTTTGTAAATATATCTACTATCTACTACTTTGTGCTGATATATTCCAATTTGATCTCTTTTTTTGTGACTTTCTCTCTCAAAAAGTGATACGTAATAGATATATGCTTCGTCTTTGAATTATAATATTGTTTTCATTAACATACTTACAATACTCATGTTATCACAATGTATGATAATAGGTTGAATGAAATCTATCCAAATGTCCTTTAGTATTTGCTTCATCCAAATAATTTGATTACAATTGTTCGTTGGTTCTATATACTTTGCTTCTATTACACTTTGTGAAATGATATCATGTTTATTTCTTAGCCAAGAAATCAATATTTCTCCCAAAAAGAACACTCCACCACTAGTGTTCTTTCTTTCATCTACACTTTTCTACCCAATCTGCATTAGTGTATGCACATAAAGTAAAATCATGTGATTTTTCATACCATAATATTTGAAAATTCTTTTTATTGCTGCATAATGTGTCTCATTAGGATCTTCCTAGAATCTTTCCACAATTCCAATGATATTATTCATATCAGGTCTAGTGTGTGTCAATATTGCAATCCACCAATCATAGCTCTGTACTTTTCTCTATTCAACATTAGGCGATTCATCTTTGCTAGATAGCTTACATCCAGTTACTGTAGGTGTTCCAACAAGTTTACAACTTTCCAATTTCCAAATTTCTTCAACAAATCTTTAAGATACTTTTTTGTGGTATAAAAATGCCATCATTGTTCTATATAATTTGCAATCCCAAGAAGAATTTCATCTTTCCAATCATGCTCATCTCATATTCTTTCTTCATTTCTTCTGAAATGCCTAACTTACTTCATCATTTCCTCCCAAAATTACATCATCCACAAATACTTGAATAATCAGTAGGCCATTGTCATTGTTTCTCAAATACTAATAAATTTCTTCAACAAATCTTTAAGATACCTTTTTGTAGTATAAAAATTCCATCATTATTTTGTATAATCTGCAATCCCAAGAAGAATTTCAACTTTCCAATCATGCTCATCTCATATTCTTTCTTCATTTGTTCTAAAATGCCTTACTTGTTTCATCATTTCCTCCCAAAATTATGTCATCCACAAATACTTGAATGATTAGTAGGACATTGTCATTTTTTCTTAAATACTAATAACTATTAGCATTACATTTCACAAATCACAAACTTTTCAAACACTTATCCAATCTTGCACACCAGGATCTAGGTACTTGTTTTCGTCCATACGGTGTCCTTTTTAATTTGCTAACCTTATCCTCTTTATGTGTCAAAGGAAAATCATCAGGTTGTTCAATGTATACCTCTTCTTTTAGTTCTCCATTCAAAAAATCTGATTTGACATCCATATGACAAACTTTAAAGTTCTTATTTTTTGCATATGAAAAAAACATTCTTATTGCATCTAGTCTAGCAACAAGTGAAAAAGTTTATTTAAAATCAATTCCTTAATGCTGCAAATAACATTTTCATGCCAATCTTTCTTTCTTTCTTACAACTTCACCTTGTTCATTCATCTTGTTCCTAAATACCCATTTAGTTCCAATAACATTCTTATCTTTAGGTTTAGGAACCAATTCCCAAATCTTGTTCTTTTCAATATGATCTAATTCTTCTTTCATAGATTTTATCCAATAATCAGCTTTATAAGCTTCATTAGCATTCTTAGGTTTAGTTTGATAAATTCAACACAATTCTTCATGTACCTTGTTTCTTGTCATAACTCCTTTGTCTCTTTTCCACATTCTTGTTTGGTGTCACTATCTCAAGTCTAATTTATGCTCTAGGTTCGTATCTAGGTTCAACTCTATATTCTTCTCTTTGTATTTCAGTCTGCAAATCATTGTTAGTTTCATAAAATAATTCTTACTCAACATTATGCCCATTATTTCTTGGATTATTCTCTTCATCATAATTATAATCAAGTATCCTTTCCTAAATTCTAAAATTTTCATCAACTCTCACATTTGCACTCTCAACAATAGTCTTAGATCTTTGATTTAAACATCTATATGCTTTTATTTTCAATGAATATCTAAGAAAGATACCTTCATCACTTCTAGAATCAAACTTTCTGATGTCATCATATCTCTTAATAAATCATTTACTTCCAAAGATTCTAAAGTACTTCATAGCAGGTGCCTATCTGAACCAAAATTTATAGGGGTTCCTACCAGTACCTTGTCTAATATACACTTTATTCATAGTATATACTATTGTATTCACTACTTCTCTGTAAAAGATATTTGATAAATTATTTTCTAATATCATTTCTGAAGTTGCTTCAGTTACTAGTATATTTCTCCTTTCTACTATCCCATTTTGATTAGGTGTCTTAGGGGTTGACAGATGTCTCTTCATATCATTTGATTCAAAAAAATGTTAAACCCATTTGAAATAAGTTCTCCCCTATATAAGATCTCAAACATTTAATCTTCAAACCAGATTTATTGTCAACTCTACTCTTAAATATCTTGAATTTATCAAAAAGCTTCATATTCTTCTATAAGAAATGCAACCCACATCATTCTAATGAAATCATCAACAAGAATCATAAAATAACTTTCACCTTACAATTCTCTAGTGTTTTTAGGGCCACTCAAATCTATATGCACAATCCCCATTTTCACCAAAGTATTATAACTTTTGCATAGAAAACAACTTTCTTTTATTTTTTCATCACACATTCTTTACAAATCATGTTAGGAGGTTTCACAATCTTAGGCAAATCTCTAACTGTAAATGTTTTACTAACCTTCACAATATTATCCAAGTTAATATGAAAAAATATCTTATACTACAACAAATTGTTATCCACCTTAGCAACTAAATAGTTATTTCACTAGGATTCAGTTGAAATACATTACCTCTTATTCTTGTACCAAGTATCAATCAATATGCCATTCTTATCCTTAATAATGGAAGTCTTCTTTGTAAACTACAAGTGATATTACTTATCAACTAAACTTCCAACACTCAAAATATTATCTTTTAAACCATCCAAAAAATAAACATCTTCAATGTTATCCTTTCCATCAAGTATAATAGACCCTTTTCCCTTTATACATTATTTTCAAGTCTAACTACTCCACCATCATAGCTATTGAATTCCACAAATTTGTTCATGTCTTTTGTCATATTATGGGAACAACCATGACCTACAATCCAATCAGACTTTTTCTTTTCAATTTGTGATACTAATTATTTTTCCTCTCTTATTTCTTCTTTTATTGCATCTTTTTTCAGGGCTTTCTTCTTTAATAAAAGAAAATACAATTTAATCATCTTCCTCATTATCACTATCATTTATAAAGTCTACCATTTTGAAATCAAATTCACCATTCTCATTAACATAAAAGAAACTTGTAAGTACTCTTTACTTGTTAGGATTCCTAGGCTTAAACTTATTTTCTTTCTTAAGACATTTAGAAGAATGATGATCAAGTTCACTACATATGCAACACTTCAAAATTTGGTTACCTATAGGATCTATCTTCACAAGTAAGGAAAGTCCTTCTTCAATCTTCTTGCCTTCTTCATCTCTTATTTAAATGCTAATAGCATAATATCCACTTGTACTAGCACTTCTGGGTATGTTCAGGATCATGGTCAACCAAACTATGGCCTTAAGTGGCAGTGAAAAACTAGCAAATCAAGGTTATGTCAACTTGACACATAATTTTAAAGTGAATATGCACTTTATATTGAAAATTTGTAAAAAAATAATCTATAGGAAATTGAATGTAGTTTCTAAACTATTAGGCATTATTTGGAGAAAAAAGTTTTGATTGGTCAAAAGTTTGGATTTTAATGCAATACTATGAAATTTTTAGGACAAAAATAAAAAGTAGGTGTATGTTTGACCACCTTAATCAAAATCAAATGATAATATTTTTAAATATAATTATAGATATAAAAAGTAGACTCATGCCTGGATGTGATGCATATTTTTGGCTATTTTTATTCCAAATAAATAATTAAATATGAATATTTTACTAAAACTTTTCCAGAATAAAAAAAATCCCATGTCTAACAACCTTAACTAATTGAAAACTTTACCAATTTTTTTCTCTCTCCTTACACTAGGCAAAGCATAGAATGTGACACAACTTTTGGATTTCAAAAATGTTATACTATTTGAAAGTTATAGCTATTTTTCAATCAGTATGTCAATCAACACTTTACAATCATCTTCATTAAAAATTAACTAATAGATACTTATCGTACTCAAAATTTGTCAGCAATTATATCGATGGAATCTTGAGAGTGTTATAAAAAACCCTTTTCGTTTCATTGAATTTCGATGAAACAATATTGTCAAATGGCTACTCGAAGTCTGACTATCAATGAAACCTTTCTCAAACACATTTTTTTTGAGTTGACCAAAGAGGTTTGGTAAATACCAAGCCTAATCGGGTATCTGATTTGAAATCAGGTATTGGAAAACTCCAAATTTTCCAATATATGAAATTTGGGAGGGAAACCACCCATATTGGAAATTTTGGATGGAAACGACCCATATAAGAGTGAAATAGAAATTTGGGAAGTGTGGGCATTATTATTACATATGATAATGATTATTATTATTAACTATTATTATTATATATGATTATGATAATAATAAAAATAATAATTATTATATATAGTAATATTCTATTATTATTAGATACATTAGTATATATGATAATTATTCTTATTATTAAATATATATAGTAATATTATATGATTATTATTATTATATATAGTAATATATATGGTTATTATTATTATTAATAAATATAATAACATAGTATTATATATGATTATTATTGTTATATAATCTAGTAATATATTATTATTATATTAAAATACACAATATATTATTATTATTAAATATAATATTGTCATGAAATGCATCGAAAGGGGTCATAGGTTAACCTATGACCCCTTTCAATGCATTTCATGACAACATATGTCCCTAGTAGCCCTGGGGCCCCTAGGGACCCATTTGGAATGCATCAAAAGGGGTCGTAGGTTAACTTATGACCCCTTTCGACACATTCCACATGGTTAGCTCCTAGGGACCCATTAGAAATGCATCAAAAGGGGTCAATGCATTGGAAGCAACCAAATCAATCCCTAGGGGCCCTAGGGCCCCTAGAGACATATGTTGTTATGAAATGAATCAAAAGGGGTCATAGATTAACCTATGACCCCTTTCGATGCATTGAAACCAACCAAATGTCTAGGGACATATGTTGTCGTGAAATGCGTCGAAAGCCTATGACCCCTTTTGATGTATTTGAACCAACCAAATTGGTCTCTAGGGGTCTTAGGGCCCCTAGGGACATATGTTGTCATGAAATGCATTGAAAGGGGTCATTAGTTAACCTATGACCCATTTTGATGCATTGAAACCAACCAAATCAGTCCTTAGGGGTCCTAGGGCCCCTAGGGACATATGTTGTCATGAAATGCATTGAAAGGGGTCATAAGTTAACCTATGATCCCTTTTGACACATTCGAACCAACCAAATCAATCCCTAGGGGTGCTAGAGCCCCTAGGCACATATGTTGTCATGAAATGTGTTGAAAGGGGTCATAGGATAACTTATGACCCCTTTCAATGCATTGGAACCAACCAAATCAGTCCCTAGGGGTTTTAGGGCCCCTAGGGACATATGCTATCATGAAATGCATTGAAAGGGGTCATAGGTTAACCTATGACCCCTTTCGAGTCATTTGAACCAACCAAATGGGTCCCAAGGGGCCTTAGGGACCCTAGGGACATATGTTGTCATGAAATGCATTGAAAGGGGTCCTAGGTTAACCTATGATGCCTTTTGATACATTGGAACCAACCAAATCAATCCTTAAGAGTCCTAGGGCCCCTAGAGACATATGTTGTCATGAAATGCATTGAAACCTATGACCCCTTTCGATGCATTTCATGAAAACTTATGTACCTAAGGATCCTAGGGCCTCTAGGGACATAATTTGTCATGAAATGCATTTAAAGGGGTCATAGGTTAACCTATGACCCCTTTTGACACATTGGAACCAACCAAATTGGTCCCTAGGGGCCCTAGGGTCCCTAGGGACATATGTTGTCATGAAATGCATCAAAAGGGGTCATAGGTTTTAATGCATTAGAACCAACCAAATGGGTCCCTAGGCATCTTAGGGCCCCTAAGGACATATGTTGTCATGAAATTCATTGAATCGACACATTGGAACCAACCAAATCGATTGTAATGAAATGCATTGAAAGGGGTCATATGTTAACCTATGACCCCTTTCTGATGCATTTAAACCAACCAAATGGGACCCTAGAGGCCCTAGGGCCCCTAAGGACATATGCTGTCTTGAAATGCATTAGAAGGGGTCATAGGTTAATCTATGACTCCTTTCGAGTCATTTGAACCAACCAAATGGGTCTCTAGGAGCCTTAGGGCCCCTAGGGACATATGTTGTCATGAAATGCATCGAAAGGGGAACCTTTGACCCCTTTCAACACATTGGAACCAACCAAATGGGTTCTTATGGGTCGTAGGGCCCCTAGGGACATATGTTGTCATGAAATATGTTGAAAGGGATCATAGGTTAACCTAAGACCCCTTTTGAATCATTTAAACCAACCAAATGGGTCCCTAGGGGTCTTAGGGCCCCTAGGGACATATTTTGTCATGATATGTGTTGAAAGGGGTCATAGGTTAACTTATGACCCCTTTTGACACATTGGAACCAACCAAATTGGTCCCTAGGGTCCCTGGGGCCCTTAGGGATATATGTAGTCATGTAAACTTAAAGGTGTCATAGACTAACCTATGACTCCTTTTGATGCATTGGAACCAACCAAATTGGTCCCTAGGGGTCCTAGGGCCCCTAAGGACATATGTTGTTGTGAAATGTATCTTTGACACATTGGAACCAACCAAATCAGTCCCTAGGGGCCCTAGGCACATATGTTGTCATGAAATGCATCGAAAGGGGTCATAGGTCAACCTGTTACCCCTTTCAACCCATTGTAACTGACCAAATTAGTCCCAAATTTTTATTCTCTAAATTTGTAATCCCAGCATTAGCATTAATAACAATAATAACATATATTACTATATTATATTTATTAATAATAAGGCCCCTAGGAACCAACCAATGATAATAATAATAACAATAATATATATATATATAATTTAATAATTATGGTATAAATCATAATAATAATAATAAAAATAATAACATATATTACTATATTATATTTAATAATAATAGTAAAAATCATAATAATATAATATTATAATCATATATATTAATATATTCTATTTATAGGTCATAATAATAATAATAACAATAATAACATATATTACTATATTATACTTAATAATAATAAGAAAAATCATAATAATATAATTTATAATAATCCTATATAATAATAATCATATTTGTTCACATCCCTCCAAAATTTTGGCATCCATTTTGGGTACCCGATCTCATATCAGGTATCTGATTTAAAATCGGATACCCGATATGAAATCGGGTACCTAAAAAATTTGCATGCTTTTCCCAACATATTTCCTGTCACTTTAGACCTGACAGTCACATTTTTTACAGGCCATTTTCATAGATTTGGAGAAAACTGAGTTTTTGGGGCCCATACGATAAAAAAAAATTCTATAAAATATGATTAGGTGTCCAATATTTTTTTCTGAATGGGGAGCAGTAGTCGTCAAAAGGCTAAAGAAAAAGGAAGGTATCGAATGAAGACATTACAGTGTATAGGGAAATGGACAAGCTAAACCATTGGAGGAAGAGACAAGGTATGTTAAATGTGAGTCAAGTTGACAATGTATTGATCGAAGATGAAATCATAGAGTTAGATAATGAATATGTGCAGTTGGGGAATGAAAATGTACCAATTGATAATGATAATGCTGGGATTAAAAATTTAGAGAATAAAAATTTGGAGAATGAAATTCTATCAAGTCATAATGTAAATTGCATGATTGACCATGTCAAAAATGATAATGCATAGGAATGCTACATATCTCCTAATTACAATTCACATGAAGGTTCTAGAACACCAAAATGGATAATTGAAATTGATGAAATAATTATTACCAATTTGGAAGGAAAAATATTAGAAAGAACTATTTGGTTATGGGCTTCAAGACTATATAAGATGTTTTTCAACAACAAGATAGTGGTGGAGAAATATCAACTTTATATGCACTTATTAAAGATGCAAAAGATAAGGCCTATGCTTTCCAAATTTAAGATTCATGTCAACAAAAAATTGGAAAGAAATGACATTATTGTGCAGAATCTTTTCAGTGCTCTCAATGGAATTGGAAAAAATAGTAGGGAGAAGGATAAGGGAGCTGCTCGAAGGGTTATTACAACCTCTTTGGTAAGTCACCATTTTAGAAAGGGTAGATATATGAGACAAACTTGTATTGACTTGAACCTAAATCATACTACTTCGAGAAGAGCACTTAGTAGACAAGAGAGAATTGATGATCCTCTTCACAATGAAACATGGGCTTTTGGTGGGAGACTTCCATGTTTTGATAAGAAGCTATTCGATGATGTGAAAGAAGAAATTACATAATTTTGGCACTCTAGCTCAAGAGTATCACCCAATGCTAAAGACGTGTTAAAGTTGAGAATTGGCATCAGAAACTGCATGCCACATCCTAAACATTATTTGGAGGTAAGTCAAACTATGTTGTTCAAATAATTTACAGAGAGTCATCCAAGTCTTCATATATCGCAAAGGGCTTTTGAATCTTTGAAGCCATTTTATTGTGTGCTACTTAAAATTTGAAATACATATTGTTACAAATATCATGTTGAGTTTTCTATGCACCATGAACTCTTACACTCCATCCTTTCTACTTTGCATAGTAAAGAAATGCTAGAGAAATGTGGTGCTAGTGGTCTTCCAAAATTATCAAGAGACTTACTAGATCAATTTTTATATCGTAGGGTTGATGGTTGTTTCTTTTATAGAAATGCTTGCTTAAATGAGAAGTGTTTAGGATGTGGTGGCTTATCCAAGTTTGACACATGTTTCCATGAGGGGTGTGAAAAATATCTTGGGAAGACAATAGTAAAAAAAATGGTATATGAAACAGTGAAATACACATTGAAGAGTGAGGATGAGGGCTCTAGATGTGAATTGGTTGCAAAAGAAATTAGTGTGGCTAGTTTTATTTTAGATTTCAAGACAAATTTTTTCTACAAGTATGCAAGACATAGTCACAGGTCTCAGTGGTTGGATCAACAATTTACAATGTGTAAGGAGACTTTTCCCCTTGGCACTATTATATCAGTTGTTGACTTTACTAAGAACTACACATTGTAGCCTCAAATTGAGACACAATCTCAGTATTACAATTCCATTTAGATTGCTATTTTCATCCGCATAACATATAGACATGCCCCTGATAGTGTAGAAGATAATCAAAAGATTATTAAAGAGTACTATTTTTATATGAGTGATGATAGATCTCACTCTCATGAGTTTATGCAACATTCTTTTGAGAATTATTTTGATTTCTTACAAGAGCATGCAATTGCTATGGATAGACATATCATTTGGTCAGATAATTGTATAGGTCAATTCAAGAATGCTCGTATATTTTATTGGTTGTGTAGGATGCATGTAGAGAGGGGGGTGGCTCATATTTGGATTTTTTTTTTAGTCCAGCCATGGGAAAGGGAAAGATAATGGAGTAGGGGCATGTGTGAAGAGAGCTCTAGTTAATGAGCAATTGAAGATTTTAGGAACATAGCTTCTTGGTGCTTGTAGCATTGTTGATTGGTATAGTTCAACATTATCACAGGGGAGGACTCTTGATTTAGTAGTACATAGGTTCTTTTGGTTGGTTGAGGAAGGGTCCATAGGTGATAGATCAGATTGTGCTATAGTGAGAGACTCATAAAAAATGCATTCATTTTGGAGCTTTGATTCTAGTACATGGACCATTTGGACATGACAACTAGCTTACTTTTGTCCTAGGTATTTTTAGTGTGATTGGGATCACTGTGAGTCGAATGAGTGGGTGGAAACATGGGCTCCACATTATCTTACTCCATTGTCTATCATACGCTCTATAAAAAATGATAACATGGAAAGTTCACTTGAGCATAACCATCTATCAGATCTTCTTCAGCCATGACATGTCTTTGCATTCATTGCACCATAGGGGAATGATGGAAAATTAGATTATTGGTTAGTATGTTGTGTAAGAGGTAAATAAAAGCTTTCAAAACTGATCATAGATGATGATGGATTCACATATCCTACTAGTTCAGTGGTTGTCGCTGGAACATGGTTGTGGACAGACATGCTTAGAAGGAATGAAATTCCTACATTCGAAGACTATTAGAAGCACAAAACAATTCTCATATATTCACATATGATTATAGCAATAAATTTAAACTTGTTAAAGCATCAAGGAAGACCAAAAGTAAAATAAATTTTTAGTATTACTAATGATGATCATGAAGCCCTATTGGAGACCCTAAAATAGAGAGATGACCCTACTGGAACACTCGACTAGGTATGTTTACTTCTTAGGTTTTTGTTCATAATGATTCGGTGAACCAATGATTATCTTGTTTAATATAATAAGTTACTAATATTTTTTATGATATTGAAATGTAGGTACATCATGAAGAGTATCCATGCATGAAGATAAAAAATTAAATAAGGAGCAAAATGAAGAAAAATCTATTCTATTTTTAACACTATGATTTTTGACACTACAATTTTTGGTAGTTGTGTGTTGATGTAATAATGATGAAACACTTGAGATATTGTAAATGAAAACTTGTTGATTAAATGTAAGAAACAAAGATGATTTTAATTAATGCAATTTATGTGGAGGGACCTAAAAAATGATGATTTCAATACATACTAACACCAAACTTGCATTGTGCCCAGTGCCAAAAACTTGAGAGAGGTAAAAAATAATGTTTTAACTTAATACTAACCCTTGTGATACCATTGTTCCAGCTATGGAGAACCTCCATGATCCATAGCCACCCCATTATACCGTATGCTCAAGTTAGGGCCAAAACACCAATAAGGCCTCTAGAAGTGCAATACAAAAAATTAAAAGTCCCCAAAAAAATTGAAGGGGCTTAATTTTTTCACCTTGGCCCACACATGACCATGGCTTGGGCATCGGTGGTCAAGTAGTGGAGCAATAGAGGCGCGCATGGGTAGAGGTGCCTAGTGAGTGGTTGCAGAGTGGAGCTAAGCTAAGCGAAGGCATCATGGTGGCACAATCAGTAGAGGCATTTAAAGGAAGTGACAAAGATGCTTAGCCACTGTGATGAGGTGAAAAATGTAAGTGGTTGGGAGAAAAACCCCACGTGGTTAGTAAACCATTGTGGTGGGTTTAACTGTCGCATGGTTTAAAATAATGTTTCTAAAATTATTATTATTACTTTAAGTATCATACACACCTCAGATTGTGTGTAGTGGCTATATGACAATGGTATGCAAATTTTTTTTTCTTCCCCAGTCAATGTTTTCCAAAATCAACAAATTTTATTTGAAAATATGTGTTTTGATGTCTTCTGAATCCAACTATGAAGTTTGTTTGAAGTCAAAGTATGCCAAAATTCAGAGACAACCCTACTTTCAAAAAAATACTTGAAAATAGCTAGATTTTTTCTGTCAAACTCTCGTTCTTTTTTTTCTCCAAATATAAACAAGCTATATAAAGTTTGGCTTTGATACCATGAAGGATTTGAGCAATACAGATCCACAAAACCCGAAGAACACCTACATGCAAGAACCTATCATAGAGAAGAAAAGAAAAAGAAGAGGCAAGGGTTTTCCTCTAAAAATATGAAAAATTATATTATCAGACTGAAAGAATGAATGAAATTTACAATTGATCAATCTTTATAAAAGGAGATCATAGAACCTAAAAGGACAAACTGAAGAGGTAAATGACATTTAATTATTAATATTTAAAATTATTAAAAGGAAATTCAAGTGCATAAAGTGAAATCTTAAGAAGGGAGTAAATGTAATTTAATAAATTGAATTAAATTAAATTAACACTTTAATCTAACAAATTTAAATAAGTATATTAGCATAACAATTTATATTAACATGCATATTCTTATTTTATTTCTAAACACATCCTTATGATTCAATCTAAACATAGAAAATTATGGAATTATCCCATATGGCTGAAAACTATGTGTTTTCTTATATTTTGTTTGTAGACTTGTGATGTTTTATTTTTGTGATGGTTTATTTTGTGGGCTATTTAGTAAGCCAAGTTCTAGGATGTGCACTAGAGGCATTTTTGATATTTCTTTGATGATTATTTGACTGAGTGTCATGACACAATTTATGATTCAAAATGAGATTTATTTTGATCGATATTTATGAGAACTTGGGTTTTGATAACTAATATTATTTTTGGGTTGCCTATTATAAGGAACTAAATTTGATGAATATTACTTTTGTGGTATGGGGCATAACTATAGTTTGTGAGTTTTAGAAGGTGGTCTAGGTGCATTTCTATGGGAGTGATGAGAGCAATATTTGTCCTAAATTATACCATATTTTATCCTCCGTATAAGCCTTCACACTCATTTAAATCCCTATCTTTTATTCCATTTTCTCTTTCTATGTTGCATATGACTGAATATTTATGAGTAATATTTAATATAGTTATTAGATAGAATATGTGAATAAATAGATGAAATTGTATTTATCTAACAAGTTACGGTTCTTCCTGTCGCTTGCTACCCATCTTCCTATAGCTATTTCAAAAATATAAAGTTCTATCCACTTTGAAATGTATTTCTTTGACATTCATTATTTCCTCAACAATTTAAAGCATTATTCCTTCCAAGAATATTGACCAAGGAGTATGTTGAGAAAGAACATAACAGGGATAATTACCAACTAAAATGAGGACAGTCAGTTTTGCATTTCATTTTGCAAATAGATACGGATGAATCTCAAAAATCTGAGACATGGGTATTGTCCAGAATGTGCCCAATTACAATCCCATGCAGAAAAATCTTTAGAACGTGCATGATGGAAAAGTTAGATGCCTATTTCAAAATGTGATTATTCTATTACGGGTTTTGATTTCAAATTTCAAAGTTTGTTTTTGCTGCTGTTACAAGCTCAACTTCTCCAGCTTAGCTGAATTCACATGTGGAGATGATAGCAAGGACACTTACATGGATGCATGTTAAAAAGTCTTGTGATCCATATTTATCAACCAAAAAAAACCATGGTCCTCTCCATCCACTTTGAAATAGACATATTTGCTACAGATATCATTCACCAAAAACATGATAAAAATGGAATGAAAATCTATGTGAATACGGGAAGATGGCAGCAGGCAAATTATGTGGATACATGCTGAAAACACGTGGTTATTTTTATAACCATATTTATTCAATCTTCTCCTCATTACTTATTGGTTATTGGTCAAACTAAAACCATAATCAAATATGAGGACAAGAGTATTCTGTTGAAATGAAATGACTATTATCTGCAAATAATAGATTTCTATTATAAAGTTGTTCTGTAAAAGCCAGTCTAATGCTATGTATATATAAGCAGCAGCATATTAGAATATAGCTTTCAGCAGGAACAAGACTTTGATCAGAAATATAGAACAACATATGATTGAAACAGTTTAATAGAAGCATTTGAATTTCATCACTCAGCAAACTGAGGAGGAAGGGCCCACTTTGTAGAATGCTAGTGATATTTGTAATATAATTATGGTTTGTATAATTCATAATTCAGCAATTTAGTATGGTTTGTATTTAAGGTTTCATATGAGTACATATCTAATCTAGTTAATGTTTTAATTGAGAAAGATAGTGAAATGGTTTAAAGTTTGTATTCATTTTCTTGAAGTAATTGATATTGCAAATTTATGCTCTTAAACCTGTACAGGAAATTATTTGTATTAATGTGTAGATTATTGGATGCCTATCATATGTATAGAAATTCATGTCAGATTTCTATTTAGAAAATTATTGTATATTTATGTTTCTTATGTTCCTGTCGTCAGGAAGTGATAGTTCCTGTCATTGGGTTTGTTTCATTTTTTGTAGACTAAATTTTGTTTGTTTTAGCTGCATTCATAATTTCTCATTTCATAACTATCATCCCTTGATAACATACTACTCAGACACCTTTCACAAGCTTAAACTCTTGGATTGACACGTATAGACCAACTGAACTTTATTATAAATCATCAATTCTTTATTATTATTTGTCCCAGTGTTGGCCTATCATTTTGGCACCATTGCTGGGGAAAGGTGTCAAAGGCATGTTAGTTTGCTGATTTGAGTTAGGAACAATGCATTAGGATGAAAGCTTTTGTAACTGCTAGCCTTGCTTAAGTAATTAATCTTAATTTGCATTGCGTAAATCATATAGATGCATTGCTTCAGAGTTTTGTTTTAGAGTTTGGAAGTAGGCCTTAGAAATTAGATTCCTTATTTTCTTTAGAAGTTATTAAAATTTACATTATCATATGTTGTTGTGATTTATTGGTAAAGACAAGAAGATTTTGAAGAAAAATGTTTAAAATGATGCCTTTTCAATGTTGTTCAAGTATATCAATTTTGGTTGAAAATTGTTTCAAAAATACAAAATCTAAAGGGAATGCAAGAGGCAAAATGTGTGAGCACACCTTAGGCGCTACCCCAGTACCCCACAAGGGGCATTGCCCTTTGACCCCACTGGTGCCTACCGCCACTAGGCCCTTGCCTTCAAATTTAAAAACAAATGAGGAACTTGCTAGGAAAATGACATTGACCAAAGGTGATTTTATTTTCCCTCTCTATCTAATGAATGCATCTTAAAAGAGATTGATCTTCCATTATCCCAGGTATGCAAGAATTCTATCTCTATGTTTGAACATGAGCAAATCATTGATGAATTCTTAGAACAATGTGATTTTGATGATGAGCATTTAACAAATTGTTGTTCCAACTATTACAAGGAAGATAATCAATGTATATGCCCGAACAACCCCAAGCACATGCTAAATGAGGTGCAAGCTATTTCTAATCCTTACCATGATAAGGGAGGAAGTGAACAAGCATTCCTTGTAACTTATGAACCATTTGAAATACCAATCCAAGAAGATCAAGGCATGCATTATGTTGGCAAGATATAATATCACTCTATTTCTTCAAAAAGCCAATAAATTTCTTCAAAATATAAATCTTTACATGATATGCACAATAAATGGAATCATTCATACTCACAACAACCACCATATCCATCCTTACCATCTTTATTCCACTCATCATACTTATTACCATCAACTTTATCCCCTTCACATTTTCTACCACATTCGTTATGTCATTCACATCATATTCTACCCACTCCACCATATCCACCAAAGACAACTATATTGTCTCATATACCACTTCATAATAAGATGGCTAATGATACATATAATATTGAGCTTTCAAGGATCCCTCCACAATCTAATGATATGCTTGAAATCAATAAATCAACATTGGAATATATTGATGTATATAAGGGATGTGATTTTGGTTTACTTAAACTAGAAGAACAATATCATTTTTTGAAATATAATCAACTTTTTTCTTCTTTTCTGCTTAGTGAATTCAACATACCCACAAATGAGACCATACATCAAATTGTATCAATTTTAATTAATGGACTCATGAGTATGCATGTTTATGTTAATCATTCACTAAGTAGTATTAAGCCATGTACATTCCATATTTCACAAACATGGTACCAGATTCTCCAAGTGCTATATTTTATTTTTGTACTTATGCATATTGATATTTGGAGGCCTATGGTTGAAATATGCATCCCTCACACACTTGTTGATTTAGGACCAATAATTGATTAAGCACAACCATATGGGATTCTATGCATTAATGACCAAACAACAACTATTATAATTGGATGAGTATTATTTGTCATTGTTAAATCTTTCCATTGTCCCAAGATGACCAAATGCACTATGGATGATTCATTTATTTAGCAAGGACCAAGGTATTACTATCCATATATTTTTCATTCCTGGTTCTTATCTTCAGATGATCATTCATTGATTACACGTGTTGATTTCTTGATTCCTTGGATGATTCAAATTCCCTATGCTTTTATATCCTAAAGCTAATTTGGGAGTATATCCATTGAATTATTGAATATGTGATTTATCTATGATTCAAAAAGGCTCACAAAATTCTAAGATGTGTTCCTCTCTTTGGGTTACCTAATTTCTTTGGTTATCCTAATGATTTCATGACCTTGTAGCATGAAGTTAAGTTGGGGGGAATTCCTCCAATCTTGTGGTTCTTGGATGATTTCTAGTCAAGTTTCGTTGATTATCTCACTGGTCCTTTTAGCAAATCTTCACATGTGACATCTCCACAATTCAAGGTATGTGTTGTAGTGTTAATTCACATTGCTATTATATGAATGCAAGATTTTATTTGTATTTATCCATTCTATCAAGTATCTATTCATAGTAATAACTCTATCTATCATTTGTAAAAAAAAAACCTACTTAATGATAGAGTTATTGAATGGATGATATTTATTTACTATGCTTGATATGCTTGGTTTTGAGAATATGGTTACAAGCCTCTTGTTGTGGTGAAATAATCTTAGAACCAATACCAGTTGATGATGCTTCTCTAGACAAGCATTGCTTAACACACTATGTTGGCTTTGTTCACATTGTGTGGGCTTGCTAGCTATATGGTGCATATCCATTTGACTGGTGCTATACTATTCAAGATCACATGCAAATTTTGGCAGAGGGGGTTCAACACCTTGAGATGATATTTCTTGTCTTTGGTGATTCATCACTTGGAGGAAAATATGCAGCATGGTCTATGAGATTCATGAATATTCAAGAACACTTCTAAAAATACTTTGAATACCGTGCCAATTACTACACTCCTTAAGTTGTGTCTCTCTAGAGTTCTATGGACACATTGGTGACTACTATCGGTTTGCACTCTATACTCATGTTTTTGGGAATGAAGTTCTGATGAGGTTATTCTTGGTGATCATTTCTAGTTCCTTATGCAATCAAGTCTCAACATTGCCTTCTACATGGTCATGGTAAAAAATCAAGCTTTGGATGGTATCATTTTTCATCATCCATGTTTGGATTTCATTTCTTTGGTCATTCTATGCAGTTATTGAAAAATTCAAAAAAAAAAAAGAAAGAGAGAGAAAAAGAAAAAAGCAATAAAAGATCCATCAATGAAAACCTTCAGGCATTGTTGGCCATTAAGCAGTGAGTGATTGAAAATTGGCTTGCCAACAGTCACTTGTTGTTATCAAAATGTGAAAAAGAAGAAGAAAAAAAAAGCAAAAATTGAAAACAATGCAATAATTGGTGTTCCTAGTTTTTCTGCCAATCCTTCTTTTCAGGAACACTCATTGGTTTCAGTGCTTCTTTCCTTTTTGGCACCCCCTGTCGCTCACTCCTACAACTCTACTCTTCTTTAGTGTGATCGTCAAATCTTTGATCCCTGATAGTCTAAGTTGCCTATTCAGTTGAGGTGTTTTTAGTGAAGTATGCTATTTTTATATGATCTATACTAGTTTAGTTGATGATGGTGGCCCCTCCAATTGTAGTCACTATCCTAGTTTTCTAGTTCCTTCCAAGGGTCTTCTCTTTGATGCTTTCAGTCAGATGGTGGTATTTTGTGGTGTTGCAGTTCTGGATGCTTCTTCGCTCATTGTTACAAATGCCTCCATTTTGGTGGCTATTGTTGCTGAGTTACTCTTTATTCCAGCCTTGGTCTCTCTACACATGCATGTTGGTAAAAAAATTGATTTTGTTTTTCCTTATTTTATCTCTTGACTTTATTTGTATTTTTATTATATTTGATCATTATGCAACACCCTATCCTCTCCTTGTTTCCCATGGACGGTCAACCCTTAAGTTGGGGGGAGGACTATCATCATCTTCCACCCATCACCCTCAATAATCCCATCCTACTATCTATTATATCCATCATAAAAATGCCTTTGTTTACTCTCTCATCTCTCCTATTTTACCCATTTAAACTCCTCTTATGAAAATTGAGATAAATTTCTCCTACATGTAACCCTTTGAACCATGATGCTATAAAAAAAAGAAAAAAGAAAAGAAAAGAAAAGAAAAAAAACATTATGAGAAGTCGAAAGTGATATCTCTATTGAGGAAGAAACATAACAAAGCTTGTTATGTAAAGCAAAATAAAGGGATTTGTGCTTATGAGTTATCATGGTTCGGGGTGGAGACAAAGCCAAAAATATAAATTCAAAGTGCTTTTAGTTAAAACTAAAGACCTCGTGATCATAATGATTGCACGAGGACGTGCAATAAGCTAAGTTGGGGGGAATGACGAGAGCAATATTTGTCCTAAATTATACCATATTTTATCCTCTATATAAGCCTTCACACTCATTTAAATCCCTATCTTTTATTCCATTTTCTCTTTCTATGTTGCATATGACTGAATATTTATGAGTAATATTTAATATAGTTATTAGATAGAATATGTGAATAAATAGATGAAATTGTATTTATCTAACAAGTTATGGTTCTTCCTGTCGCTTGCTACACATCTTCCTATAGCTATTTCAAAAATATAAAGTTCCATCCACTTTGAAATGTATTTATTTGGCATTCATTATTTCCTCAACAATTTAAAGCATTATTCCTTCCAAGAATATTGACCAAGGAGTATGTTGAGAAAGAACATAACATGGATAATTACCAACTAAAATGAGGACAGTCAGTTTTGCATTTCATTTTGCAAACAGATACAGATGAATCTCAAAAATTTGAGACATGGGTATTGTCCAGAATGTGCCCAATTACAATCTCGCGTAGCAGAATCTTTAGAACGTGCATGATGGAAAAGTTAGAGGCCTATTTCAAAACGTGATTATTCTATTACGGGTTTTGATTTCAAATTTCAAAGTTTGTTTTTGCTGCTGTTACCAGCTCAACTTCTCCAGCTTAGCTAAATTCATATGTGGAGATGATAGCAAGGACACTTACGTGGATGCATGTTAAAAATTCTTGTGATTCATATTTATCAACCAAAAAAAAACCATGGTTCTCTCCATCCACTTTGAAATAGATATATTTGCTACAGATATCATTCACCAAAAACATGATAAAAATGGAATGAAAATCTATGTGAATACATGAAGATGGCAGCAGGAAAATTATGTGGATACATGCTGAAAACATGTGGTTCTTTTTATAACCATATTTATTCAATCTTCTCCTCATTACTTATTGGTTATTGGTCAAACTAAAACCATAATTAAATATGAGGATAGGAGTATTCTATTGAAATGAAATGACTATTATCTGCAAATAATAGATTTCTATTATAAAGTTGTTTTGTAAAAGCCAGTCTAATGCTGTGTATATATAAGCAGCAGCAAATTAGAATATAGCTTTCAGCAGGAACGAGACTTTGATCAGAAATATAGAACAACGTATGATTGAAACAGTTTAAGAGAAGCATTTGAATTTCATCACTCAGCGAACTGAGGAGGAAGGGCCCACTCTGCAGAATGCTGGTGATATTTTTAATATAATTATGGTTTGTATAATTCATAATTCAGCAATTTAGTATGGTTTGTATTTAAGGTTTCATATGAGTACATATCTAATCTAGTTAATGTTTTAATTGAGAAAGATAGTGAAATGGTTTAAAGTTTGTATTCATTTTCTTGAAGTAATTGATATTGCAAATTTATGCTCTTAAACCTGTACAGGAAATTATTTGTATTAATGTGTAGATTATTGGATGCCTATCATATGTATAGAAATTCATGTCAGATTTCTATTTAGAAAATTATTGTATTATTATTTTCTTTGGAATGATATTTTTTTGTTTCTTCTAGATTAATGTTCATCAAATTTGCAAATTTTTAAATTTGTTATTATCATTGTCTTTATGTTCATTTATGTTTCTTATGTTCCTATCGCCAGGAAGTGACAGTTCCTATCGTTGGGTTTGTTTCATTTTTTGTAGACTAAATTTTGTGTGTTTTAGCTACATTCATAATTCCTCATTTCACAACTATCATCCCTTGATAGCATACTGCTCGGACACCTTTCACAAGCTTACGCTCTCGGATTGACACATATAGATCAACTGAACTTTATTATAAATCATCAATTCTTTATTATTATTTGTCCCAGTGTTGGCCTATTAGGGAGTGGCTTATAATGGGGGCTAGGGCCCAAAGTGGCTGGTAGGGTAACTCATTGTAAGTTACGTAACAAGTGATAACATAGTAATTAAATTGATTTCCTTCCCCATGCCTTGAGTTAAATTTAAAAGATAAGTTAGAGATTTTTCCTTGTCCATGCTTTGAGTGCGTCTATAGGCTAAGGATGAGAATGCAATGATAGCTTGAGAAGTATGACTAGTTTCTAAATCTTCACTAGAGGGTATTATTGTTTCACATAGAGTCACTAAGAGGTTGGGGTTTTGAGAGACTAGTAGTGTATTCTTATAGTTGGCTCATGTGATGAGACTCCCTAGTATTTAGCTTGAGTCTCCTTCATGATTTTTAATATGTTCCTCTAGTGGTGTACTTGTTGGATGTTACTTTTGATGGTATATATATTGTGAGTTATTACTTATTGTTTTGATGTCAATTATTTTTGATAGTTGATTTTTATTGACAAGTATCAGTTATTGATTGGTGGTTTTTTATTGTCATATGTTATTTATTATTGGTGGTTTAATTTCATTAATGTCAATTGGTTATCTGATAGTTATTGCGCTTTTGTCATTCAACACTTGGTTTGGGAATGGATATTATTTTAGTGTTATATCTCTTTATTTTAATATTTGATTTATACTTGGTATTTGATGTTGACCTTGGTATGTGGTGTATGATTGGTTGAGCATCTTGTTTGACTTTGGTATATCTTTCTTTATCTATAGTTTGTGTACCCTTGAGGTAGATTTGACTATGAGGATCCCTTGCCTAGTATTTTTTTAATGATTTTATTATCTATATGTGGATCTTACATTGTCTTTCTTTAACAGTGGGAGTGGAGGTCTAATTAGGTGACCACACAGTCAAGAGATAGTGACTTCTTACCATTGGGTTCCCCCATAGATTGATAGTTATCAGATGTTAGTGGATATGGTTGTACCTTTATCATTCTTGTTCTTGTCTTGGGGACTTCCATTCATCTGATGTATCTATGTATTATGTATCTTATATTTTAAGATCCTACGATATGTATTATATATTGTTGTACTTGTATTTATTATTGAACACCCTGCAACATGTGCAATGGATGATGTTATATGAATGTACTTTATCATATCAATTGGTTTTATGTATGTGTATATAAGATTATGTATGTGTTTATTCATTTTATGATTATGGAAATTTTAATTGAGACTTTAATTTATTAATAAAAAATTATTAAACATGACTTAACACAAACAAACCCTTCAAGAATGAAATCTATATTGTAATTACATTTTTGTAACTGTCCTGTTTGTGTATATTGCTTCTACATTGTTACTTTGATGTTGTTTTAAAAAAAGATAGTTTAGTAAACTTTGTAACATATTAGATTTATTTCTTTTGGGTTTTTGAGTGGGACATTATAGAAAATTCTAATGGGGACGATATGCAAAAAATGATCCACTAATCAAAAGTATCTTGTGAAAGATATTGACCCTGTTAGGAGTTTATTGCATCTGTATAGTGTCTAGATCCTTGTTAGAGGACTAGGCCTTGTTAGAAGCCCCAACCCTATTAGGAGCTATAATATTACAATAAAAAATCAATGCATGATGAGACCAATGCCTAAATGTGCAATATACAATGCTTTTATGTAGACAAAAGGAATAGATCTATAAAAACCTTTGACAATATTGATATCTTCTATATCTGATTCGTCCTTTGTATTTTGTTATACAAATCTTTTCATACTATTATCTTTCTCTTCTCAAACATCAAGTTTGCATCAAAAAATGATGGCATAATCAAAAAATATTACATAATTTTGCAGCCAAAGTTCTAACCTTTATACCAAGTAATCATGTTCTGTCGACCTTCACGTGTCCAAAAATGAAAAACTGATATTTTCTCACTTAGGGTTAACATATAGGATGTCATCCCTAATTGGTTAAGTAATTGTTTTGCTAAAAATAAAATTTCTCAACTTAAAATGCCTCTTGAACCTTAATTCTATCTTGTTCATTTTGTGTATACCTACAACTGATAAAACATTAATATCTTTGTCTATACTGCTCATCAAGGCCCGTACTCTTGCATATAGTATTATTATGACATATTAGATTACATCCCTTAAGTTTTCTATCTATTCTTTTTGTAATGCAAAAGTGTGTCTCTGTTGAAAGTTAAACTCTGTAATACTTAGACAATTTTCTAAGATATCAAACCAAAATTGCATCTTCAAGATATGTCGAGTTACAAAATTGATATGTTGCCATAAATGACAACTTAATTCATTTTCATACTCTCGTCTTTATCTAGATGGGTCTCAAAGACCTCAATTTTTTTAATCCACTTAGAATCTCCCAAAAAGGTAAAAAATTGACCATCTCAAAATAGGTCAAAAATTTAAAAATATTCTCAAATCAAAGATCTTGTCAAGAGATTTCAAACACATCTTGAACGGATAAAATTTAAGTCTATATGAAAAAGATATGAGCAATCAAATCTTTATAGACAAAGGTTGACCGAATAGTTTACTAATGACATCAGCATAAGATGAAAACATATGTGGAAATATAAATTTTTTCTAGGTGGGACATTTTTTTTTTGGTCAAAAAAATGGTTGGTGAGGTTTGAACCCCAAACCTCCTAGTTTTGATGTTTTTTTTCTAAGTCATTTCATCATTTGCACTTTCATGCTCATTTTTGGTGGTAATTTGATCTAACATCATATTCAATATAGATAAGACAAAGTTGAAATAGGAAAAATATATTAGAGGTCTGTTTCGAGCTCTTGACTACTCATTTACATGTAGCACATGCTACCAATAAACCACATGCTATGGTTAGACATTGTTTTAATTTTTTTGCCTAAACTCAAGGAGATTGGACTTGAGTTCTCAACATAGAGAGTTGGTAATGTCAAATATTAAATCTCTTTTTATGTCCTTTGAAGATATTTGATTATAGGTCGAATATGGAAACTTTTATTTTTAAGAGGGTTATTGTTTTATTTGGACAGAGGGAGTTATTTATTAAATATTGAGGTCACACTCCATATAATATATTCTTATTTATTTAAGGGGGTAAGGGTCTATTGAAAAGACAATCTAGGAGAAAATTCTTATGTATTCTCATTCTTTGTAGAAACTCTTGGAAAGAACATTATCTCTTAGAAAAGGGTTTGGAGTGAGAGTTATTGAGAGTTTTATGAGCTAAGTCATCTCTTGTGAGAAAAAGGGAGAGATAAAAACTTAGTGGCCTATTTGTGCGAATTTTCATGACTTTAAAGTTAATTGCAAAGATCGATACCTATGTATCCTTGTGTAGGATACAGCTGCAAATTTATTGCTTAGCATTGTAAAAAGTGATAAAAGGACTAGGTGAGATGCTAGAAACTTCTTTTCACCGCAATGTGGAAGCAGGAAAATAACTGTACCTCCATGGAAGACCATGGTGATGCAAGAAGTTTTACATCATCATAATGGCATAAATCTTGCATGTTTATAGATCTAGAGACATAGTTAGAGTTTGGTAAACTCCAAAATCAAATCATTTTTCTCTTGTTCTTTCTAATGCATGTTTCTATCTACCTAGTTATTTTTTGCATTTCAAAGTATTATTTTCTTATTTCACAAGAAACATTAGTATCAATATTTATTTTAAATATTTATCTTAGTGAATCTAAAAATTAGATGGTCATTTTATGGAGTTTACAGATCAATCTTGGTATCAAGCTAGTTTGACAAGGTGTAGGTCGTGAGATATTTGGAGAAAATTCAAGCAATGTGAGGCAAGATGTCTTATTCTCTTCCTAGTTCTCTTGGTCACTATCATAAAACAGCTCAAAATGTATGATTGAGGGTGTTAAGAAAGATGGGATATTAAGGAAATGGCCTTGGAGTTCATAAACAAGTTATGGTTTAACCTATGAAGGTGGAAGCTAGACTTCTCTATGAAAGATTGGGGGTTGGTGAAGGAGAATGCTCCCATGCTGTGGATGAAAAAAATTCTTTGAAGTAAGAACAATCTCAAGAAAAATCTGAGGGAGATAATGCCACATCATCTTTAGGCAATAGTGACACATGTAAGATGTCTAAGAGAAGAGAAAAAAAAATATTTTTGGCATGCATGTACCAAGGGTGACCATGAAAGGTATATCAAGCCTAGTAATTCCAATGTTTTTCTTGATATTAAGAATAGTGACAATGTATAAAGTTTATGGTTTAGAAAACTATTCTTATTTTGTGGGTTGAAAAACCATAATGTTTCCAAGTGTTGAAAAATAATGGATTTGTATAGGAAGGTTGAGTCAACCAATAAAAGGATAATGCATAAAGAAAAATCTCCAAATTAGGAGAAATAAAAAGGTCATATGTTTTCAAAACTATGCTCTTATGTGATAAAGGTGGACATCAAGTAGCTCATTGTTGGAAGCTTCATCTAGAGCTTCTTCCAAAAAACTAAAAGAAGAAGATTTTAGTTGATTCTCCATTGATGATCACTAGGAAAATGAAGAGGCTCATGCATGTGGGAAAAATTCTTCACTCATATTTGCAAAGGTGGGAAAATTAGGCGATTTGAAGCATGAAAATGATGCAATTGCTTGTAAGCCTAACTATCATGTATTTCAGGGATCATCACTGCCAGAATATGAGGATTTTTCATAGATAGCTTTAAGAGGATTAAGAATATTGTTAGATCACTATCATTTTTTGGAAACTATAATTGGAAAAAATATTATGTTGTCATTGATGTCAAATCTATTGATAAGACACTTTTCTATCTAATCTAAATGTCATATTTATTTAGTTGATGAAGAGGATTTGCGAAGTTGTTCATAACAAAAGAATCTAGAGGATAGGTTGGGTTATGAAGAGGAAACTACAAATGGACATTTTATTAGTTGGACTTTGATAAGATAAAGTGATTGTTCAAATCATGTTGTAAAAGGAGAAGACAGTAGTCTTCAAGTCTTCAAAGTTTGAACAAAGATAAATCGAATGCATAGGCTTGACTGAGCAATAGAGTAGACAACTAAAGAGTTTTGTTGTACATGTTGAGTGATGCTAGTGTCAACCAAGCCACAATACATGTTGAAAAAATTCAGTGTTGACTGAGCATCAATATCAACCAAGTGACAATATAGGTTCCGAACAAGAAGTTTAATAGTGACCAAGTAACCCAATTATGACTGAGTGTTAGAATACAGTGTTCATCAAGAAGCAAGATTTTAAATTTTTGTGAGGATTTGTAATTTCTAGCTAACTAAGTTGATTTCTTGGGATATGGAAAGTATGATGAAGATAAGGATTGACGAGTTGGATCATTTAATTCTAGGAGAGCATTAGGTAAACAACCTAAGGTATTGGATTCCATGAGAAGTTTCTAGAAAAGGAGAGAGAAAATAGAATGGTGATCAGATTCATTATATTTGATGGATCAAACTATAAACCCTAAGATCTATGGTGGTGTTTTAAATGGGAAAAGACCAAAACTACCTATTTAAAGAGTTACAAGGGAAAAATTTATGTACAGGAAGAGAGACTATGTGCATGTGAAGGAGTTCCATAGAGTTAGAGTTGCTACTAATCTTATTGACTAGCAAATCTAAGTAGAAGGCTAAATCAAGTTGAGAATAAGTGAAGTATGATTTCTTGAAGGGTTTCCAAGCAAATAAAAATAGAGATGATAATGGAGGCAAAATAGTGACTCAGTACATGAGAGCTGAACATAAATCTGTACATGCAAAGTGAGTTGTACTTAACAAATCAAAATCTATTATTAATTTCTAACCATTGTGAACAATTATTGAAATTCTTTAATCAAGGCTGACCTAACAGTTATAGTGACCTATTAGTCATATGTAAATCCTTTAATAGAGTAACATTCTAATGGAATGTTCTAAGGTACTCTAACAAGGGCACTCCTAATAGGGTGATTAAATCCTTTAACAAGGTAACATTTAATAGTGTAATTTGTAATTAACAAAGTTGGCTCCTAATAGAGCTCACTTCATAAAAGTGAAAATTGGTGACATGTTATTGGTGGGGTTTCCAAAATCAGGTTTCCATGTTAAATCCTAGCATCAAACCTGTGCAAATGTTATTATGATGTTTTATTGATTAAATTTTGCATTCTACAAGTCTATTATTTTAGAATAGTGGATAACTAGATAATGTTACTAAAAGTCTATAGTAGAGATCAGGGAATGGAATGATAAGGTCTAAAGTTGATTAAGTATTTATTTGTTCAAGTGGTACTTTTGGACCTTGGATAATTGATTCACCATCCCCATTCTTAGTTATTAGAAATATTCTAACAATTGGTATCATAGTATTAGTGCTTGTAGAGATAAGTTTGAAGGTACTCAAAGCTAAAGCTCATGGCATACAAAAGAGAGGTACCAAAGTTGAACAAGGAAAATTTTTCTCCATTGCAAAATTTGACAAGGCTACATATAGCTAGTATTGGTGATGTTGCATTGGATTTTTTGGACAATTCATATGTGAACATAACAACACTCCCTCTGACTACTCAAATATTGAAAGAAAAGTTATAACATAATTAGTCAATATTGGATATTGCTTTAGCCCTAAGATATGATGAGTTTGATGATCTAAAAGAGTATGATAATTCAAAGGAAATGTGGGATAAACTGAAGACCATCTATGGAGGAGATGATAATGTCTCAAGAGACAAATAATAAAGTATGAGTGGTAAGTTTGATGAAATGAGAATGATAGAAGGTGAGAACATAGTTCATTACTATACAAGAATCAAAGAGGTTTCCAATGTTATTAGAGGAGCTAATGGAAAGATTAAAGAAGAAATAATAATCAACAAGGTATTGGGAACTCTACTTCCTATTTCTGCTATTAGGGTTTTTGCAATACAAGAACTAGTATGTGCACCAAGTAATGACTTAACTTTGGAAGGTGTAATTGGTAGGCTTACTTCTTTTGAGATGTCTAATTTTGATAGTTACACTCCTACCATTGAATCTTCTTTTAAATCACAAGTAGTTCTTAGCAAGAAAGGAAAAGGAAAACATGTGAAAAGTGACAGTGATACTTTTGATGATGAACTTGATGAACTTGAAGCACTGATAGCTAGGATATTTGGAAGAGGGAAAAGAAAAGAAAAAAGATAAACTTCACATAATCTATTTTTCATTTAACAAGGTTAGTCATATTGTTCCTAGGTGTCCTGATAAAGAAGACAAAGATGAAAGGAAGGAAAGTAATTGTAAAGAAAGAAGATATGACCGAGACTTCAAGAAGAACAAGGACTCCAACTACAAAGGTAAGAAATATTATTATATTTTTGAAGAAGAAATTGTTACTCAATCTAAGAGTAATGAGGAAGAGGTAATCTATGTTTCAATGAAAGAATATTTTGATGAAGATGAGAAAACTTCTTTAATCTCTTATGTGAAGAAAAGTGATAGATGGATAATTGATAGTAGTTTCTCTAATGACATGAGTAGTGATAGAAGTAGATTTGAAAAAATTGGAGCATACAAGGGTGGTTATGTTAAATTTGGTAATGATGTTCCACGTCTTGTAAAAGGTAAAGGATCGATAAAAGTGATTGATAAGATCAAATGTGATCATGTTTATTAGGTTGAAGGACTTAACTATAATTTTTTGAGTGTTTCACAATTAACAATATAGGGTACATAGTTGAATTCCATCACATAAGGCCAAAATATTTGTTGTTGATGATTGAATGATTAGAAGTGGTGATCAAACAAGAGGTAACTTGTTCTCTCTAGATTTATCTAATGAGACATGTTTGTTTGCACAATATGAAGATATTTTGTTATGACACAAAAGGTTATGCCATGTAAATTTTTACAAGTTGGTAAGCATTAGCAAAATGAAAAGAGTAAGAGGTTTGCAAAAACTGAAGAAACCTGACAATGCTATGTGTAAACAATGTCAATTGGGAAAAATAACAAAGTCTAGTTTCAAGAGCAAAACATATTCATCTAATGATATTTTGGAATTGGTTCATACTAACTTATATGGACCTATTAGAGTTCAAAGCTATTGCGGAGATAAATATTTAAATCTATTTGTGGGTTAATGCACAAAGTTGGGTCACAATTCCACATAATGAGACCTCTTAGAAATAGGTACCCAATTTTAAAAAATGGGCACCTGTTTTTGGCTTGGGTACTTGACCCTAAATTTAAAAAATGAGCACCTATTTTTCAAAAATTGGGTACCTATTTTTCAAAAATTGGGTACCTATTTTTTATTTTCTATAAACGGATACCTATTTCTCAAAAAATAAAAAATTCATTTTTTTTAGTTTTGGGGGGATTTCACATGCCTTTTTTAGTTTTTCAAAATGGGAACCCATTTCTTACAACATGAGACATGATTTTTTTTCCTGCCTCAGATTTTGGTTTGGGATAGGCTTGGTGAGACCAAGCCTATGCCTTGGCCTCTCAAGATTTGGCTAAGGCATTGAACTGACAAATTCATGCCTTGTCATAATTTTTAGAGGATCTTCCCGATCAAATTTTTTTACGAAACAAAAATCGATTAGAGCTCTCACTGTCCTAATTTTAGAAATATAAATTTATAGTGTTATGATTTTATTTACTATTTTTGTATTATTTTTTAATCAAAGGTGGTGCCTAAATGTAAAATAATGACATTCACTAAAATTTTAATAACTTTTTTATTTTATGATTTTTCTCAAATTAATTTATATGTCATCAATCTACATTCAATTCTTTTGAAGTTAAATAAAATTGCAAAAAGTGAAAATTTGATCAAATCATGGTGTCTGTACACAAGAGGTTTTAAAATTTACCTTTATAGCCAATTAAAAATTAATAAAAAAATATTCATTAAAAAATTTAACAAAAATATTCTCATCAATCTTTGGTGTGTCAAGTAACTCCGTTTAGAAGGATTGACCAAATTTCATTTAGTTGTGTCAAATTATGGTGTCAGTACATGAGTGTGGTATGGTCTTGAAACAAGCATTTTGAAAAAGTGGTTTTTAAAGATCCATACCAAAAAAGAATCTATCATATGGGTATACAAATAAATAACATATTAAAAAAGAAGATCCTAGGAACTACAATTTTTATTTTTGAATTTTTTAATATTTAATCTCTAAATGGCTCAAATTTTGGCATCAATTCACAAAATATTTCAAAAGTAGGAAAAAAATTTCACTTTTTGGGCAAAAGTGAGACCCAACTTCTTGCAGTGACCCTTGTTGATGACTATTCTAGAATGATGACTGTGATATTTCTTAGAGAAAAATCTAACGCCTTTCAGTTATTTAAGTGGTATTTGGCCAAAGTTGAAAAAGAGATAGGAAGAGTTTGAAGTGTTTGAGATCTGAAAGAGGTGGTTAATTCATTTCCAATGAGATCAACATATTCTATAATGACATAGGAATCAAAAGATAGATGCATACACCTAGTAGCCCTCCTCAAAATGGAATATTTGAACGAAGGAATAGATGAATAATGGATTGTGCTAGAACATTGACAATGGAGAAGAATGTGTCACATAAATATTAGAGAGAAGATGGAAGTACAATTGTTTATATTTTGAATAGAGTGCAAGTAAAGAAAGGTACAAATACCAGAGACCTTTTGAATTGTGGTATGGATGTATGTGAAATATATCAATTTTTTTGGAAGAAAATTTTACATACTTAAAGACAATAGAAATACAATACTCAATGCTAAAAGTTATGAAGGTATACTCCTAGGATATTCCACTAAGAGAAAAACTTATAAGTGTTTGAACTCTAACACTAAAAAAGTTGTGGAAAGAAAAAATATGAAAGTTGATGAATATATAGAGAAAAATGAAGTTGAATGTAAAACAAAACCTGAAGACTACATTTCATTCATATATGTGAATGATGGTGCTCCAAGCACTCCCGTTGAATAAGAAAATAATGTTGCAAATTCTCAATAGGCTGAGGATGCTGAGCAATAGATAAATGATGTCAAGTCACAAACAAAGGAAGCCAATCATCAGGAACACAATGCCGATTGTGAAAAACATGAGCCAAAACCTAAACAAGAGAGAGATAATGTGCTTAAAATATATTTTTAAGATGAAACTACTAAAGGGAAAAGAAGAAAATAGCATGTGTTAGCAAAATATATGAGAAGACATCACACACCTAAACAAATCATTGGAGATAAAGAGTATGGTGTTATGAAAAGAAAAAGGACTCATAAGTGGTACATGCTTACTTTGTGAGTTTGAGCCCAAATTTGTGAAAGATGTCTGGATAATGATGATTGGATACAAGAAATGAATGAAGAAATTGAGTGGATTAAAAAGAATAAAACATGAACCCTAGTACCTAGACTTAAAGACAAAATTTTTATTAGAACTAAGTGAGTATTGAGGAATAAAATGAATGAAAAAGGTGAGGTCACAAGGAACAAGGAAAGATTGGTATGCAAAGGATATGCACAAGAGGAAGGTGTTGACTATGGGGAAACATTTTCTCCTATATCAAGATTAGAAGGAGTTAGAAAAAGCCTTGCATATTCTTCTTATAAAGGATTTAAGGTATATCAAATGGATGCCAAATTTGCATTTCTAAATGGGATGCTTGATGAAAAAGTATACATAGAATAGCTTGAAGAGTTTGTGAATCCAAACAAGAAGAATACAGTATGTAAGCTACACAAAGCTTTATATGGTTTGAAACAAGCCCCTAGAGCATGGTATGGAAGACTGTATAATTGTTTGGTGATGATTGGTTTTGCAAGAGCAAACAAGAACATCAATATGTATTTAAAGAATGGCAAGAACCATGAGGTATTGTTATTTGAAACTTTTGTTGATGATATCATATTTGGAGGTAAGAAAGCATTATGTAAATCATTTGCTAATGAAATGGAGAAGTAATTTAAAATTTCAATGTTTGGTGAGATTATATTCTTTGTTGGTTTAAAAGTGTATCAAATGAAGCAAGGTTTCTTCATTACTCAGTCCAAATTTATCAAGGAGATACTCAAAACTTTTGGAATGGAAGATTCAAAACTAGTGAGTACACCTATGGTTACTGGACATAAATTATCTAAGAATGATGATTCTACTAATGTGGGCTAGACACAATACATATCAATGACTAGTAAACTACAATATGTTGTTCATAACAGACTAGATATTGCATTAGTAGTCGGTATAGTTGCAAGATTTCTAGCAAGTCCTAAAGAAAATAACATGATGGTAACACAAATAATACTAAGATGTCTGAAAGGAATAAACGATTATGGATTATATTGCGACAAGAATGATAAGTTTGAACTGAAGGTATTCATTGAATCTTATTGCGAAGGAAATGTTGATGATAGAAAGATCACAAGTAGTGGTGCATTCTTTCTAGGAAAGAGACTCATTTCATGGACAAGCAAGAAGTATAACTACATTTTCCAATCACTAACTGAAGCTAAGTATGTGGAAGAAATACTGAATTGTTCAAATATAATATGGACAAATTGTTGAAAGGTATGAAGGAATATATTATTGATCCAATGATTATCTCTTATAATAACACAAGTGCTATTAACATATCAAAGAACTTTGTTATGCATAAAAAGACAAAGCACATTGTTATTAAGTGTCATTACTTAAGAGTGCTAGTTGAAGACAAAAAATATAAATTGGAATATGTGAACACAAAAGAGAAAATAAAGAGCATATTCACTAAAGATTTACCAAAGGATGCTCATGAATATCTTAGTAGTAAACTAGGATGATTCACCTAGATAAAGCTACTTAAGAAAAAGTGAAGCAATACATCAAATGTGTTGATCAAACTATCTTACACATTGATGCAGATAGTTCTACTTTAGGAGTTGCATAAGGTAGTAGTAAAGAACAATGAAAGAATAATGGATCAATCATATGAATATGAAAAAAGAAAAATTTAGAACTAGCATGAAGGTATCTACATGAAAATATACATGATATAGAGATAGTATCTTTGGCATTATTGCCAAAAGAGGGAGATAATATCTAATTTACCATGAAGAAGGAGAAATCACAAGGAAGAAATTTTCAGAGAGTTAGGAATGAAGATGAAAGAGGGAGATAATGAAAGCTTACAAAGATATCTACCTAGGAGGGAGTGATTACTTAGAGGGAGCTCATAAAATTTACTTGAGATGTTTCCATAGATATGAATTAGAATGAAACTAAGGATATTAATGAAGATTTGATACATTGAGGGTGTTTCTCATGTATGTGCAAGTTTTGTATTGTATGATACCCTAAAGTAAATTTCTAATTTTTTTTGGGTGTCTCCATTAATACCAAAGAAGGAGATTATAATGCCCCACCAAGGGATCCAAAAGAATTAACCTAAAGTTTTATTAAGTTTTCCAAACATTTTTTTTAAAAACAAGAAAGAATAACATACACATCAAACATAAAGTAGCGGAAGCAATAACATACAATCATCTATAAGCATACATAACAAGTTACATTCCTTAAGGATCCCAAGATGTTGAATCACATTTAAAAATAATTAATACTAAGTCTAACAATACCACATCCATATGAAAGAACAATTAAAAGTCTAATTTTCATTTAAATAATATACATTTTTTTTCGAATGCCACTTGGCAATAAAACTTGGAATGCTCAATCATCCATTGTACATGTCACAGGGTATGAAAGGCTAAAAGAATATACATTTATAAAAATAGAATTACATCAACCTCCTTGGAGCCATAATACAAAATACAATACAATAAATGAAACCATCCACAATAAAAGATATAAACATCCATCATAAGATATAATCATCCATCATAATGATACAAAGATATAATGAAAGGAAATGCAGACAAGGAAACTCTAACCACGGTAGCAACAGATAGATCTCAATGATAAGAGTAAAAAGCACTACCACCCGACTGCGTGGAACCTAAATGGCCCACTCCCACCACATTGAGGAGATAGTCTCAAGTCCCAAATAGTATAAAAAACCAAATGTCAAAAGGAATCTCTAAGTCTAGGAAACCCTATAAGCAATCTAACTCAAAGGTTCTAAGATAGATCGACATCTAGACCTAGAGGCACACAAAGACACGTATGAAACCTACTATGTAAGTGGGAAAGTGTTATTGCAAAAATGATGCTAGAGTTACCCTAACAAAATCTTAGGACCCCGACCCCTTAGTGATCCCTATGTGGCTACTAGTATCCTCTCGTACTAACAAAGCATACTACAGATGCAAGGTCGCAACCAAGCATTCTCTCTACTCCCATCCTAGTCGGTACTAGCACTCAAGGCATGGGAAAGAACATATAAAGAACCTTAGTATAGTGTTTTCACTTATTAATCAACTTACAATGGGTTACCCTGGGAACCACTTGGGGCCTCGGCCTCCATTGCAAGCCACTTCCCGACATTACATATAGATAACCTACCCTAGGCTCATAAAAGTATAAATCAAAGCATCATATAAAATCACCTTAGTCCTATACAAGCGACCAGAAAGCATCAAAAGATAATTCACAATAACACATCAATTCTCTATGAGCAACTGGAAAGCATCCTCAAAAATACTAATTGAAGACTCAAAATGGTTAAGTCAAATATCTCATAGCATGATATCACCAAGAACAAAACATAAAAACACCTCAGTCCTATAAAAGAAACTAGAAAACAATTCAAATACAATTGATCAAAGACTCAAAATGGTTATATCAGATAGGTCACACCTTTCACCTCAGTTTCATAGGAGAACACTGGAAAGCAATAACAATCAATAGATCAATACACATCATAGAGTATATTAGACACATTACCATGGTTGAATATAAAAGATCAAAATCAAATCATCATAACCTCACAAATGCAGAACTCCCAAGCCTTTGGTAACATCCTAAGATTGGTCAACACTCTAGTCAACCAAACCCAAAACATAGACAACATATATATAACAAAGTGTTGGTTTCATAGTTTGGTTTAATTTTGAAAACACATGGTTGAGTTAAATGTAAGATTTCAGTTTTCATTTTCTCAAAATATTATAATTACTAAAGTTTTCGAATAATAAAATTTCCCTAGTATTCCAAACCATTTTCATATATTTGAACCATATAAACACATCCAAGTTTATAAAAGAAAACATTAATTCTCCCAATTAATTACTTTGATTTTTAATTTACTTTAGAATTATATTTAAATAATAAAATAATAAATCAAAATTTCAAATAATTAAATTTCAAATTTTAACAATACTTATTAAAATTATTATTAATAATAATTTTAATTTAATTAAACTTAGAAAAAAATTTCCCAAAAAGGAAACCTGCTAAAAATAGGAACTTCAAAAAATAGAAACCCACTAAGAATATAAACTTTCCAAAATAGAAACCTACTAAAAACATAAACTTTCCAAAAATAGAAGCATTCTAAAAATAGAAACTTTCTTGAAATAGAAACTTACTAAAAGTAGAGACTTTGCAGATAGAAACCTATTAAAAAAAGAAACTTTCTCGAAATAGAAACTTGCTAAAAATAGAGACTTTCTAAAAATAAAAACCTATTAAAAACATAAGCTTTTCAAAATAACCCTGATATAGAAATCCAAACCAAACAGTCAAATTCTATAAAATGAATTTTTTTTTCTTTTCAGAACCCAAAACTTGATTTAATAATTCCATTTACAAAACCTCAATTTAACAATAAGGGTTTCAATTTAACTCTTTCATAGATATATTCAAGAATAGAGAACAATAAATCTTAACACAAGGGTTTTCTAGTTTCTAATTTGTATACAGATGTTTCCTAAGAATGATGAACAACCAAATCCACACACAAGGTTTTCAATCATTAAATTGGTTACAAAAGTTCCCAAAATGAAGAACAATAAATATGCAAAAAAGAGTCTCAACTCACAAGAATTCTAAAATCCAAAACACAACAGACATAGAGAAGACATGAATTCAAAGGACGAAAAACCAATGTACAAATAAACCATGAGATCCTACCTAGATCTGATGCTAAAACAACAATCACATGAAGCACACAAAACAATCCCCTTTCTTTGAAAACTTCGCTCTTCAAAATTGCTCCTCCAAAACCTATGTAATTGCATAATGAGCTCTAGACCTCTGATAAAGAGTTCTCCCTTAATTTAGCGCTCTGATTGTGCAATCACACAATCTTTGATAAAGAGTTCTTCTTTAATTTGAGGCTCTAATTGTGCAATCATGCGAGAGAACTCACTGATCAATTACTATTTATTACTTGTTATCTTTTACCTCTTCATGCACAAACTTTTAGATATTAAAATATCTTTGTTAAATTAATTAGCTTTCTCACTTTATTTAATTTATTATCTTTTAATTTCATGCATACACTTTATGCAATTTAACTAAAATAAACTTTATTAAATAATTTCTTACTCTCTCTTTAATTAATTTATTATATTTTAATTTCATGCATAAGTTTTATGCAATTTAATTAAAATAAACTTTATTAAATTATGTTTTCTCTCTCTTATTAAATCATGAGACACTTTAATAATATATTTATTAATTCAACTAGCAATATTATTTAGAGTTTATTAATTAAAATAAAACTCTTAAATAAATTATTATTAAATTAAATAAATATAAAACACCAAAATTAGAACTATAATCTTATCTTTTTCATGCATATTTATTGAATTATAAAATAACTTTATTTAATTTCACTTGACTTCTCTTTTTAATTAATTTAATAAATTTTAATCTCATGCACACTTTATGGAATCTTTCTACTTTTAATAAATTAATATCTTTTCCATGTTTTTAATTTATTTTTGAAATGTTAATTGATAAAATATTTACTAACTTAAATAATAATATTTAACATTTATTTAAAAATAAACTCTAAATATATTATTGTTAAATTAAATTAATATTATCACGTTTTAAAATTAAACTTATAACTTTTATCTTTACATTTAATTCTTTTTATTTATTTAATTTCTTAATTAATTAAATATAATTAAATATTAAAAAATACCATAATGATTTTCCATTAAATTAAATCATTTAATTAAACTTAATTAATAGAAAAGTCACCAAAGAGTAATAAAACAAAATACAAAAATCCATCATAGAAAATTGCATTTGAAAGGTAAACAACTCAGATACTTGTCCTACTTTTATAGGACAAATGGTTTAAAGGTTTAGGATTTGGACTTAACAATTTATCTCCCCTCTTTCCATTGAGATAATGTGATAGGGTACACTCATCTTGGCAATTTAGGGAAGTCGATACCCAGTACTTACAATCTGCATAAAATCCACATCCATGTACAAACACAATATTCTAAACTAAATAGGCAATGGTAGGAAGTGGTGCATTGTGTAGATCCTGACTAGTAGGTGACTATGACTCCCTTCCTTAACCACATCAGAAACACTATACATAAAGAAAATATACATGCATACCATACACATGTAGTATGGGGTAAGTATCTATAAGAAGACACATAATAATCCATCTAACTAATCATCATCAATAATTGAAAACACTATAATAATCATCTTACATACATGAAATATAGAGTACCAAGTAATCTCATCATAAATCAACTAAATATGAAACAATATCTGATAATCCCAAAACAATGCTACTAATAAAAAAACATAAAACTGGCCTAAAAGAGTTTAGCAATGATAACATAAATGTAAATTAGGGGCAAGCACTACATCCACCCCCCTAGACTTAGGCTTACTATTGGAAACCTACAAGAAAGGTATAACTAAAGAACTCATTGTGTAGATCCCATTGGACCCTTTTCCCCATAGGAGGATCTGACTCCACTTAGAACACTCCAACAATAATACCCAAGATAACAAGATGCTTTAATAACCATAAATGTACCACTATAAAGCATATAAAAAAAGAGACACATTTTGAAAACAATATAAGTTCAATTTTCAGTTTTGCCTATTTTTAGGTTTAAGTACATTTCAGTTTTGAAGTTTAAGTGTTCAAGTATGAGAATATACAACTAAAGTTTAAGTTTTGTTTCAGTTCAACTATTTCAGGTTTCAGTTTGAAAAAAAATTCACATAATAGTTAAAATTTTATTTTTGTTCAACTAGTTAACAACTAGTGGTGTTCTAATATACCTAGAGCCCCCAATGTAGAACTCGAGCTCTGATAAAGATTGTTAGAAACTACAATTGGAACAATTGTTATGTTGGCATTGATGTCAAATCTATTGATAAGATAGTTTTCTATCTGATCTAAATGTGATATCTATTTGGTTGATGAAGAGCATTTGAGAAATTGTTCATAACAAAGAATATAGAGGATAGGTTGATTTATGAAGAGGAAACTAAAAATGGACATTTGATTAGTTGGAATTTGAGAAGATAAATTTATAGTTTAAATTATGTTACAAGAGGAGAAGACAATAATGTTCAAGTCTTGAAAGTGTGAACAAAGATAGATCAAATGCACCGGCTTGACCAAGCAACAAAGTAGAAGACTAAAGAATTTTGTTGTACATGCTGAGTGATGCTAGTGTTAACCGAGCCATAGAAAGTGTTGAGAAAAGTCAATGTTCATTGAGCATCAATATATACCGAGTGACAACAGAGGTTCTAAAAAAGAAGTTTAATAGAGACTGAGTAACCCATTGATGATCCAGTGTCTGAACACAATGTTGGCTGATGAACAACATTTTAACTAATTTTGAGGAATCTTAATTTCCAACCAACTAATTTGATTTCTTAGGATATGGAAAGTGTGTTCAAGATAAGGATCAATGAGTTGGATCATTTAGTTCCAGGAGAGGATTTGGTAAATGACCTAAGGGATTGGAATCCAAGGGAAGTTTCTAGAAAAGGAGACAGAACATAGAATGACAATTATATTCATTGTATTTGATGGATCAAATTGTAAACCCTAAGATCTACAATGGTGTTTAAGTAGAGAAAGATTAGAACTACCTATTTAAAGAAATACAAGGGTCAAATTTATGTATCAATATAGATGCTATGCATGTGTTAGGGAGTTCTAGAGAGTTGGAGTTATTGTATTTATGTTATTGATTGGTGAGTCTATGTAGAAGGATGAATCAAGTTAAGAAGAAGTGAAGTGTGACTACTTGAAGGGTTACCAAGAAAATGAGAACTAAGATGACAATGGAGGCTAGACAGTGAATCAGTACATGAGAGCTGAACAGAGATCGAGATACATGTGAATAGAGTTGTACTTAACAAATCAAAACTTGATGTTACCTTCTAATCATTCTAAACAATATTTGAAATTCTTTAATCAAGGTTGACCTAACATTCATATGTATTTATCCTTTAATAGGGTGACATTCTAATGTAATGTTCTAAAGTCCTCTAAAAAGGTCACTCCTAATAGGGTGATTAAATCCTTTAACAATGTCACATTTTATAGTGTGTTTTGTAACCTTGACTAGGGTTGGCTCCTAACAGAGCTTACTTTAGAAGAGTGAAAATTGGTGACATATTGCTAGTAAATTTTCCCAAATTGGGTTTTTATGTTAAATCCTAGTGTTAAACTTGTGTGGATGTTATTATGATGTTTTACTGATTGTAAATTAAGATTCCTCAAAAATATGGACTCCACATATGAGCAAGTCGGTAACGTGAAATGTGAAGTCCATATTGTGTGATATATTAAATCCTTTTTTTATCTTCTTTGAATATATTTGGTTATAGGTCAATATGGAGATTGTTAGTTGTAAGAGGGCTATTGTTTTATTTTGCTAGAGGGGGTTATTTATTAATTATGGAGGTTACAGTCCACATAACATATTCTTATGCATTTAAGAGGGTAAGGATCTATTAAAAAGAAAATCTAGGAGAAAATTCTTATGTATTCTCATTCTTTGTAGAAACTATTGGAGAGAATATTATCTCTTAGCAAAGGGTTTGGAGTGAGGGTTATTGAGAGTTTTATGAACTAAGTGGTCTCTTGTTAGAAAAATGGGGAGATAAAAACATAGTGGCTTCTTTATGAGAATTTTCATGACTTTAAAGTCAATTATAAGGCTTGATGCCTATGTATGTTTGCATGGGACAGAGTTGCAAGTTTATTGCTTAGCATTGTAAAAAGTAACAAAAGGACTAGGCAGGATTGTAATATCCTCCCCTGATTTTGAACTTTGACTTGTAGAAATTTAACTTAAGGAATATTGTCAAACACTTTGTATGCAAACTCATAAAGCTGATTTCCTCAATAAATTGCTTTCCAATGAGTAGATTTACGAACAACTATGAAGTGACATTAAAATGCATAATACACATCATAACATTTTCACAAACACTTGGCACACATTCAACAGTATATGAAAAATCTGAAAACTCTTTCAATCTGCTGATAAAGGGTGATTTTTAAATGTAGATGTGCACTTACAGCTGCCTTAAAGGCTGCAACAACTATTCAGACTTGTATTCAACAATTATTATGCAAAGTATCAAAATTTGATAGAAGAAACCTGGAATTAGTTGCCGTAGTATTTTGCAGATGTAGTTGGCAGCCCTCCAAACTTCTAATCAGCTGAAAAAACAAGTAAACTTGATACCAACATTGTTCACGCTGTACTATAGCAAAATACTGTTCATGCCGACTGTAGCAAAATACTGTTCATGCGGCACTATAGCAATAACTAACTTCAGATCTGCACCTCAAACCCTTGTAAATTTCTTTATACGAACGCCCCAAATGAAACCCAGTGTGTTTCCTGAAGTGAAAACACCCTTGATCCTCCTGACTGTGTCTTCCAACAGTGAAGAGAATGCTAGCAAAGAGGGATTCCATCCTCCAAGCCTGATAATCAGATATCCAGCAACATAACATTAATCTTCATCCAAGCATACAAAAAAAAAGCTCTTCCATTTCTTTTATAGTGTTCTCACAAGAGCTCAATCCTTCGTTTTCTCAATGTGGGATAAAACATATCTCCCTTTATGTACCTTATGTCTCCAATGTGTTATAAAAATAAAGGGAACTCTTTTAATTTAAATATTTCGCATAAACTATAGTCTATGCATTAATAAAGTTAAATATTTAAATTTAACTTTATAAAATGGCTTTATCAATGCATAAAAAATCTTATCAATGATAAATAAGTTTTCCTATCGATTTTAAACAATTACCATCGACATACCACTGTGACTGAATGTCCGGCCATGTCCAAGATGACTTACTATAAATAGTAAGTATGCCCAAAGTTGCCCCAGAACGCCTCAGAAAGACCTGCAACTGAAACTGTCTACGCCAAATGGCCTCTAAGCCCCTTTAATGTCCTAGTTAGCCTACGAGACTGTGGGGAAATAGGCTAATGACAACATCATGCTATGAATGCTAGAAAGGGGACATTATAGTCCACCCTTCCCAAAATTGCTTGTCCTCAAGCAATTTCAGCTCTGGATGCTGCAATATTTGCTCATTTTCCCAAGTAGCATCCTCGACAGGTAGGTTCCTCCACTTCACTAGATACTCCCTGATAGTCCTCTAGCGAAGCACCCTCTCCCTAGAGTCAAGTATGGCCTCGGGAACCAAGATAAGCTTTCCCTCATCATCAAGAGGTGGCAATACTACTGAAGGCACCACATTGTGACCCAATGCCTTCTTAAGGCGTGACACATGGAACACATTATGCACTTTACTGTCTGCAGGAAACTCCAACTCATAAGCTACTTCGCCCACTCTCCTGATTACTTTGAACGGTCCATAGTAGCGTGGTTTCAATTTCTCTACTCCATTCTTCTTGAGAGAGGACTATCTATACGGCTGTAACACGAGGTACACCATATCTCCCACCTCAAAAGACCTCTCAACCCTGTGCTGATCAGCATATTGCTTCTGCTGATTTTGTGCTTTTTGCAAATTTTCCTTCAAGGATCGCATAATGTCCTAGCACTCTTGCAAAGTATCCTTGGCCTTAGGCACCCTGCTGTCCCCAAATAACAAATCCAAAAAATTAGGAGCATCATACTCGTACAGTGCCATAAAAGGGGACATTTGAATAGACATATGGAAAGAGGTATTATAGCAGTACTCCCCTAGATGTAGCCACTTCACCCAAGCCTTCTGCTCTCCTGCAATGTAGTTTTGAAGGTACCCCTCAACCCATTTGTTCACTATCTCTGTTTACCCATCAGTTTGGGGGTGGTAGCTAGTACTCGAAGTGAGCTCTATTCCACATAACCTGAACAACTCCTGCCAAAAGTGGCTCATAAATCTGCTGTCTCTGTCACTGACTATGCTCCGTGGTATCCCATGTAGTCTGAATACCTCGTCAAAAAATAGTTCTGTTGTTTGTGCTGCTGAATATGTAGAAAAAATTGCAAAGAAATGTGCAAATTTCGTCAATCTGTCTACCACAACAAAGATACAATCCCGACCCTGTGCCTTGGGGAGGCCTGTGATAAAATCCATGGAAATGCTATCCCACTTCTTCTCTGGTATGGGTAGGGGCTGTAGTAAACCACCCGGAAAAGAATGTTCCTATTTGTTCTACTGACACACAGGGCATTCCCTCACAAACTGAAGCACCTCTAATTTGAGTCCTTTCCAAGTGAAGCGCTCTCTCACCTGCCGATATGTCTTAAAGAATCTAGGATGTCCTGCCATTGGTGAATCATGAAATGCCCTCAAAACCTTTTGCTTCATAGCAGACCTGGGTACTAAATAAATCCTTTCCTTGTAGATGATCAGATCATTTACGACAGTATATTGACTATCTTGAATAGCTCCCTCAATAATGCTAGATGCCCAACTATCCTTAGCATATTCTGCCAAGATCATCTCTCTCCAATCATCCATGACTATCCCAAAAACAAGCAAATGAGGCCTTCTAGATAAAACATCTGCAACAATATTTTTCTTCCCTTTGACATAGGCTATGTCGAAATCATAGGCCTATAATTTACTCACCCATTTCTGTTGCTTGTCATTAAGGTCCTTCTGTCCAAGGAAATGTTTCAAGCTATTATGATTTCTTTTTACTGTGAACCGGCTTTCCACTAAGTACTGCTTGAACTTAGCTAGCGCGTGCATGATTGCTAGCATCTCTTTGTTGTAGATGCTGTAGGTTCTCTCCACACCTCGTAATTTTCTACTCTCATATGCGATGGGATGTTTTTCTTGCATTAGAACAGATCCTATGCCCTCTCCTGAGGCATCACACTGCAGCTCAAAGGGCCTGGTGAAATTTGGAATGGCTAAAACAGGACATGTACTCATCAGCTCCTTAAACTTGTCAAAACAATCTTGAGCCCTCTCTGACCACTTGAAACTATCTTTCTATGTCAAATCTATAAGTGGTGCTGCTATCTGTGAAAATCTCTTCACAAATCTGTGGTAGAACCCATAAAGCCCGAGAAATCCCTTGAGTTGTGAAGTGTTCCTCGGTGGTGGCCAATCCAGAATGGCCCTGATCTTGTCTGGGTCAACCCGAACACTTCTTGCACTAATAATATGCCCTAGATAGAGCAACTCTATCATCCCAAACTCACATTTACTCATCTTGGCATATAATGACTCCCTCTCTAGAATACTGAGCACTGTATCAATATGCTTCAAATGTTCCTCCCAAGTACGGTTGTATATCAGTATATCATTAAAAAATATCAACACAAACTTCCTCAACTGATCTCTGAACACTCTATTCATACAGGACTGGAAAGTGGCAGGGGCATTTGTCAACCCAAAGGGCATGACTAAGAACTCAAAATGTCCATAGTGGCATCTAAAAGCTGTCTTCTCCACATCCACCTCTCTAACCCGTATCTGATGGTAGCCGAATCTCAAATCAATCTTGGAGAAGTAGCATGCACCATGCAATTCATCAATAAGCTCATCGATGTGCAGGATAGGGTATCGGTTCTTGATTGTCTTCTTGTTTAGCTCCCTATAATCAATGCACATCCTCATTGTACCATCCTTCTTCTTCACCAATACTACTGAAGAAGCGAAAGGACTTTTTCTTGGCCGTATGTGCCCCATGTCAATCAACTCCTTAATTGCCTTTTCTATTTCATCCTTACATCTCTTCGGATGGCGGTAAGGTGTGATGATAACTAGCTTAGCCCCTTCCTCTAATTCAATAACATGCTCAATTCCCCTATCCGGGGGTCTCCCTGGAGGTATCTCACCAAACACCTTAGTATGTTTGGTTATTATTTTTTGTACATCAGGTGGATACTCTTGTTTATGCTGCTTTGTCATCTCAGGCATTACTCTAAACTCTACTGCCCACTGCACCTGATCATGTCTAAAGAAACTCTGCATCTGCTTGAGTGACACCACTCGAAGTCTCCCATCTAACAGACCTTTGAGCACTATCTTCTTACCATTTGCCTCAAACCTCATTTCCATTTTCTCAAGGTTAAATGTAAACTCTACCAGAGACTTCATCCAGTTCATCCCAAGCACCATATCCTGATCACCAATGTTGACCACAAAGAAATCTCCTGTCATGTCATAATCTCCCAAACGAAGCTGGAAGTTGGATATTTTCTTGGTACATTCAATTTTGAAGCCATCAACAACCATTTCCTTAAATCCCCTATGCTCCTCTGTATGTAGCCCTCTGCGTGTCACAAACTTCTCATCAATGAAGTTATGTGTCGCCCTTGTATCAATGAGTGCCACAACTCTCTGTCCATCTAAGGTTCCCCTAACTCTGAAAGTGACGGCCTCCTGTATACTTGACAACTGAGCTATCATGCTATCACCGCGTGCTTCCTCCTATGAAGAACTATCATTATCTCCATCTGATTCAGATGACTACTCTGAATCTCCATCTACTGACTCTTTGGCTGAAAAGTACTCCATCTGCTTAGCTTTTTCTTTCAATGGACACTTATGTGACAAATCCCAAGGCTCCCTGCAATGAAAACAAAGCTTCTTCTTCTTGAGATCATTAAGTGTCTCATTGTCCAACCTCTTACTTTCCTCCTTAGCTGGCTGAACCTCTTTATGAAAAGGTTTCCTGTTCTTATCTTTCCTTGAAGGGAAACTCTTTGCCTGGAATTTATTTTTTGAAGATGAAGAGGAATCCATGTCACGATCTTTCTTAATGGCTTCCTGCAAAGTGGGAGGGTTGAGAGCTTGAATCCACCCTCTCAACGAATCAGCTAACCCATCCATAAATAGGACTAGTATCCTCCGTTCAGATACATCTGTTACTAACACTGCAAGTTTCTGAAACTCTGAAATGTATGTTTCCAATGATCACCATTGTTTAAGCTGAGCTAACTCCTTGAAATGGAGTTCTGGATCCTTCCTATCAAAACGTTCAATTAGCCTCTCTGTAAACTCCACATACGAGGTAATGTGTGCATGTCCCATAGTGACCATACCATGATGCCACCACTTGTGTGCTAACCCATCCAGATGAATTGCTACATACTTAATAGCTTCTTCCTCGGGCATAGGGTTCAATTGAAAGTATGTGTCAAGCTTTTGAACCCAAGCTCTTGCTGTAGACTTTCCTAAGCCATCATAATATGGTAACTCAAGTCTCCCTACTTTCTTCTGTAGCTCATAGCTCTGGTTCCTATCATGTCCACGTGGCATATGTTTCATCCGCACATCCATATACTCCCTAAAGGTAATTGCAGAAGTAAAATTTGGCCCTCCGGCTTCCCAATCTCTCCTCAACTGGTCCTGTATATCAGTAATCTGGGGCTCTGGTACAAGCTGCTCTGGAGCTCTAGGAGGAAATGTAGGAATCATGGGCCTTGAACTCATTGTCCTAGCTCGCTGGGGTGCATGACCGAAATTGTTCCCAACTTGTTCATCTCCATTATGTGTCCCATCCTGATCATTTCCATTCTGATTGTTACCATTCTGATTATTTCCTCCACCCATGTTAGCATTCAACCCCATTTGACGAGCCATCATCTGCATCATAAGATCCAATCTCTGATTCTGTTCCTATGCCCTTTGTTCTACTACTCACTGACCCTATACCAAGGTCTCTAATAACTGTAAGAATCTTTCCTCTCCAGGTTCTGGACCAGCATTCTCGCCTCCACCTAATCTTGTATTCCTATCATCTCGGTCACCCATATTGCTGTCTTGATCAAAGAATACGTCCACTGTGTCTGTATGACTAGATTCTATACCCCCTGTACGGATGAACTAGACTGTTTTCTTTGCAGGTTTGAACTCCTACTTTGTCTTGCTCTGGTATTGCGGAAATTATAAGGCCCTTGTCACATGCTCAAACATAAATGCTCTGATTTTAGTGTTTTGACATTTCATCAAACACTTTCCCCTCTATCCGCCAGTTCCAAATTTCCTATAAGACCTCCATAAGATGGCATGACTTATAGCTCTGATACCACTGTAATATTCTCCCCTGATTTTGAACTTTGACTTGTAGAAATTTAACTTAAGGAATATTGTCAAACACTTTGTATGCAAACTCATAAAGCTGATTTCCTCAATAAATTGCTTTCCAATGAGTAGATTTACGAACAACTATGAAGTGACATTAAAATGCATAATACACATCATAACATTTTCACAAACACTTGGCACACATTCAACAGTATATGAAAAATCTGGAAACTCTTTCAATCTGCTGATAAAGGGTGATTTTTAAATGTAGATGTGCACTTATAGCTGCCTTAAAGGCTGCAACAACTATTCAGACTTGTATTCAACAATTATTATGCAAAGTATCAAAATTTGATAGAAGAAACCTGGAATTAGTTGTCGTAGTATTTTGCAGATGTAGTCGGCAGCCCTCCAAACTTCTAATCAGCTGAAAAAACAAGTAAACTTGATACCAACACTGTTCACGCCGTACTGTAGAAAAATACTATTCATGCTGACTGTAGCAAAATACTGTTCATGCGGCACTATAGCAATAACTAACTTCAGATCTGCACCTCAAACCTTTGTAAATTTCTTTATGCGAACACCCCAAATGAAACCCAGTGTGTTTCCTGAAGTGAAAAAACCCTTGATCCTCCTGACTGTGTCTTCCAACAATGAAGAGAATGCTAGCAAAGAGGGATTCCGTCCTCCAAGCCCGATAATCAGATATCCAGCAACATAACATTAATCTTCATCCAAGCATACAAAAAAAAGCTCTTCCATGTCTTTTATAGTGTTCTCACAAGAGCTCAATCCTTCGTTTTCTCAATGTGGGATAAAACATAATTCCCTTTATGTACCTTATGTCTCCAATGTGTTATAAAAATAAAGGGAACTCTTTTAATTTAAATATTTCCCACAACCTATAGTCTATGCATTAATAAAGTTAAATATTTAAATTTAACTTTATAAAATGGCTTTATCAATGCATAACAAATCTTATCAATGATAAATAAGTTTTCCTGTTGATTTTAAACAATTACTATCGACATACCACTGTGACTGAATGTCCGGCCATGTCCAAGATGACTTACTATAAATAGTAAGTATGCCCAAAGTTGCCCCAGAACCCCTCAGAAAGACTTGCAACTGAAACTATCTACGCCAAATGGCCTCTAAGCCCCTTTAATGTCCTAGTTAGCCTACGGGACTGTGGGTAAATAGGCTAATGACAACATCATGGTATGAATGCTAGAAAGGGGACATTACAAGGATGCTAACAAGTTCTTGTCATTACAATGTGGAAGTAGGAACTCAATGAAAGACCATGTTGATACAAGAGTTTTTTACATTATAATAATGACATTGATCTTGCATGTTTGTAGATCCAGAGAGGTAGCCAGAGTCTAGTGAACTCCAAAATCAAATCCTTTCTCTCTTGTTCTTTTTGATGCATGTTTCCATCTACCTCCATTATTTTCTACATTTCTAAGTATTATTTTTTAAGTTTGCAAGAAATGTTAGTATTGAACTTCATTTTAAATTTGTATCTTGGTGAATCTAAAAATTATGTGATTCATAATAAGGATTTTATAGATCACCTCTTAGCCAAATTTCCAACCATTGTTGTTCATTTGATGTTAATGTGATGGTTATTGATAAGAAATATCTCATGGGACAACTCCAATGATCTTGTCAAAAAATTGAGATTCATGCTTAGGGGTACGGTTAGGATCTTTGAGATCTCATGATGGCATAATGGTAGGAAGGAAACAAGCATGGTTGTTTTGGTTTGGTTGCTTCTCTGCTTGTGATTTTTCCTTCTTGACATGTTGCTTATGTATATATATCCTATGAGGATGTTGATTTACTTCATTGAGATGTTATTTATCAAGGTTTAGAGTAGCATGTTATTTATGGGAGCTATCTAGATCTTCTTTATGCTTTTGATTTTATCAAGTGTCTATTCCTTGAGTTTGGTGGTTTCGATACTTCCTGGTGTGGAGGTTCTAACCCTATTTGCTTCCTAGTTTAGCCTTCTAACTTTTCTTCTAGTCTTGGGCGATAGTAGGAAAACATATTGGATGATAATAGAAAAGTAACACACTAAAGAAATGAAAAATATTGTACGATACTGGTAGAGTATCACACTATAGGTACATATAATGTTATACGATATTGGTTAAATATCACACCATAGTTAGGAGAAGTATTATATAGCTTTAAATTAAGAAGTGTCATATTGTTTCTTTGGGTTCTTTGGTTGTATATAAAATATATCATTTACAATTGGCATACCCTTCTTTCTCTTCTTTCTTATACTTAAGATATATTTAATATATACGACAATTCATTTGGGATGGGCTTGAGCTCTCTAGGAGTTAAGATAAAATTTTCAAGATTTTATAGTTGACAAAATTTCTGACTTAGTCTTACTTCACGAGTTCACAATTCAGACTTAGCCTAATTTCAAGATGGTTATTCATGAATTTTTTCATGTTCTATGTATATGGTGAATGAAATTTGTATTTTTAATTCTTGTAGATGAAATTGAGTGTGTTATTGGTGATGAACGCTTGGGGATCTTTGGTGGTTGGTTTTAGTCTTCCTTTGCAATCTTATGTTTATAGTTGTTGGTATGTGTGCTTTATCTTAAAAATATATATGTTCATCTTTGTTTATCCTCGTCTCCAAGGATCTCTGAGCAGGGCATTACAACAACCTTATGTATGCAATGGTTTGCACTACATTGGATATTTATTAAGGAGTGGGATTAGTGAGAAAATTTGTTAGTAATTTGGATAAACAACATTGAGATGCATTTAAATAGATTTTGAGATAACATAAGGGTACCTCTAATTTTGTGTTGTGTTTTGGTGGAAAACATACATCATTACTAGGATACACTGATTCAGATATGGATGGAAATTTAGACAACAAAAAATCCACTACTAGTTATGTATTTTTATTTGCTAGGGAAGTGATCAGTTGGGCATTAAAGTTGCAACAAGTGGTCTCACTTTCATCTACTGAGGTTGAATATATTGCTCCCACCAAAGGGGAAAATGAATTGACTTGGTTATAGCATTTTTTCATAATATTGGTTGTCCTCAGCAAGGTTCAATTTTGTTTTGCGATAGTTAAAGTGTTGTTGATTTAACAAAGAATGCATTTTTCATGGTAGGACTAAACATGTTGAAGTTCATTATCATTTCATTCAAAGTACACTTAAGGAGGAAAATATTCAAGCCATGAAGATTAAAACCAAAGATGATGTAGTTTATGTACTTACAAAGGTTGTTCCATGAGAGAAGTTTGAGTTTTCTCAAGCTTCTCTTGACATTATAAAGAGATAACAATAGAGGATTGTAGGAGAGTCTCACACACTAAAGCAGTTGGATTTCAAGTGGAAGTGTTGGGTATATGTGAAGCCGAACAACTTGTATATTTTATTATCATATTTTATTATTGTTTCCCTCTATACTTCAATGACTCTTTAATTCTTGAGAGTCTTTATAAATATATATTTGGAGGCTTATTGATATATTTTATACAGCAAGCTGAAGCTACAACTGTGATGTAAGGACAGGAATTCAAATTTATAGGAGATTCCCCTAATCAGTATGAACATGGCCACAAATTGTAGTGAACCATGATAAACACTTGTATTGTGTGTTTACTTTGTCTGAACATGTTGTTCTAGATTTTTCATTTCCACTTTCAACATATCTTGAATATGTGTTTTCCAGTGTGATGGGATGAGATCTCATGCGCTGATGAGACTCTGCATGTTATGAGGATACCCCAGCATATTATGACTTGGAGTTGGACGAGCCCAGATTAGATGGGTAGGCTCAAGATGCAAAGTCCGATGGGCTCTGTCCAAGCTCAAGAGTCATAGGCATGAGTGGAGTCTCAAAATGATTTTGGCTTCCGAAAATATCTGAATTCAATGTAAGATCTCTGCATAGGTGAGATTGATCAGGCCCCCAAGCCGAAAGAAATCTTTCCCAAACTAGATATGGATGGTTCCACGGTGAGCTCAGAGATTAGGCTCGCTGAGATTTGAATGGATCATGCTCAATGTACTCGATGTGATTGACTGGAGGATTAATGTGGGCTGATAAGAATGAGCCACCCTGTACAATGTATTCAGAGATATAGATCGACAATGTGAGTTAGATCTATGTTGAGTCATCTCACCGAACCATGATCATTGTGGATGTGTACCAAGAAAGATGGGGTGTTAGGGACTGTCTCCGAATTACAGGGAAATGTTCTGGAGTGACTAGATTCCATGTTGGACCTCTTTCAGAGTTAGAGAAGTCTACATGAGACTCAGATACCGCGTGTCAGACTGCTTAATGCCAAATCTGTCGTCAATTGTTGAGCTTAGTTTGTATGATGGCATAAATTTCTGTGGGTGCAGTCACTATCAAAACTGTGATCAGCTTGGCAGAGGTGGGTGCTGATTGAATTGTGTACAAAGAGAAGTGGTCGCAGGGGACACAAAGAAGGATGACCAAATCCTGTGTGACGCTCCCTGCCAGATTGCAAAGTGAAATGTGATTCTGGTTGGAGGGAGGATTAAAAGACAATATCAAGTCGGTTTTAGCTCGATAGCAGATTACACAATGATGAACGCTTGATAGCGGACTTGGTAGACGCTTAACTTGGCCCTCGAGTTCATCATTGTGTAGAACCCGACTTACCACCTTCTCTACACACTAAGGCAAATAGAGGTGCAGAGACCAATTTGGCCCAATATAATTTTGCCCCACAAAATTGGAAAGAAGAAATTAATGATGAATATAAAACAAGATCCCAAAAGCTCAAATTTGACTTTTTCCCACATAGGTAAATTTATAGTCAAAATTCACCAAAATGATCACTCAGATTCGATGGTGAGGTCAGATCATTCTCTAGAAACTCTCACAAGAATGTTGATCCTCGATCTGAATTATGACCCTCTAAAATGAAAAAAATACTATCGAATGGCTATGCAATGAAACACTCATTTGGCACTGATACCATGTAAGAATATGGCTCTAATACCATTTAAGGATATGACTTTGATAACATGTAAGAATTTGCCTAATGCAAAGAATGGAATGCTAAGATTAAGAAGTTTAAGAGATAGCACAAGAGAGATAGGCAAAGTGATGAATGATTGATTATGTCAATGATGATCAATACTATAATATAGAATGCCCATTTTTTACAATATAGATAAGCTTGAATATATAGGAAATGTATGATAACTAGGAGTGATGATAGAGGCATGCTATCAAATATGCAAGGTGTAATCACATGTCCATGAAAGGTGGATCATCCTCTATTGTGTCATAAAGTATATGAAGTAATGAGAGTGTGATAATAGGATAAGAATAGTAAGGTGGAGCTCAAAAACAATAGGGTCTGAGACAACAACTAAGTGCAAGTGGATCTCTCCTACACCATGTGCTCAAATAGAATGCAAAATCCTAGGTGTCTATGTGAAGACTAATATAAAAATGCATTATTGCAAGAAAACATAAGTATAGTAAAATTAGTAATATTTAATTACATTGACATCATGATTGGGTTTAAAACCCTAAGTAAGTGAAGATTTATTTAAAAATGATACATTACTTGAAAATCCTCTAGTATCTATTAACGAACTTTTAGGGATTACAAGTAGAATAAACATCTTGAATTTTTCTAATCTATTTAGTTGAATAAACCTTCGAGTGTCATAGAAAAATGATAAGTATCTGAGAATCTTTAACACAATTTTATCTACATTAGTGGCTCCACCAACAACTCTAATTCCACAAATAACTTTTGTTATCTTCTACACATATGTTTTGATTGTCTCATCTTCAATCATCCTCATAGATTCAAACTTTGATTTAAGACTTTGTAATTTTTTTCATTGTACAATTTTAAAAAATTTTCATAAAGTGATTGCAGTTTCATCCAAATTTCATGAGAAGTCTCATGCTTCATCACATTTAAGTATATTTGATATCATGTAGGGAACTGAGTAAGGCTTCCTTAGGAATTATATTGCGACAAAAGTTCATAAATGTCTCATTTTCATTCTCAATATCTAGAATATTCTATTATGGGTCCCTTGTAATGTTTCCATGCTTTATACCCATGAAAATTAAGTGTTTATTTATATAGTTTCCTTTCCATAGTACATAGTTAGATCCATCAAACTTCAAATTTTCCTTGTTAAAGGGTATTGTAAATCTCCTTAATTGGTTAAGGTTTAAAAAGAGGACCAAATATCTTTGATACTAATCCTTAGGAATAACTATTCAGAAAACTCAACTAAGAAGGGACAATGAATCAATTGTTAGCAAATAAGATACTAAATCATCCATCACTTATTGGATCTATAACCTTAAACGTGATGCAAAGAAAATAACACTATAACACTATATCTTACTACCCTGCACTTTCTTATCCTGATGATGGATCATGTAGTGTGATCCGAAACGTTGATGAAATAAACAAACACAATCTAATCCAGAAAACTTAGTACTTTACATAATACCATTTTTTTAAGATGAAAAATTGATTAAGGAAAAAAACAAGGTCAGGATAAAACCCACTTGGAGCATCCAATGGTGTAAGGGCAGTCCTATATCACCCAAAAATATGCTTAGTGTTAGTTTTTTTTTAATGTGTCTTTATTTCTAGATACCCATTTGGGTCAAAAAGAGATTCCAACTCTCATAGTTCCACTACTGATTTTTTGGATCAGAGTTTTTGAGCACCTTGGGATACGTGCCAATATAAAAAATAAGTTATTTTGTAATCAATCCATAATGATGATGAGTTAGAGGGTGTAAGTTGGAGGGATGATTATACTTGTAATTTAAAGCACTCTAGAAATAATTAGGTCAAAAGGCTTTATAGTTTGAAAGTTATTGCAATTTTAAGTTGCCTAGAGACCCCCTAAGAATGCTTAAAAGTCAGATTTGAGGCACTAAATGGCCTCGTATGGGCTAAAAAAAATGGGGGTGAGCATAGTTGGTCCATACGGGAGCTTTCTAGAAATGAAAATGGTTTGTCAATCGGAGCCTTGGATCAAAAGTTATGCCTTCCAAAATTTGGACTACCATTTTTGGATTCTTCTAATTTTACATTGACTTCTAACATAATTTCAAGAACCTTCTATTTTGGTGGTGGATTCCAAATGACATATTCTAGAATGTATTCCTAACCCTAAACCTAATTTGGATTACTTAAGGTTATTTCTAGCACTGTAAATGCAATTTTGATGGAGTTTTGGAGAAGGTACCATGAGGAGGATTTTTCTCTAGAATAAGACAACATTGTAAGTCCCTAGGGCATGTCATTTAGTCTGTTTTCATTGTATTGAATGTAATAGCATATGACTTCTGATAATAATATTCCCCTTTTCCTATTGTGTTCATTTTGTCTTGGGTTGTGCCCTCATCAAGTGGTATCAAAGAAAGAGTTCCTAAGTGTGTGGATAGATCACCGAATGTGAGGTAGTTTGCACTAGGACCTTGAGTTGGGTAAAGTTTATCAAGAAGGAGTTCTTGATTCTATAGACAGATTGTCGATTGTGAAGCAGTTTGCACGAGTTGCTTCTATTGCACAATATTTTTCTTATGAAGACATAATTATGGAGAAGAGAAAGAAGAAGATGACTTTTGTTATTGGATGGATTCTAAGGATTCCTAGACTTGAGAAAATTAGAGCAAGAAATAAAGAGGCATTGCGAGTTGCATTCTTTGATTTACAGAAGCAAGCGAATAAATTAGAAGCAAAGTTGTGGAAGAGAAGAGTGTGCAATCAGAAAAGAGATGTTGACGATTCTTTGGATGTGAAAAAGAAAGAAGATCTAGTGGAGTATCACACATACAACACAAAAGAAGAGCAAAAGGATGAAGAGGAAAATATTTGTGAACTTGATGTTGACGAAGATGAAAGAGAAGAGGAAGAGCATCATGATGACAAGATTTGTGAGCTTGAAGTGGATGAAGATGATTTAAAGACTATAGTAGTAGAGGACACATATAATTCCTTGGTAGAGGACGTAGTAGTAGAGGACGCTTTTTTTTTTTTTTAATCCTTGATCTCAATTATGAAAGTGTGGGATTTAAATCATTACTTACTTATGGACTTGAAGATTCTCCATGTTCAACTTGATTTTGTGAATCATCTCTTTGTTGACTTCTTGGTGGAGTTCCTACTTGGTCGATTGGCTAGTTCTCTTGATCCTTTATATACCCCTCATCATAAGGTATTGTTGCATCACATGTCACTATTTTCCCTATATTTCCATCCACTTCATCATAAGGCATTCTTCATCTTGAAACATAACATCCCTAATCACAATGACTTTCTTGATGATAGGGTTAAACAACATATATGTCTTAAATTTCTCACCATAGTCAATAACAATCCATTTTTCACTCTTATCATCTAATTTAATTCTATTTTCCTTAAGAACATGTGCATATGCAATACAACCAAATACTTTGAGACCAAAAATTATATGAATCTTACCACTCTAGGCTTGTTGTAGAATCATACACTACTACATTTGGGCCCAAATTGTGACAACAAGCCATCACAATCATGATGGCCACACATCACCTAAGTGATAGTACCACAAATTTTCTCTTGTCAAACTTTTGTTATTGCAAATTACGACCGCAAGGGCATCCATCAAAATTGTGATGGATCAAGTTGTCGTAACTTGGAACAAGGCAAGGGTAAGAGCTTATCTTCATGCCATCCCAATTATGACAGTAGATTGTTGCAATTCCAATGACTTAAGTTTTTAGTTTGTTGTCACAAGTTCAATGGGTATGCGACAATAGTGTTGTGGGACTGACGAATATCCATCATAATTGTGATGGGTATGTAACAACAATGTTGTTGGAGTGATGACTATCTATTAGAACAAGCTGTCACAATTGTGACAACTTGCTCAATTATAAATAAATAAAATTGCCTGCAACTAAGATGATCTAGGGAAGAAAAAGGAGATGTTCTTGAATGCAACATCTTTCTTCATTGGATAAGGAAGAAGTGCGGCCATTGCAACATGGGACACTAAATTTTATGGAACACTTGGTTGGGGAACTTTTTTCAATAGATGTCTTGTTTAGGAGGACTAAGATGGTTGGATAAGAAACATGATCACTTGAGGGACATGGGGAGGGACATTGTAATTGGACAATTGCCATACCACCTTTGGTCTCCAAAGTAGGTTATTGAGGTGAAGTTGCATGAATTGCCATATTCTTTTAAGAAGCTAACACTCTTGGAGTATCTTAGTTTAGAAGGGTTTCAAAACTATTAAAAAGTAATCCAATACAAGGGACTGAGATTTGACATGTCTTACAAATGTCTATAAATGACTATTTGTAATCATTTGTCATCTAAGTACTAATTGATATCAATGTATCCTTTATAATTGTTGCATTTGTGTGGATGCACATTTTTGTTATCAAATCAATCTATTTTGGTTATCATTTACATATAATTGTGTACAGGGTTCTATTCTCAAAACTTCAAAGCTATTTTAATTGTAGTAGCATATTAAACTATGGCATCCTTCTACATTGCCTAAACCAATTATATACAAATTGTTATTTGTCATGTAATCATAGGTTAAATTTATTGAGATTCACTTAGTTTTGAGTATAGTTAAATATTCTATACTAATCAGGGAAAACCATGTGAAGGTGGAAACTCATTTGCCCCCCTTGCCCCCACCCCCCTCTAACATTTAAATTCCTCGTTAACATCTAAAATTCATTAATTCCATTAATAAATTTCTCGTTAACATTATGTCATTGATTTTATAAACTTGTGAATGCCAATCTAAATTGAGAATGCACATGTAGCTACGTTCTATATGCATGGATAATATGTAGAGCTGAAAAAGTCACCATGTTTACATTTATTTAATAGGTCTATGCAAACCTGTTGGGGTCTTTAAGCTCCACTTGATGTTGTATGCATACGAATTGAGATTGCATATTGAACTATAGATTACGTAAAACCAAGACATTCACATAGTTAGTTGTCATACAGTCATAGGTTAATGTTGAGATTCACATGGTTTTGATAATAGTTTATGCTGCATGTCATTTTTCTATCACATCCAAAATAAGATTATTCCACTCTAAATCAAGAATACACGTGCAGTTGCATTTTGTAAGCATGGAAAATAGGTGGAGCTGAAATAACACAACACGATTACATTTATTTAATATGTTTATTAAGATTTTAAAATTTTAGACCATCATGCACATTAGAACTCTAGCTGATATGGCCAAGAGAATGTCCTCAGCAAGCCAACAGATAGAAAGTGTTGATTTTCTTACATGTTGACAACATTACCTTGGCCTACAAGAGTCAAAGTTACAATGTTCGTGATGGTCTATAAACTAAAATGCCTAATTAAAGAACTCTAACAAAAATACAAACCTGTTACATTTTTCAGGTCCACCTGATGTCATATGCATATGAATGGAGATTGTATATTGAACTATATCATTGCCTAAAACCAAGAAATTCAGACAGTTAGTTGTAATGCAATCATAGGTTAATGTTGAGCTTCACTTGGTTTTGAGAATAGTTTAATATTATCTACTAATCAAGGCCAACCATGTGAAGGTGGAAGTTCATTTGGCCCCAACCCCCTTGCCCACTAACATCTAAATTCCTTGTTAACATCTATAATATTTAAGAAAGGAGATCAATCTTTAAAGTACTTGGAATGTTCTCATCACCTCCTCCTACTCTCAGGGGAAGTCCATCTTCATTTCTCATGAGAAATTTATCACAATTCATTAGTAATTTCCATACATCTAACATGGGTACATCCAAGAATTTTCTCATTGTGTCCTGCATAAAATGTATCCAATATTACAAAATGCCCCCTAATAAACAATAGTTTAAGTCAAATAAACACATGAAAAATAACAACGAAAAAGAGGAATCTGCTTAGCAATAGGTGTTGCCAGCACATTTGTGGCCATGCTACCTGTTGTGCAAGTTTTTATTGTTTTTAGTTTATATAAATACATACATAGACACACACATATGTGTGTACATATTAATATATACACATATATGTACATATACATATCTATATATATGTACATACATATATATATACATGTACAAAGATCACAAGGGCACAACAACAAGATGCAGAGATCAGAAGGGCATGACAACAAAATGTAGCTATCACAAAGTCATGACAATGAAATCGTAGATCTCCACTAATCTCCACAATCCACAAGATCTCTCTCTCTATATATACATACATAGAGACATAGACACACACAAGTGTGTATGTATACACACACACACACACACACACACACACACACACACATATACAATGCATATGTATATACTTACATACATATACATACATAAATACATCCGCTATGCAATTTTGTCACTTTGGAAAATTGTATTTGATCTTTCTAGCTTAGAAAAACTGATTGTTCTTGTTATGATATGTCTTTTGTAAATTTTCTTGTGAACTCTGCCCATTTTTGCTAGTTTGCATTACTTTTGTGCAGGATCTTGAGGCAAGTCACTTAGCATGGGTTAAGTGAGTTTTCTTCTTTTATTATTTTGATTTTGAAATCTTATGCAATTGGATAATTTTTTCTATTGTGCCAAGATCTCTCTATATAGATACGTACATAGGCACACACATATGTGTGTGTCTGTATATATATACACACATATATACATATACATACATATATATATATGTGTGTGTGTGTGTGTGTGTGTGTGTGTGTGTACATACATACATATATACATACATACATACATATGTATATACATAAATAATAGTAATATATGTGTTGCATCTACATTCCCTTTGTCATTGCTATAAGAGTGTTTCAAGGTTGGGAACCACTTCAAAATCCTTTGCATGGTTCAGAGGTAATGTCATTGTAGTAGAGGCTTCTACAAGGGAATGAGCCTCATGATTATGGCATTTACCTAGAAGAAGAACTTTCTTCTTCAACTCCTTACACTCAACTCTTCACTAAAGTTATTCTTCCACTAATGAGATTAGTTGTTACAAATTCCTAGGAGTAAAGCTACCCTAAACCTATGCTATGTTTTCTAAAGACATGAGAGAAGTTATGCCCAAATTAACAATAGCAGTAGCTACATGGGATCCTCACAGGGAGAGTATGATAATACATGCATGGTTACATCATAGGTTTACATACTTGGGAAAACATATGGAGCCTTTATATCCAACCATTATTTATAAAATGGGGAATGTGATTCATGCCTGGCATGAAAGTGATGCATCTGCATATGCAATTTTATTACCTTGGAAAACTGTATTTGATCCTACTAGCTGGCAACAACTGATTATTTCTTTTATTGTACCTAATTTGATGATAGTTCTATAGGAATTTTTAATCAACCTAGCTAATTATCAAACTAGACCAAATTAATCAAGTTATGGCTTGTTTCTTTCTAAAAATATTTGCTAAGATATATTTTTTGTAAAATTTCTTGCAAACTCTACCCATTTTTCCTAGTCTACATTATTTTTGTGTAGGACTACCGATATCACATGTAGGGACATTAAACTTGGATTGAGTAAGGGAAGTAGGTTGTTGTTTCAAGGAAGAAACAATTTGAGCAATAATAATAATAGTGGAATTAATAGAGGAAATAGGTGGCAATGACACATTCGACACACAAGGAAAGGTGTAAAAAAATAGCTATAATAGAAGGTGCTATAGGTGGGACATTGAGAACCATAGTAGGAGGATTAGGATAGGTGTAAGGAACACTATTCTATGAAAGCTGTGAGATAGGAAATGAACTAGGTGTAGCACTCACAAGTAGAGAAGAAATAGTAAGACCACTAATAAGAGGATTAAATCAGCTCTTCGCTTGCTACTACAACTCAAGATGAAATGAATAATAATTGTTGCAATCCTTCATTGATTATAAATTTTCTTTCTTCTTCTAGTAATCTTAATTAAAAGATCAAATAATTTTCTTTCAATGGTAGGAACCTCAACCATAGGTATTTTCTATCTTCAAACTGAAATTCTTAAAAGCACATAAGTTCAATACAACATTTGGGATCAAATTGAGATGAAAATTTTCTATGGTAGGGTAATTTGTGGATTTTCATCTTTTTTTTGCAATTGTCCGCAACTTCGTTGAAATACCAACATTTTTTTCACAATTGCGATGCCCACGTAAGTGTATGTGTGTGTGTGTGTGTGTGTGTGTGTGTGTGTGCAAAACAAATGGGCAGATATATATATATATATATACAATCAATCAATCAATCATTCCCCATTTGTTTTGATTGATTGTGGACAATGTGGAGAGATCCAAATGAGGGTGGAGAGCTCTAAATATTGGCATAGAGCTTTGAGTTCAAAATGTTGGCGGAGATTTCATTTTCATGCCCTTTTGATCATTACATTTCATTGTCATGCCCTTCTAATCTCTACATTTCATTGTCATTCCCTTGGTGGAGATCAGTGGAGATCTAGGATTTTTCTTCTGTGCCCTTCTAATTGATGCACTTTATTTTCATGACCTTGTGATCTCTATATTTCATTGTTGTACTCTTGTTATCTCTGTGCCCTTGCTCTGCAATTTCATTGTCACATCATGCCATTGTGATCTATGTGCCCTTGCTCTGTGATTTTCTTCAAGGGGAGAAGAGGTACCTATGTAAATGTTATTTTCTTTTCCTTTTAAACATGTATCTCTTTATATTTCCCCCACCAAGTGATTAGAGAAGCTTTTCCTTATGTATATTTATGTGTCTACACACACACACACACACACACACGTGTGTGTGTGTGTATATATACATACACACACATATATGTGTGTGTATATATATAGAGAAGCTTTTGTTTATGTATATGCATATGTATATATACATACATAGACATGTGTTTGTCTATTTATGGATGTATGTATATATATACATATACATATATCTATACATACATACATACATACATACATACATACATATACAAAGATCACAAGGGCACATGAATGAGATGCAAAGATCACAAGGGCACAACAACAAAATGTAGTGATCACAAGGGCACCACAATGAAATAATAGATTTTCATTGATCTCCACAATCCACAAGATCTCTCTTTATATATATACATACATACATATATATATACACATATATATACATACACATATACATACATACTTATATACATACATACATAAATACATATATACATACATACATACATCTACATACACAATTTTATCACCTTGGAAAAGTGTATTTGATCCTGTTAGCTGGGAACAACTGATTGTTCATTTATTATACCCAATTTGATGATAGTTCTACAAGAATTTGTAATCAACCTAGCTAATCAGCACTAGACCCATTTAACTAGGTTATGGCTTGTTTCTTTCTAAAAATATCTACTGTGACATGTTTTATAAAGTTTCTTGCAAACTATGCCCATTTTTCCTGGCCTACATTATTTTTGTGCAAGATTTTGAGGTAAGTCACTTAGCATGGGTTGAGTGAGTTTTATTGTTTTCTTATTCTGATTCTAGAATATGTATGCAGCTAGATAAATCTTTATTTTGTGCTAAGATGTAATAATCTCTATGTATATATACATACATACATATACACATAAATATATACATACATATATGCATGCATACATACATACATACACACATACATACATACTTTTGCATATGCAATTTTATCACCTTGGAAAATTGTATTTGATCCTGCTAGTTGGGAACACCTAATTTTTCATTTTACTATACCTAATTTGATGACAATTCTATAGGAATTCTTAATCAACCCAGCTAATCAACAAATAGACCCATTTAATTGGGTTATGACTTCTTTCTTTCTAAAAATATCTTGTTAATGATGTTTGGTATGCAAAGGAAGATTGGTATGGTGTTGTTGACTTTATTATAGGTGTGATTAATTCAACAAGATTAGAGGAGGATGAGAGTTATACTTGGACAAAGTTCATTGCACAGGAGTATTTTCAGCAGAAGACACTTGTTCTACCTAGCTGTTGGAAAAGAAGAAAGAAGGAAATATATTGACGATAGATACTTGTTCTAGCTAGGTGTTGGAAGAGAAGAAAAAAAATGGTCAGCAATGGCTACTTCATTTTGTGAATCTATATTCACAAAAATTTTCCTACCATGGGTGTCTAATGCAGGAGCATCTTGCATCACAAAAAAGGGGGTTTGATAAAAAATTATAAATAAAAAAAATCAAAGGAAAAAGAGGAAAAAGTGGAATTTCTATTTTGAAGGTGCATAGGTGGCATAAATAGAAAAATAAATAATTAGTTATCATTTCATTTATCGAGGTGTGTAGGTGGCATCTTAGAAGTTTGTGGAAAGTTCCTTAAATCATGCATTTAATATTTGCTGTGATCCACAAAGGAAATGTAATTTTGTAATTGGCCATATGGTGGTGCTTAGTTGTATTTGGGTGGGAATTTAATATCTGTTTTAAGGTAGCTATATTCACCTTTTATCCCACATTGGTTGTGTTTGTAATATCTTGGGTGGTAAGTTCCTATCTAAGAAAGGCTTATGAGAATTTGTAATCAAGCCCTTCAAGTAGAAGCTCTTCAACAATAAGCTCTTCAAGTAGAACCTCTTGAAGTATAAGCTCTTGAAGTGTAAGCTATTCAAGTGTAATCTCTTATAGTGAAGCTTCAAGGTGTGATCTCTTCTTGTAGAAGCTCTTGGTGTGCAAGCTAGTTGGAAGCTCTCTTATATTGTAAGAGTTTGGATTTCTCTCATTTGGAGAATATTGTAATGAATTTCATGTATTAATGGATGCTTTATGAAGCATTTTATCTTCTCTTTATCTCCATATTGTTGTATGTTTGGTTGTGAGTTGGTAAGGGTGGTGTGGCCAAGGAGATGAAGAAGTCCTAAACCAAGAAAAGGAGAAATTTTTTAGGGTCAATGCGAAGTTGGGGAAAAGACCTAAAATTGGTGTCGGTATGTTTTTGGAAAATCTAAACCTAGATGAGTTGATCGACTAGATCAATGAATTGAGTATGAGGATATCAGGGACCTTGATAGGGTTAAGTTTGGGAAGGCCAAACTGAAAGGTCAAGCCAAAATTTGGTGACAAGAGATTCAGTTGGAAAGAAATAGAAGAGGAAAGGAGAACATCACAAGGTGGGATCGCATGGTGGACTAACTAAAGAGGCAATTCATTCCTATTGATCATGAGCTTGATTTGTTCAAGAATATGCAATGGTTAAAGCAAGAAGAAAAATTTGTCCAGGAATACATAGAGGATTTTTACCAAGTCCTTATTAGGTTGGCACATGTGGAAGAAAACAAGGAGAAGGTTTTCTGTTACCTTAATGTGTTCAAACCTAGCATTTAGGCAGAGTTAAGTCTAGTTAGAATGACCAATATTGAAGAGGCATACGAATTTTCCTTGCAAGTTGAGGAGAAGTTAAACAAAAAGTTTGATGGAAGGAAAAGAGGGTGTAGTCAAGGAGGAAGGGGCAGTGGCAGGTCATTTGGAGGCCAAAATGAGAACCAAAAAAAGAAGAAGATGTGGGTACTAACCAAAACTAGAGGAACAAGGGTTTCAACCACTCCCATGATCAAAAGTTTGGAGATCAGAGAGGAAGAGTTAGAGGATTTGGACAAGATTCACGAAGAGGAGGCTTCCATGGTACTTGTTTTCATTGCAATGAAGAAGGTCATTGTGCCTACGAATGCCCTCAATGCCAAGGAAGGATAGATAGGAGATTTTATGGTCAAGAAAGGGTTCCTCATGTGGATGATGATGCACAATCATCATGTTCAAAGGATGTAGAAAGAGGAGAGTTTCTGGTTAATGAAAGGGTCTTGCTGAGTAGTGAGACTAAACCTAGACAAAGGAGGAGTTTCTTTCATACTAGGTGCAAGTGTGAGGGTAAATATTGTGATGTGATTGTTGATGGTGGGAGAATTGACAACTTGGTGTTAGAGGAGATGGTATCCAAGCTAAAGCTCAAGAGGGAGAAACATCCTCATCCCTATCATATTTATTGAGTGCAGGATGATCATAAGGTCCTGGTTAGTGAGCAATGTTTGGTAAAGTTCAAGATTGGGAGTTACCATGACGAGGCTCTCTGTGACATCATCCCAATGGATTTTTTCCATTTATTGTTGAGAAGGTCGTGGTAGTTTGATAGGAAATTTATACATGATGTTCATGCCAAATACATACTCTTCGACAAAGGATGAAGTTCACCACAAATTGAAGCCCTTGACAAAGGAAGGTGAAAAGGTATGTAGTAGTGCTAGGGTATGTCTTGTTGATGGAAGATAATTTCTAGATGGCATGAAACATCAACATATGTGTTATGATTTAATTCCTAGAAAGGATAAGGAAGTTAGTAGTGAAGTTCCACTTGAAGTTTTGGGTCTATTAAGTGAGTATGGAGATGTCATCTCTGATAATGTTCCAAAAGGGTTGACACCAATAAGGCAAATCAATCATCAATTAGATTTAGTCCTTGGAGCTAATTTGCTTAACAAGGCTTCTCATAGGATAACTCCTATCGAGACTGTGAAGCTAAATAGACAAGTTTAGGAGCTATTTAGGAAAGGTTTAATTTTAGAGAGCTCGAGTCCATGTGTAGTACCTATAGTGCTAGCACCAAAGAAGGATGGAGAGTGAAGAATGTGTACGGACTCTTAGGCTATAAATAAAATAACCATCAAGTACCAGTTTCCTTTGCCAAGGATGGATGATCTTATGGACTGTTTGAGTGGAGCTTAGTACTTCACAAAGATAGATCTCAAGAGTAGTTATCACTAGATACAGATGCAAGAGAGAGATGAGTGGAAGACTAAATTGAAGACCAAGGAGGGTCTATATGAGTGGTTAGTCATGCCCTTTGGAATGACGGATGTGCCAAGCACCTTCGTGCGACTTATGAATGAGGTACTCAAGAAAGTTTTGGGAAAATTTGTTACTATCTATCTGGATGATATTTTGACTTTTAGTAAGTCTTTGAATGAAAATTTATTGCACATTCATAATGTCCTTGAAAGGTTGAGGGAAGAGAAATTGTTGATTAATTTGAAGAAGTGTAGCTTTGTCTAAAGGTAGTTAGTCTATTTGGGGTTTTTTGTATCAGCTGAATGTCTCAAAATGGACCCAAAGAAGGTGAAGTTCATCTTGGAATGGCCTACTCCAAGGTTTGCCACTAAGGTAAGGTCATTCCATGGTTTGCCTAGTTTTTATAGGAAGTTCATTAGGAATTTTAGTACTATATGTGCACCCCTAACTGAAACAATGAGAGGGAATACAAAAGAGTTCAAGTGGACTACAAAAGCTGCAATGAGTTTTGAATTGTTGAAGAAGAAGGTGACAGAGAAACCTGTGTTGACATTTCCAGATTTCAACAAGGTGTTCTAGGTGGATTACGATGCTAGTGCTAGTGCTATTGGGGCTACATTGAGCCAAGAAGGTAAGCCTATTTCCTATTTTAGTGAAAAATTGAATGATACAAAGAAGTATTATGTTTATAATAAGGACTTCTATAAAATAGTTTAGGCCTTATAGAAATGAAGACATTATTTTTGCCAAAAGAATTTGTCTTGTATACTGATCATTAGGCATTATAGTACCTAAATAGCTAAGGTAAATTGAATCAAGGACATTTGAAATGGGTAGATTTTATGCAAAGCTATATATTTGCATTGAAACATAGAAGCAAAAATTCTAATAGGGTTGCAGGTGCATTAAGTAGGAGATAGTTGTTGCTGACAGAAATGTAGGTTAAAGTGGTTGGGTTTGATGAACTCAAGAATTTTTACCCTAAGGATCTTGACATTGTAGAGGCTTGGAAGGCTTGTAAAGAACGTGTCACTCTAGACAGGACCAGATGGCTAGATTACATGATCCAAGATGGTATGTTGTTTAAAGGAAGTTAATTGTGTATTCCAAGGAGTTCCATGAGGGAGAACTTGATCAAGGAGAAACATAGTGGAGAGATGGCAGGACACTTTGGTTAAGATAAGACCATTTTCATTATTAGTGAACATTACTTTTGGCCTCAACTATCGCAAGATGTGAAGAATTTTGTGTAGATTTGCTGAGTATTTCAAATAGCCAAAGGATTTAGTCAAAATACTAGAATTTATCAGCCATTGCTAGTTCCATTGAAGCCTTGGAAGGATATAAGTATGAATTTTGTTCTTAGATTATCGAGGACACAAAGGGGTAATGACCCTGTATTTGTGGTGGTTGATAGGTTCTCCAAGATGACACACTTCATTCCATGCCACAGGACTCATGATGTAGTGCATATTGCAAAAAAATTTTTTAGAGAAGTGGTGAGGCTACATGGTCTCCCAAAAATTATTGTTTCTGATAGAGATACTAAATTTTTTGGGTATTTTTTGAGGATTTTGTGGAAGAAGTTGAAGATTGAATTGAAGTTTAGTTATGCACATCATCCGTAGACTGATGGGCAAATAGACATAGTGAATTGAAGTCTTGGCAATTTGTTAAGGTGTTTAGTAGAAGATAAGCCCAAGGGATGGGACTTGATTCTACCACAAGAAAAAATTGCTTAAAATAATTCTGTTAATAGGAGTACTGGTAGATCTCCATTCCAAATTATGTATGAGAGTAGTCCAAGGATTGCACCAGAGCTGAGGAAGATGGAGGAAGGAGAGAGGATAAGTGCTAATGTAGAATTCTTTGGTGAACATGTCAAGAACCTACATGAGGAGGCACATGCACATATTACCAAGATGAACCTATAGTATAAGTGTAGAGTAGATCAAAAGAGGAGACCTAAGGAGTTCCAAGTTGGGGATTTGGTTATGGTATACTTGAGGAAGGAACAATTTCTAGTGGGTACCTACAACATGCTAAAGATGAAGAAATTTGGTCCCTGCAAAATTTTGAAGAAACATGATTTAGGAAATGCATATGAGGTGGAGTTGCTAGATGAGATTCACATTTCTCCTATTTTCAATATTGCAAACTTAATAGAATATCATGATGATGGTGTAGAGGAGGAGTTTATGTTGGAGCCATGTTGAATTCCTACTTCTGAGAAGGAAGAAATTGAAGAAATTTTGGATAGTAGTGTGGGCTAGAGTACCAAAAATAGGCAGTATGAAGAATACCTAGCAAAGTGAAAAGGATGACTAGTGGAAGATTCAAATTGGATATCCATAGCAGAGGTTGCCCATTTGGGTTTTCTTCTACCAATTATAAAGTGACAAGGTCACTTTTCAATCTAACTTGGGTGTCTGATGTAGGAGCATCTAATGGTGTATGGGCAATCTTGTATCACCTAAAAATATGCATAGTGTTAGTTTCTATTTAATGTGTCTTTATCTATAGATACCCATTTGGGTCAAATAGAGATTCCAACTCTCATAATTCTACTATTGGTTTTCTGGGTTAGAGTTTTTGAGCACCTTGGGATATGTGCCAATGTAGAAAATAAGTTATTTTGTATTTGAGCCATAATTATGATGAGTTAGAGGGTTTAAGTTTTAGGATGATTATACTTGTATTTTGAAGCACTCCAAAAAAAAATCAAGTCAAAAGGCTTTATGGTTTGAAAGTTATTGTAGTTTTAAGTTGCCTGGAGACCCCTTAAGAGCACTTCAAAGTCAAATTTTAGGCTCTAAATGGCCCTGTATGGACCCAAAAAAATGGGGGACAAGTAGAGTTGGTCCATAGGGTTATAGAGCACTTGGAGAGCTTTTCGAAAATATAAACAGTTTGTCAATCGGAGTCCCAAATCAAAAGTTATGCCTCCCAAAAGTTGGACTACTAGTTTTGGATTCTTCTAATTTTACACTGACTTTTGATGTATTTTCTAGAACCTTTTGTTTTGGTGGTGGATTCCAAATGGCATATTCTAAAATGTATTCCTAACCCTAAACCTAATTAGGGTTACTTAAGGTCATTTATAGCATTGTAAATGCAGTTTTGGTGGGGTTTGGGAGAAGGTACTGTGATGAGGATTTTTCTCCAGAATTAGACAACATTATAAGCTCCTAGGGCACATCATTGAGTCTATTTTCATTGTATTTAATGTAATAGCATATCACTTTTGATAATAATATTACCCTTTTCCTATTATGTTCATTTTGTCTTGGGTTGTGCCCTCATCACCACTAGATGATGTGGTAGTTCATATAATACTCTATTAAAGTATGAGGAATAAAAATTATTGTATAAACTCACCTAGAGCTTAATTATCTATTAAAACATGGGAAAAAACTCTAATTAGAAAAAACTCCAAATAGGTGGACACAAATCACTATGAACAACTATCCACTAAGATAAGCCATCTAAAATCATTAATCGTGCCAATACATTTCCTTTGGTGTACGATAAAAAATCCAATCATACCTCTTGTCAATCAAGTTTGATATCTGCCAATGATCCAAACTTCACATTTCACACTCTTTCCATTCGCTATTCTTAGTGAGCTACATGTATTCAAAAATTAAATCAATCTTTTATACAAGTATCCAAGGCTTATTAACTTAGATAAATATTATACCTAATTAAAAAAAAGCTATATCAACCTATGTGATTCCATAAGTGTTGGCTAGAATACATATAGAATACATTACAATATCAAATAACACACTAACATCCAATATTTAATCATAATAATTTATTGAAACAAATATTATGAAAGAATTATCCATGAAATAAATTCCCTTTTACTATTGAATGAGTAAACCAAATTCCAATCCACCAATCCTCAAGAAAATGCATAGATAAACATAATTTTGCATATCCATAATGTATCTTGAATTATAGGCCAACATTATGCTCTATTAAAACTCATCAAAGAGTATACCAAACCTCTATTTGAAATGGTTATCAATAAATACTATATATAACCAATCTTTAGTAAAACATCTGTAACTTTTTCAATCAACTCAAAAACATGTGTGATGGAAAATATAGCATGTACACTTATGAAACATTATCCCATAAGGTTCATGCGATTAGGTATAAAAAACTTCATCTTTATTGAAAGTCCTTTTGCATTGTACATCAACAAGAACACTTTGTAATAAACATAATACCAAAAATAACCAACAACAATTCCTAATAGGAATCTTTAACAATCTCCAACATTTTCATTGACCACTTCACAATGTTTAGTTCTCAAATACATTTCCAAGTGTGCATGTAAAGCTTAAATCTATTCTAATTCAAACCTAAAAGATCATTCCATAAAAGCATACCAAAAGTGAATGACCCATATTTCTATAGAAAGATATTATCACACAAGAAATATGCCATATGGTAAAAAATTGAGTCTTGTGATTTGCAATTGCCAATTTATATCAACATGAATGTGGGTAAAAAAGTGTTGTACCACCTCAAACATACAATAAATGGTCTTGAAATACAATATAGCTACATATGACCCAACTCTTTTTTATAGAAATCACTTATAACTTGTTACACTAATTGAATCTACAAGATATTATATGTATGTTGTCAGTGACAAAAGATACAAATCACATTATAGAATATTAAAAGAAATATTCCATGTCTTTCCAAGGTTTTATGTAATTCCAAACAAAGACTCTAAACATTTTAAGATATTATTTTGGAGCAAGATACTTCTATAAAATACTTTTCAAGGAATATAAAGAGATATAGGCCTAAATAAAGAACAAGTTATTAGTAATTGGAAGCACATGAGTACACATGAATATAGTGTGTGGCATGTTGATTTCAAATATCAATTTGAATCCATGTCTTCAAAGATGAAATGAATTTAATTGAGAGATGGACAAGCACAACATTTTACAAATGAATGAGTGGGAGCTATTATCTCAAATGGGACTTGTTAATAATATCAACTTAAATGAGTTTGACATTGGGAAATCATGGTTTTGACAACAATAATAGATTGTAAGAACTTAGTGTTCCTTCATATTTTTATGAAATTGTAATTCAATTTGTATATAGAAATAAGTTATCTCAAAACAATATTGATACCACCACTAATCAATATAGTCAAAACCACATGCTATCATTTCAACAACTAACACAAGTCTCTCATTATAGACCAAGTTCCATAGCCGATTTTGTAATATGAAATTTGTATATTTCTACACAAGGAACAACATGATGTCTAAAATCATATCTAATTAGTCATATAAGAAATGCACTTTTGAACTATAGAAAAAATAAATTAAATCCACTCCTTTTTATTGCTCCAATAGGAATCACAACATTTAATATACAAACATCAACCATGTATGCATTGCTCAAGATTTAGTTAGAGATATCAAACTACTACAATAAAAACATTGATAATATTCCAAGAATACATGAAAAATATATAATGCATTCTCATCAACAAGTTGAGATTCATATAATGAAAACTACTAAATTGAGTATAGATAGTTGATTATGTGAAGCAATAGTACACCAACAAAATATACCCTTTGGTGGTATATCTATAATTCTATTAGGAGACCTTTCCTAACTCCCACATGATATAGAAAAATTTATCTGTGCATGAAATACAAATTATAAGAAATCCATGACACAAATTTAGTTCAATTGTAACATTGTAGATAATTTTTAGACAAGAGGGTATGACCCACTTCAAAATCAAATTTTCTCAATAATTACAAAACATGCCCACTATGGAGTGAATAGAGCATGATTGGAAGTTGCTAATTATGTGCGCTCTCTCTCTCTCTCTCTCTCTCTCTCTCTCTCTCTCTCGCATGCGTGTGTGCATGCATGCATGCACACACACACACAATTGACATCAATTTGACCAAAAAATACTATTATTTTCTACAAATAGACCAGTATTATTTCACAACATAAAATGGCTAAAAAAAATCAATGTACCTATTGTACTTTTTTTTGCACTCAACCCAAAATGTTTAAATCTCTAGCAGTTGGAAATGATGGCCAAATTTCCCCTAAAGTCTTATTATGGAGATTTCAACATGTCATGCTGACAAAAAATCTATGTATAAAAGTTAGTATTTCAATAGATCTCTTAGAGAGGTCAAAGATAGGGTATCTTCCTATGACTCTAAATCCCAAAATTTTGAATAAATATTTTTATTGAATTTGATAAGTATAATTTCCCATCATGGGATAAATGACAACCAAAAAAATTCTGATACAACCCAAAACCTAATGCACTTGGACACAAATACTACTAACCATTGTATGGCCTATCACTATACATAAACCAGAATGCATAACACTAGATATATACATAGTTGATATATGTAAAAGTGAAATAGAAGGGCTCACCTTTACAACAGTCTTTAGATATAAACCCCTATAAGTGTTAGTGTAGTTTTTTATTTTTCCTATTTTGCTAGGTTTTTTCTACACTTTTAATAATCTCGCTTAGGTTAATAAAACATGTCTTATTAGGTGAATGGTTGTGAGGTGTCACCTTCCTACATGTGAACATCCACTAGCTATCTTGGGAAGATACTTTTCTATCTCTAGTCTGATAGATAGTTGCTCCTCATTGGTTGGTGTTGCCACTTCCTCCCTCTTTCTAGCCTATATAAGCATGCTACCTGACTTGTATTTGCATCTCTTATTTTTGCATCCTCTTAATGCTATTTTTCTTCCAGCATTTGCATTACTCTCTTGGAGACCAACTCTATGTTGCTATTTTGATTTTATATCATTTGCATTCATAGTTTAGATATTTATTCTTTGCACTAGTTTTCTGGGTTATCAATCTTTTTAGATTCTAACATGGTATCAGAGCTTTTCTATGTGCAAGAGTAGATTTTAGTTTCCTTATTTGAGAGATTCGGGGGGGGGGGGGGGGGGGGGAGCTGATAAACTTTATTGTAATTTTTTGAAAAATGAAGTATGCTCTTCTCTTGCATCTTTGGATGATCTTGAGAATCAGAAAAGTTTTGACAAAAATGGTTTTTCTCTAGGGTTTCAATCTCAAATCTGACAACCAACTTGCATATTCAGAGTTTTCAATTAGTTTTGTAGGTTCTAGCATGCCATTGATGGACTTAGGAAGCTGATTCAGCATTTGCATGTCATATTCTGGTTGCTAGGGTCATTTTTTGATTTTTGGAGCCATTTTTTACTGTTAAAGGCATCTAATTTACACTACAACAACATCTTCTGTACATTAGCAAGAAAAATGCTTTCTGGGTTTTGTTTGCATTCCAAAAAAACCATCTGGGTATCTTTTAGATTTTTCATGCAAGCTATATATTTTGTAGAATCGAGAATGAAAAGCTATAGCCATACCCCTCTCCATTGGCAATCACAGATTTGAATGTAGTTTTCAAATGTCTCGTTCTTGCTCATACGGACTCCGATTTTGATGGTTCTTCTTATGACCTTCGCTATTTTTTTGTGCTCTATCCACTAGTGGAGTTTTAAAAAAAATTTCATGCATAAATTTTTCAGAAATTGCAGATTCTTGGCCGTAACTGTGCACAGTTCTCATTTTGGAAACTTCAAAGGATCATAACTTTCTCATACGACCTCGTATCGAGGCGATTCTTTTTTTGAAAGTGCATGATTTTTTGAGTAGATCATAATGGGGCTATTTGTTTCCTTGATTATTGTGCCTAAATTTTACGTTCAACATATGCTCTTCATGAGGGTTTGTAATGCATTGAAATCAAGACCACTAAGTATTTCTTTCTAGTGGTAGTTGTAAACACACTAAAATAAAGTGCCAAATCATATTTCTTTGGAGGGGTTATTTGATTGAGCAAAAATGGAGGGGGGCATTGTCGTGGCTGGGTTCTCTTCTTTTTAGCATTTCTTCTCTGCATTTCTTCATCATGGATCAAACAAATATGCCCATACTAACTCCATACAATTACTTTGAGTGGAAATCATGCATGACAATTCACTTAAAGAAAGCTGGATTAAATAGGATAACTATGAGACTTGAAACTGAACTTGCTAAAGATGAAGATAAGCCTAAGTGGTTTAACAAATGTGATGAGGCATATGGAACATTGTGTTTGTCTGTTTCTCCTAACTTGCTATTTCACATTGAGTCTTTGGATACACTAAATGAAGTATGGACAAAGCTAGAAATACTATTTGGAACACAAGATTCAATGAGGGGTCATATGTTGAAAAATGAATTAATTAGGTTAAGTCTAGGAAATTTCAACACAATCCAAAATTTCTTCACCAAATTAAAATCACTAAGGCTACAGCTAAAACAATGTGGAATTGAAAAGAAAGATGAACAATTGATTCTTAGTATTCTCTCTAAGCCAAGTTCAGAATATTCTGTGTTTGTCTCTACCTTCTATGCTACTAAGGGTGCACTTGGTACTCAATTCACCATGCCATATTTAGATGATTTTTCTATCAATCTCACTCGAGAACAAGACAAGCTAATCCAAATGGGCACTCTTAAGTCCTCTAAGTCACATGCCTTGGCTGCCAACCAAGACACAAAAGAACAACAAGGACAAAGTAGTAACAACAATAGTAAGGACAAGAAAAAAAAGAATAGCAAGGAGAAGAAGGATCAGATACATGTTTCTTCAAAAGCAACTATTGATACACCATCTTCCAAGGGTGATAAGCCTAAGAAAGAAAAGGTCAAATGTGCCTATTGTAAAAGACCTGGTCATGATGAACATAAATGGTTGCAGAAACAACTTGATCACTTGACATACATTATTGAGAAGAATAATATCAATGTTCCTGAGTCTATCAAACAAAGTTCTAATGAAGGGTCTAACAAGGAAAAAGAAAACAACAAGGGGAAAGGAAAGGGCAAGGCCCTTTTTGCAGTTGCTTCCTCACCATCCACTTGGGTTCTTGATTCTGGTGCTTCACACCACATGGCTTCATCTAAGGAAGAACTTGCATCCTTGGAGTTGTGTACTATGCCTTCTATTTTGATGGGTGATAACACTCCTGTTGAGGTGTGTGGGAGAGGGTCTGTTGATGTGGGGGATGACACATTCCATGATGTTCCTTGTGTACCCTCATTGTCAACTAATCTCCTATTGGTATACTAGATCACTCACACAAGTTTAGGCAAGCGAGTTGAGTTCACACCTGATTCAGTGGAGATATGTGAGTTGCACAATGATTCTACAGTTGCAGTTGGGAGAGCAGATCATCAGTCATGACTCTATATATTTTCTCACTTTGTTCCTGATCCTCCTTTGACTGTTTTGCTCACTCACTCTAATGATGTGAGCAGATTATGGCATAAGCGGTTTGGCGATCTTAACTTCCACTACTTGCATCAGTTTAACCAGCAGAGCATGGTCACAGGGTTGCCTTCTACTTTGACATTGGAGTCACTTGGAATACATGATAGATCTTCTAATGGGTCAAATTCACTTGAGCAGTCTTCTACCTCCACTTTTGATGTAGATAGTGATTCAAAGGACTCACCTCCTTCCTCTCCTAGTCATCATTCACAAGTTGATTATTCTCCTCTAGATTCTCCATCTTCTGGTCCACTTTGGGCTAGACAAACCTTGCAGTTTGTAGGTGATTAGGTTGGGGATCCATCAGACACCAAGCAAACTCATTCACAATTCCAAGATGCTCTGCATATCTTCATTGCTACTGCTTCAAATCCACAGTCCTTTCATGAGGCTTCTAGTATTTTTGAGTGGGATACAACTATGCAGGAAGAGTATAGTTCCTTGATGAGGAACCACACTTGGGATCTTGTCCCTTTTCCTAAGGGAAGAAAAGTTGTTCAATGTAAGTGGATCTACCGGACAAAATTTGCAAGCTTTGCTGGGGGTGCGGGATGCTTCATCTTTTGGGGGGGCCTCTTCCTCTCACTTGGAGTCCTAATTTTATTTGGGGATTCTCTTTTCTCTCTCTTTTGGGAGAATTTTATGTACATGGGTACCTCATCAGGCTTGACTTGCCGGGACCCATTTCTACATCCACCTAAGCTCCGCTTATGGGGGGGCGTTAGTGTAGTTTTTTATTTTTCTTATTTTGCTAGATTTTTTCTACACTTTTAATAATCTCGCTTAGGTTAATAAAGTATGTCTTATTAGGTGAATGGTTGTGAGGTGTCACCTTCCTACATGTGAACATCCATTAGCTATCTTGGGAAGATACTTTTCTATCTTTAGTTTGATAGATGGTTGCTCCTCATTGGTTGGTGTTGCCACCTCCTCCCTCTTTCTAGCCTATATAAGCATGCTACCTTACTTGTATTTGTATCTCTTATTTTTGCATCCTCTTAATGCTATTTTTCTTCCAGCATTTGCATTACTCTCTTGGAGACTAACTCTATGTTGCTATTTTGATTTTATATCATTTGCATTCATAGTTTAGATATTTATTCTTTGCACTAGTTTTCTGGGTTATCAATCTTTTTAGATTCTAACAATAAGGCCTTCACATAGAAGATTCTTTCTCATGGGATTGATATTGAAAAATGAAAAGGAATCCTTAAGACATTTTTAGAAAGAAATAATAAGGTCACATGCAATTTATTTCTCATGAAGCTCAGGTATGTGACATTACTTGCACACACTCTTTGGTGATACTACATTTCAAACTTTTCCCGTATTTTATTTCAACCAATTTTTTCCTGTATCAATCATTGCTTTTTCTCCTTTACAAGTTCTTGCCATAGCTAATGAAGAAAAATGATAAATGAATATTTATTGCATGAAGCTCAAGTATTTGATGTGCTTGCACACTTTTGTAGTACTACAACTGAAAATTTTCCCTTCTTTCATTTCAACCACATTTTTATTTCTCACCAATCATAGTGTTTTATTCCCGTGTTTGATGATGAAGAGGAGACAAATAAAATTTATAATTACAAATACAATATATTTTTATATGCTCTAATGCATTTCAATGTTACATTTTTTGGGAAGACCTACACAAACTACAATACAACAATATTGTAACTTAAATTTATCCAAAGTTGATGCTTCTATATGCACCATTTCATTCTAAAATGTAATATATTATTAGAACATCTTAATATATTCCATTATATTATGCATAGCTACAATTATACTTTCACATCAAAGACCTATCAAAATATCAACTACAATAAATAAGAAGTTAGAAAAATAACATTTGTGAAAACTTTTAACTATCACATATAAAACCATATCAAATTTGATGGCAACTTGGTGGAACCTTAGTTATAAGCACTTGTAAATATCTATAATTAACAATAACGCCACTTGAAGTTCTAAAGGTAAGACGGATCTTAATCAAACTTTTTATATTCCCTCTTTATAGGGGAATGATAAAACTATGCAATAATTTTAATTAAATTTATTACTTCTTCAACCATTGTTTCTTGTTTGGGATCTTCTTTAATATCTATCTTTCTCTTGGAACCAATTTTAGAACTGATAGTTTTAGAGTCTCTTACATAGCTTCTTGTTTGCGGATTGGTAGCATGAGTTTCTTCTAATGATAAGAGCAGGTTTTACAGTCGTCTATGAATAGGTTTAAATGTTCAAAGATTGATTTTGGTTAGCAGGATATTTTTGGGGATTAATTTTTAGTCTTTAGGCTGAGAAATTTACTATCTGCGATTTCAAATTAAATATTTCTATGCCATCTATATTCTTCATATATTCATTCAAAAAGAAGATGGGCATACTATTATTGTGTCTTTGAAATTTTTCTATAGCATCTATATTTTGTGACACAGTAGAAAATCTATATTTTGTGACACAGTAGAAAATAAAAGAGCATACAATTCTTGAGTCTTTGAAATTCTTGTATAGTATTTATATTCTCCATATATTCACAGTAAACAAAGATGGGCATACTATTCTTGTGCCTTTGAAATTTTTGTATGGTATCTGTACTCTCCATATATTCACTGCAAAAGAAGATGTGCAGACTATTCTTGGATCTCTGAAATCCTTTGTATGGTATCTATATTCTTCATATATTCACAATAAAAGAAGATGGGCATACTATTCTTGTGTCTTTGAAATTTTTGTATGACATCTATATTCTCCATATATTCACAATAAAAGAATATGGGCATACTGATAATCAAAACCACAAGATTATAAGAAAGACACAAAGTTCTCGGCAATATGGAATTTCATGGACTTATCCTAAAATTGGTTACCGCAGCGAAAATGACATCCAACTCACTGTCAAATTCTCATAAGTACATTTTGATTCTGCGAAGTTCCTGGGATTCGATGCTGAAGTTCCGGGACAGTATTTTATTTGAATTCTGTTTGAGCTTATTACTTACAGTTATCAATACTGTAATGCAAATCCATATATGGCTTTATTTCCTCCACATGAGTACCTTCTATTTTCCTACTAGTTGTCCAAGTACTGCTCTCTACTCAAAATGATCAGCAGAGTTGTTGGAAGAATGACTGACCGCTAGTTGTTGTTAGGCACCGGTTATTTTCCCGCGCCATGTATGAATGTATCTCTGCCCATGTTCGTTATATATATATAATCATGACATAATTAGAAGTTATAATACTTTTGAATAAGACAAAATCGCACAATATTCTGATGATTTATGCAACTTCATTGCTTATAAGTATTCTTCTTCCTTTGGATAGTTAAGACAAATATATGTAAAAAAAAAAAGTAAGTGGATTTTATAGTCCACGACACTATGCCATAGTTTTTGGATTTACATATGGTGACAGTGATATGGGACTACCTCGTACTCTTTTTCGAGAGGCGCTTGGCGCTACAAACGAGGCATACATACCCTACCCCCTTAGTGGGATTTGAACTTGTGACCTCTCTTTCAAGAGTACAAGTTCTCCACCACTAGGCCAACTCGGGTTGTACGAAATTGTATGAAACATATTAAAAAGTTGTATGAAACTATTGGTCCATAATCTATGGGTTTTATCTGAATACCAAAATATTTGATCAAATGTCCAAATATTTGTGCACTATTGCTACCAAAAAACTTGCAGTACAATTGATTAAATTACTATTTATTTCCATAAATTAGGTAGCTATTGGCTCAGTTTTTTACTATATTTTTACATTGTGAAATCTAGAATGCAGTAATTGGTACATGTGTCATAAGTGGTGCTCTTCCCCAACCTATTGTTATGGTAGTACTAAATATAATTGTTGTGGGATCCATCATGCCTACAAGGCTAAAAAAATTGTCATTTCAAACTATAATTTAGAACATATGTTTTTTAAGGCATAATCTATTCAATTTGACAATTTTTTTATTTTAATTTTATAGATTTGATCGAATGCTTCTACACAAATGCCCAATATCATGTGCTATTGGTACCAATAATGTTGTATAATTTATTTAAGTGCTAACTTTCTTTCTAAAATATAGGTGGTTGCTAGCCCACTAAATGGTTTTTAATCAGACAAATGTATAGAACTATAGCAAGAACATGTGTGATAAGCACTTGTGTTCTTTCCTTACAACTCCTAAAATGCATATAAGATTAGAAATTGTCTATCCACATAGAGAAAGAGTCAATCAACAATGCATCTTAAATCTTGGATCAAAGTGAGAGTATTGTAGATATTCAAATTCATGATTTTTCTCACTTGGAAAATCTCATGATTTTCTTCTATTCTAATATAGTTTTTAGCACGCTAGTATTTGTAGTAGAGAGGCACAACATGTCTACAATAAAGATATTGTGGAAAACTCTAGACGAAAGATAAGTACTCATCCATGTATTAATTGTTAATGTGTTCTTGATAGCTTAAGTTTCTTATTACTATCTTTAAAGACTATGAATACTAGAAGTCTATTAACATTTTTTCATGTGTATTGATTAAAATACTTATACTAAGGGACATTCTATACAATGGAAAACAAAGGCCCATCATGAGAATATGTCAAAATAGATTCCTTGTTAATAAAAAAAAAAATGGAGTAATTTCAAACTTTTAAATTAAATATTAAATTAAAAAATAAAAATCATTTTTGAAAACATAAAACCCATTGTTTTTGGGGTTTTTTGTCATTGTTACTGCTGATTAGTATTTGGAGATGGGAGCCCGATTTGTGCTTGGAAATGAGAGCCCAATTTGAGCTTTCTACTGACCCCCCAACAATTTTTTCAATCTTCCAAATATTTTAATTTGTTTTATATTATTTTATTTCATTTTTAATTTTCTTTTGACTTTACAATTTCATCAAATTATTTGTTTTTGTTCACGATCAATAGTTTTATATATGTAAAATTCTAGATTTGTATTTTAAATTAATGTCTTGTATGGATTATTATTCAAATTATATTTAGATTATGTTTTCTCTCCTACCTTTTTTGATAGTTAGATGTTCATTTAAACTTTTGTGTTGTAGATATTCATTTAAAAATTAGAATTTTAGATGTTTGGATGTATTTAATTAATATGAAACATAATTAAAGTTAAAGTGATGAGATGATTCTAGATGCATTACATGTTTAGATTGTTCAAACATGTATTTACATTGATGCTTTAGATTTATTTCAACTTTAAATTAGTAATTATAATATTTTTTTTTGTACATATTAAATATTAACCAAACTTTATGGTTAGGATTTGTATAAAACCTATACTTGAACCTACACTTTACACTTAAATATATTTTTATGAAATAATTTTCTAACTCTAATATATTAACTTATTACCCTATTTGTACCCCTAATTCAACTATAATCCAAATCTTACATATATATTAGACCTTGAATTTAATAGTCAAACTCTAACCATAATCTTGAACCATAACTATAATTCACTTTTTGACCTTAACTATAACTAGTTCATATTTCACTTTACTTGAACCATAACCCTATTCTATCCTTAAGTCTAGTAAAAATTATGCTTCAACCATAAGAGAAATTAAACTATATAACTCTATCCTAATTTGAATGCTAACCATAATCCAATCTCAACTAGAGGCATAGTAACACTAACCTTAACATGCACATCCTAACTAAGCCTTACATAATGCATAATCTAAAACCATTCAATCTTAAAACTAAATCTAAACCTTAAATTCCTAGTTCTAAATATAAGTTTAAGTTTCAAATGTTATATTCCTAACCCTACCATATAGAGACTAAATTCTAAATGTAAATGTAAACCATGATGTTAGCCCATATCTATACCCTAACACTAAACTAACCAAGTTTTATGAACTGATACCCTAAAATGTTATTTCTAAAGCCTAACCATTTAACCCTAATCCTATAGTTTAAGGTATATCTTTTAATATTTCAAAAAAAAATTAAAAGTAAAAATTTGTATTTATTTTGACATTTTGAGCTATAGCTCAAAGGTTGACTTGCAACCAACTAAAGGTGATGGTAGTGAAGAAAAATACCATCACTTCTACAACTAGAGGTATGTCACTAAGTCATCATGACCTCAAGTAATTAAAATTATCATTAGTTATCTAAAATTCTTTCTTGATAAGGGATGTAGGATACTTTCAAAAGTTACAAGAAAAGGATGCTGGTTATTTTAGCCATCTATAAGCTATCCTTTGAACACTTAAAAAAATTACTTTACCACGAAATGTTTTACATATATATATATATATATATATATATATATATCCTTGAGTTTGAATCTTATATTTTATGCTTTTCTAAGACAAATATCGTAGGAGATTTAGACATAAATAAACCATCTATAAACCACCAATTCTGTTTATATTGTAGACCTTGAAAAGTTCAATTCCAAAACTTACATAGGTGATGTACATGTATGTTTGAATTGAATGTAAGTTCAATATTTTATTTCTGTATTAAATTTATAAATTGGTAAGTGTTGCACTCTCTCAATTATTCCTATATGTTCACATGTGTGAATTGATAACATTGAATGAAAAATCAAGCTAGAATCTATTTTAATTTTTAAATAATAAATAATCAATATTTTTGTATTAATATAAATTATAAATGATATATCAATTAATAGATTAAGTAATACCTGTATATCAAATGATCTAGAGCTAATAATAATAAATTAGTCATAATATGTAGAATAAATCAACATAATTATCTAGTCATGATATAAATATATAAAAATAAATATTAGCAAATATAATATTAATTCGTCTATTTCATCTATATATTAAATAGATCATTACAAATCTATAATGTATATGGATTCAATTGTTAATATTCCTTTCCCCCTTATTAAATACAAGTGTCATCTTTGGTTTGCATTGAATGTATACATGTTTATTGAATTTATGAATTTTTATAATTTGTAAATAAATCACATCTAAGAAAATACCATAGGATGGATTGTAAATGCCTTAACCACTAAAATGCTTCTTTTACACCTCAACCTAAACCCTAATCCTATATTCCTAAATCATATTCTCCTACCTAACAAGATTATCATAATTTATATATATTAAATTCCAAAACCTTTTTTAAAAACACATCTAATCCTTAGCCTAATCTTGACCCTTATCTAAATACGATTTGAATCCTAATCCATACCCTAACCCCAGTCCTTTGTGTAATAATAATTTTAACTGTATTGTACAATTGTGAGTTTGTAAGCCTTAACAATATAATTATATTGATCCATTTAGATCAAATTTAACTAAATAGTAAATGTAAATTAATTTTATGTTGTACATATTAAACACTAACCAAAGTTAAGGATTATATTTTACTTAAAACTACACTTTACAGTTATGTTTTTTTATGATTCAATGTTTATCTAACCCTAACCATAATCCAATCCTAGAACTAGAGCAAAAATAACCCTAATCTTAATATGTACACTCTAACTAAACCCTGACTATGCATAATACCAAACCCTTAACCTAATCCCAAAAAAAATTCTAATGTTATATGCATGTAGCTCTAGATAATATAAGCTTGTTTCAAACCATATTTCTGACAAAATTATCATTAATGTAAAAATTGAAGATTTAAGCCTAACCCTTAAATCATAAATTCTAAATTGTCATCTTAATTGTAAATAGAATTTTTTAATAAAAAATGTTAAATCCTAAATCTTAATCAACATATATTAATCTCAATCTAGTAAAATCTAATTTTGTAAATGTTAACACTTTAGAACACTTTTGTAAAGTCTACACACAATCATAACATTAACCTTTTTTTAAAACACTACTAATCCTTAGCCTAATCTTGACCATAATCTAAATATAATTTGAATCCTAATGCATACCCTAACCCTAAATTATACTTTATAGTTATGCATGTTTATGATGTACAATGTTTCTTTAATCCTAATATATTAATTCATTACCATGAATATCCTCTCCTCCTCTTTATGTTATATTCAAGTAATTAAAGATGTATTACATGTAAATATGTGGTTTTAAAGATGTATTTATATTTCAATATTTTAGATTTATTTTAATTAAATAGTAATTTTGTAAATTTTTATGTTGTATACAAATATGCAGATTATATTTGATGGACCCACCCACACCTCAACCCCTACCCTCGCTCTTTCTATCTCCACCTCCACCTCCACCTCCATCCCCACCTCCACAACCACCTAGTCCTCCTCCTCCCCCTACCCTAGAGGATCTATGTGAGAGCATGAGGCACAACCTTCACAACCTCATTTGAGATATAAAGACTATTAGGTGTGAGACCCAGTACCTCCCCACCTACTTTTCCTTGTAGATAGCATGTAAAGCCTTGTTTAGTCTATTGAGCACTTAGACAATGACATAGATAGCTTCAAAGCATGGAGGAAAAATATGCATACCTTCTACTCTAACAACCTATCTTATAGACAGGTCCATCAACTAATATTAACTAAATGATATTTTAAAAGAGATTTTGTAAATCTAAAGACAAGTATTGATATAAGTGAGAAGAAGCCTCATATATATATATATATATATATATATATATATATATATTAGATGGTGCACACATCCATGTATATGCGAGCACTATTGGGAGTGGTGGTGGATGGTATTTGACCATCGACCACATGCTAATCATGAGGTGCCCATGTATTTTCTTAAGAAATTATGGGCAGAGTTTGAATTGGGTTTAAAACCCAATTGTTTTGATATTAGATCATTTTAGGGGGTCAGTGGAGGGATACCTCAAGATAGGCCTTTTCATGTCCCCTTTTCAAATAATTAAAAATAATAATCTTTGCTAAGGCAGACAGGCCCAAAAAATTGAAGTTTCGGCAAAAGGGGCTAATGTTTGGAAACAATGGACTAATAAGTAAAAATTATTATTAAAATATGTTTTATTAACCCCTCTTGGATGTGAGTTAGGGTTACACCCTCTTTTAAGGGATTTGGTGGCATTTCGGGCTCATTCCAGAACTTGATTTTCGCTTATTGATTTGTTGTTCTTCAAAGGCTGCCAAACTTGTGGAGAAGGAGATCCAAGAACGGGAGTTTGTAGGTTTATAGGAAGGCTAAGGATGAGATTTTAAAGAAATTCCATGTGCAAGCTCATGCAAAGTTTGCCCTTCTGCTGAACAATGCAAATTTGTGGGTTTCAGGTGTGTTTTTGTAAGAGTTTGGTGTTTTTGGTTGAGTATTTCATATTAGTTTGGGTTGATGCTATATTTTAGACTTTTAGATGTTAAAATAGAGCTGAATATATGTATTAGGATGTGGTTAACTTCTGTGATAGATTATTAGTGTTTTTGTGGTGTTTCCAGGCTATTTTATGTTATTTTCGGGAGCCCGATGAGCATTGTTTTGTCCTCTATTTGAGAGCTATGGTGTAAATGATATATAGATCTGGAAATGTCATTTTGTAGGCCATTATGCTACTGAAATTTTTGTAAAAATTTCGATTTTCAGATTTATTAATAATATGTGAAGCTGTGAAGTTTTTGGCACTATTTCGGGCATACCCGATTTGGGTTTTATTGAGAAATTGGTGGATCTTTGAAATATTGGTTGTTTGATTTTAAAAATTTGATTGGAGGATTTAAATATCATATTAAATTAGTAATGGGATATTTTAGTGGTATTAGAACTATGATCTTGCCAACCTAAGGGTTTGTAGAAGTTTGCATGCAACCAAGTGAAAGAAAAAAGAGATATTTGCAGCGAGAAAAGAATAAAGAAATTTTGATCAAACCTCTAGTTAAAAGTAAAAGTACAAAATCCAAGGAAGGAAAAAGTATGGCTGATCAAGATAAGATGGCAAAGAATTTTTTCCAAGACATCCAAAATACTCAGAAGCAAACAGTGGATAGTTTGGTGGAAACTAGAGAGGCTTTGCGGATATTGACAGAAAAACTGCAAGGAGTTGCATCTATTAATGAGAAAGGGAGCAATTTAGAGGAGCCAAGAAATCTGAAACCTACATGCTCTAAATCAACAAAAACTAATTTCCTGCCTACAAATGAGCCACCAGTACCAAATCTAGCCCTTAATCCCGTGGAAGAGGTTACAGGTAACTTGATTGCATTAAGAGCTACTTACATTGGCTTAGATGATGACTTTCGTAGTTCAGTTCCTTTTAGAGAATATGTGGATATGATGAACACTTTGATGCCCAAGAAAGAGTATAGGAGGGAGCATGACATAAGTGGAAGAGAGCTCAAAAGTAAAATAAGCAAGTTTACAACACTTACTTTTGATGGAACAAATAAAATTTCAGCTAGAGCATGGCTACAAAAATTACAGACCTTCTTCACACTTAACCCCATGAAGGAGAGTGATGTCGTTCAATTTGCAAATCTACACTTGGAAGATGCAGACTATGATTGGTGGTATCATGGAATGACTACTCAAGGTCATGATCAGGTAACTACATTTGATGATTTCAGTCAAAGAGTGATAGATAGATTTGACCTCAAGGATGATGAAGAGTACTTTAAAGAATTGTCAAAGTTGAAGCAAACCAAATCCGTTAATGAGTATATAGAAGAGTTTCAAAAAGTGGCTATTATGGTACCTGATATGAGTGAAAAGAGGATTGTTTATCTTTTTTTTGATGGTTAGGAAGATTCTTTTAAGGGTTTGGTTAAGGCTTTCTAACCCTCAACCTTCCAGGAAGCTATCAAAATAAGCTTGCAACTTGAAACTTGTGTGCCTATGAAACCAGTCACTACTCAAAAACCCCCAAATCTTGGGCACCATAAGGGGAATTTTTAGAAAAAGAATTTCTCAACACTACCACCAAAAGATGTGATAAATGTCGCAAAAAAGAAGGTAGATGAAGAGGCTAGGAGTGAATTATGAAGGAAAAAGCTTTGTTTCACTTGTAGAGAACCATGGGTTCCAGGACATAGATGTTTGGGGAAAGGTCAAGTGCACTATATTGAAGTTGCTTCAGAATCTAATTCAGATGAGCATGAGGAATTTCATGACACTAAGGAGAAGGAAGAAGAAGAGAAAGGAAAAGAAATCAGCAAGGATGGCACTTTAGCAGCATTATCAAGAGTCCCAAGATACCATCCCTTTCGAATTTGAGGGGTACTAGCAGGGAAAAGGTTGACAGTTCTTCTTGATAGTGGGGCAACTCACAATTTTATTGATGAGGGATTTGTCATGAAAAGAGGGCTTAAAGCAGAAGATTTTGAGGGATTCAATGTTACTGTAGCTGATGGATTCACTATGCCTTGCACACGGGTGGTGAAACAACTCAAGATGACCTTAGGAGATTATGAGTTATGTGATGACTTCTATGTTGTTGGCATTGGGGAGACATATTTTGTATTGGGTGTTCAATGGTTGCACTCTATTGGAGGCTATTACATGAACCATCAAAATATGGAGTTTAAATTTCATTCCAATGGGAAAGAGGTCTTATTGAGAGGCTTATCGAATGGAGCACCTAAGGCAATCTCTGCAAAGAGGATGGAGAGGATTTTTTGAAGAGGAAAAGTAGCATGGGCAGCAAGAGTCATAATCCATTCAACTCAAGCCAAGGTTCTATGGGCCTTATAAGATCACCAAGAAGGTAGGAGAGGTAGCTTATGAATTAGAGCTCCCATCAAACAGAAAAATACATAATGTTTTTCATGTATCTTGCCTGAAGATGGTTCTAGGCCAGTAAACCATAGTATCTACAGAATTACCACCTCTTGATGATGAAGGGAAATTAGTTTTGATACTAGAAGAGATTTTGGATACAAGAGAGAAAAGATTGAGAAATAGGAGCATCACAGAGCATTTGGTCAAATGGAAAGGATTACCACTGGAGGATACAACTTGGGAAGGAAAAAATATTCTTAAGCATTCCAACCTTCATTGCATGAGGAAAAGCAATATTTGGGAGGGGAGAACTTGTCATGTCCCCTTTTCAAATAATTAAAAATAATAATCTTTGCTAAGGCAAGCAGGCCCAAAAAAAGTGAAGTTTCAAAAAAAGGGGCTAATCTTTGGAAACCAATGGACTAATAAGTAAAAATTATTATTAAAATATATTTTATTAATCCCTCTTCAATGTGAGTTAGGTTTATGCCCTCTTTTAAGAGATTTGGAGGCATTTTGGGCTCATTCTAGAACTTGATTTTCGCTTATTGCTTTGTTGTTCTTCAGAGGCTACCAAACCTGTGGAGAAGGAGACCCAAGAATGTGAGTTTTCAAGTTTCAAGGAAGGCTAAGGATGGGGGTTTAAATCCATTCTATGTGCAAGCTCATGCAGAGTTTGCCCTTGTGCTGAACAGTGCAAATTTGTGGGTTTCAGGTGTGTTTTTGTAAGAGTTTGGTGTTTTTGGTTCAGTATTTCATATCAGTTTGGGTTGCTGCTATATTTCAGACTTTTAGATGTTAAACTAGAGCTAAATATATGTATTGGGATGTGATTAAACTTCTGTGATAGATTATTAGTGTTTTTGTGGTGTTTCCGGGCTATTTTATGTTATTTTTGGGAGCCCGATGAGCATTGTTTTGTCCTCTATTTGAGAGCTATTGTGTAAGTGATATACAGATTTGGAAATATCATTTTGTAGGCCATTATTTTTTTGAAATTTCTATAAAAATTTCCATTTTCAGATTTATTAATAATATGTGAAGCTGTGAAGTTTTTGGCACTATTTCAGGCATACCCGATTTGGGTTTTATTGAGAAATTGGTGGATCTTTGAAATATTGGTTGTTTGATTTTAAAAATCTGATTAGAGGCTTTAAATATCATATTAAATTAGTAAGGGTATATCTCAGGCCTTGGGAAAATCTAAGTCATAATACAAGGAATCACCAACATAGTTAGCCCCTTATTCCTCTTCTTGTAATTTAGTAGACTAGTGAATGCAGGAAACAAATATTCATCCAATTGGATACATTTGTACTAGTTATTGAGGTATATGTAGATGTCTGCAAAGAATTTCTGATGTAGCACAGGATGGCCATGATGCTGAGGGTGGTAATTTTAATGATGAGGCATATGCTGGTTATGGTAGTGCTAGTGATGATATTGACATGTCATTATTTGTTCACATTCTTTGTGGGGAGGGAGATAGTTAGGAGCAGTAGGTAAAAATTAAATTAAATTTTATAAGGTAAATTATTATTTAATTTCTACATATATATGCATAATTTTATTAACCATATTAATGTATGTTGATTTTCAATTAACAGAGGATGGATGATACTATTCCTCCTAGGAGATAATATAGTCTTTTTTCAAGACCTTTAGACTTGGGCATCCCTCATACAACATGCACTTTAAATTACACTATAAATAATGTACATTGGAACTCGAATTTAATACTATGTAGCCATATATTCATTTTATCTAATTTTGTAGGGATTACCATCCATTACATAGTTAGATGCTTGTAGAGGTCTTGATCCATCCACCACTAAGGCATAACCTCTAATATGTATGGTATGAACTTTTCAAGAGAAATAATTTGTATTATTTTTATGTACACATTGTTATTAAATTATCTTCAACTTTGATTCATCTATAATAATGTATGTTGGTTTTACAAACATGAGATGGATCATACTTTTCCATGTAGGTGTTAGTATAGTCTATTTTTGACTCCTTCATCTTTTGACCATTTTAGACATGTTGATGATCATCATGGTAGTATATCTCTAGAGACATCTATGACACTGGCTAGTGCTCAACCATGATATATATGTTTTTATTTTAAAAAGAATAGTGTAAATTATGTATTTTTAATTTACGTACTTTGTAATTCATGTATATATAAGTTTGACTCAAGATTTATGTATTGATGATTTTAGGATGATTTTGCCATGAGTGTTGGTGGGCCAATAGGACTAAGCTAGATGGAGGTACAAACATCATCCTTTCAGGTCAGTATTGTTATTTACACATAGTTCATTATGATCTTTATCAAATTTTTAACATTTATGTATTCTATTATAGGACCTTAGGACTACCAGATTTGGTAGCTATGCCAATGAACCTCCTCTTGTTACAAAGGGACACCTATAGCTCATGTGGCATTATTTTAAATAAGTACTAAATATTTAAATTTATTTGCAAGCTAGATTTTGAAACCCATTTCAATTAAGCATGTACTTATTGTCTTCTCAAGATGTGACACACAATGACCCACAAGATGTCCCACATGATGAGGAAAATCATGGTACATTGGATGAGACACATCATGTTACATAGGATGATCCATTTGAGTCCTCTTTGCATGGAGTAAACAGGACCATAGATCAAGTAGATTAGGTCTTTTGCCACCTTTAGATTGTGTTTTTATGACACATGTTGTTTATTATGATACACTTTGTATTAAGGTAGTTATCTATATTATATATTGTCTTTAACTTCATAGATCATGTTACCACATGTTAGACCATGTTATATAATTTTATGAATTCTTATCATGCTAGTCTATCCAGTATAGATTCTCATGTTATTCATGTTATGACACACTTTTCTAGTATATGGTACATGAATGATGCAGGGAGTTTGGAGAATCATAACTTTTGCCTTGGATCTAGATTTTGTTAGATTTTTCTAGCTTTTTTTCAAAATCTATAGTTGAGGTGGATTCCAAATCAACCAGCTCTGATGGGGCCATTTTGATTTATCTTTTGAGAGCCAAAAATTCCATCTTGACCTCTGAATTTTAGTTTTAAAATATCTTAGGTTTTTTTTTTTTTTTTTTTCCTGCTTTGTAATAACTTTTAAATTTCTTTCTAAATTTCAGAGATTAGTCAGCAATTCAACTTTATGGTTTAAAGGGTAGATATAGGAAACTTCAAATTTTCTTTCAAATGTTTTTTAGAAGTTACCAAAAACAACATATTTTTCTAGTTGTTGAAATCTACCAAATTTGAAAATTTCCTATTTTCTCATTTTGGAGTCTATTGTTATTTAATGGAGTTAGAGATCCATGTAGAAGGAATTTTTGGTAATGAAAATTCAGAGTTTGAATCTATATTAGGTTTTGCTATGAGTTATTAAGTTCTTGGTGAATTGAGATTAGTGTGCTACATCATTGAACAATAATTTTAATACTTTTAATTAAATATTAGAATATTAATTTAAACATGTTTGAATGTAAAAGTAATGGAAAAATATAGGAGGTCATTACTTGAATTGATAAAGAATTTAATAGCAAGTGCACAACGTTAACTTTAAAATAGAAGTGAACTCCTATATTTTACACAACTAAACTCATATATTATAAAAAAAAAGTAATGTCATATCTTTAAAACAAGTGAAGCCATATATATGTAACACAATGTGAAGGACATAAATACAAGTGAACTCCTATTTTCAAATGTTTACAACAAGTTTCAATTTCAAAACAAAAAAGGTTCAACACATTTCTTCAAATTATATAAGTACATTTATAAAAAGAGCACAATAAACAAAAAACTTACATGTGTTTATTTTGTAGTCTTCCCAATGTATCATATGCATCCTCTCTCTTTTGCAATGCATCTATGATTTCCTTGTGGTAATCCATTGAAATTGTCTATAATACCTTATTGGCTAGTCTCCCTTTGTATCTTTCTAAGTTGATATTCATTGTCACAGCCAAATGAGAATAGTGCAAAATCCTTTTCTTAGATTGGTAGTCTTCAAGTGTTGGTAAACAATTTCTTCTTGTTAGGTACATACGTAGCCAGGTGCCTGCTACAATGATAGACCTAATTGGATACTCAAAACCATCATCATCTACTTGATGACATATCAATTTTTAATTAGGTGCCACACATCTAGCTAGCCAATATTCAGTCTATACATCATTATCATTAGGTGTAATAACAACATAAACGTGTCTTTCAAGATAAGATAAAGTGCATAAATGATTTAATCACATGTGTACATAAATAAATAATCTATTAATAACACATGCTTGAATTATAATTAATGAATTCTACATAAATAAATAATATAAATTGAAGCATGATCACAACAAAATTTAATTAAATTGTGCATACTAGGTTGTATGAGGTTTGAAATACAACCATAGTATTTTGATGCAAATGTAACATTTGGGCCTTCATTTACTATATCATCTTGAAAATGTGTGTCAGTAGGTGCTAATGATTTTTTTTACAATCTTCAACCCATCAGATATTCTCACATTCTTCTGATTCACTTGTAAGACAAAACTGATAAACACAAGCAAGCTCCATAGTCCATATCGTCCAAGTGTTAAAATTCAAACTCCTAAATGAATGCCATTTAGCTGACCCACTAATTGTCTCACAGTCATATCTAAAAAGGATATTCTTCTCTTCAATTGGGTAGAAGAAACATCTTATTGTAGAGTTCTGACTTGATCCTGTGTATTAATATTTATTACACCATTACATAATCTCATGTGCATTTTTGAATTTTTCTTTTTCCTCAAATTTTGATTTCTCTCTACTAAGGGCTCTCTTCACACATGCAATAGTACCATCATGTTCTCCTTTACCATGTCTAGCCTCAAAAAAACTCCACATATGCTGGATATTAGTTTTCCTATGTGTCCTACTCAATCAATAGAACATTCTAGCTTTCTTGAATTATCTTGAACAATTATCTGACGATATCCAATGTTGTGTCATTTGAATTTGTCTCTCTCTTAAATTATCACTCATAGAAATGGTACTCTCTCAATTTTTTCTATCATTCTTTATACTATTAGGTGCATGCCTATAAACTATATGAACAAAAATTGCTACTTACACTAAATTGTAAATTATGCTTTTGCCTCATCTTGGGGTGCAAGTGTGTAGTTCTCTACAAAATCAACAATTGAAAGTTTAGTACTAGTTGTAAACATATTCTTGCATATGTGAAATTGTTCATAAAGCCATCTAGCATATTGAGAGTGTTTAACATATTTTGGTATGATCTCACTCTCAAACTCATCCATAAATGCATGACAACTAACTTTATTTATAACTAGATCACACCTTCTTCCAATCTCCCCATCCTTCAATGGATATTCAATAGTTTTGAATCTTTTTACATCAACTAATTGTTTTACAAAATTAGTCAAATAATTTACATGCAAACATTCATCTAACAAAAAAATATTGCCACACATATCACATGTAACATAAAGAAATGCATTGAAAAGAAAACAAACCCGATATGAAATCTTTTATAGTTTGAGGTGGTATTTTTATACCACATTCCTACAACATTTCTTTACTATGCATGGTACCATGTATAGATTGAAATACATCATAATGGTAATGAAGTTGAACATGAGTTCTACAACATGTGATTATTTCCTTGGTAATCCTTACATACCATGGTTTACACTTTTCAAAATATCTTTGAATAATGGTAATAGTTAACACCTTATCATCTAAATTTTTTCTGAACAATTTAGTGTGAGTCATGTCCAAAAGGTGTTTAGGATGTGGATCACCTATTTTTGAGCCAACTCTCAATTTATGAACATCTCTTGAATTAGATGATACTCTTGTATTATCATGCCAAAAAAATTCAACCAAACTTTTGACTTCACTTGTAAGTTTTATATTAGATCTCAAGAGTCTACCATTAGAAGTCCACAAAGTATTTGTTGGATCACATTCAAAGTTAACCCTTCTCTTTACAACTCTTTCTAAAGTTTCACGACTCACATTAAGATATCCACTTATGTTGCTAATCAATCCTTTGTTAGTAGTTGATTTATTAACTAAAGCTGTTGTTATTGCTTGTCAAGCTAAATTCTTATATTTAGAGCAACTTCTCTTGTCAATAACATTAAAGGAACTAGCAATAGTGGATACATCTTGTTTTAAAGAATCATTTTTATTCTTGGGTTTTGCATACATTCTTAACCTTTTAATTACTTTTTGCATCTTAGACATTTTAATTAGTTGTAACATCAACTGACATTAAAACCCAAAAATCTTATTATAAAAAAATTGTCTATATAATCTCTTAGCATGTGTCCTAATCTGACTCCACAAAACCAATCCATAGAGATTATCTAGCACATTATTAGAAAAATAAAAATTTATGTTCATGCACTACAATATCATTCAAACATGTTTTCTTAGTACTTGGTGTTTCCATATCTACATTCATATAATTGTTATTTTCAATTTGCATTTCATTTTCAATGTTATTTGGAATTTGAATCTCATTTTCACTTTTTCTTGGTATTACTTTTGGGGCTTGTGTTTCCATTGGAGTTAGTTATGCATGATCATTTGATCAATAATCTATTCTCATGAAGAAAACCAAAATCATTAGAATTGTAACCTACTGCTACAAAATCACTAATTTCATTATCAGAAAAAACTTGAGGGTTTGGACATACACTTGTATTGAATGTTTGATTAGAATGTGCACCTAAATCTCTTTGTATTATGTTCTATTTTTCAACTTCTTCATCCATCATGGTATCCTCAATATTTTTCTTTACTAAAGCAATATTTGAAATTGAAGACCTAACATTGCTCAACTGTATAATTCTTTGTCTTCTCTCTCATTGGCATTGTACTTCCTTCTCTTTGTTTCTTGCAATCTCCTCATTTCTCAGAATTTTTAGTTTATTCTTTCTTTGTTGTTTTGATCCCATGTTTGTACCCATTTTGAATTCAAATAAATTGCTTGCAAATTGTAGAAGATGACAAGAAAACAAAATAGTTATGACAAAAATTTGTTGTTGTAGCTCAAAATTGTCAATCAATCATTGCAATGATTGATAAGTGCTTTGTGGGTCATCTTTTGGGGCCCAATGGGTACTTAACAATTGGGCATCTAATTTTTAAATAATTGGGTACCCAATTCTAAATCAAGTGCTTGATTTGTACAATGGATAAATTAGAATCAAGCACTCAATTTTTGAATTGAAAATTGGGTGCCCGATTCTAATGCCATGAACAAGAATTTCCCTTTGGCATTGGGTTTTTCCTTAGGAAAAGACATTGTACAAACTTGGTTAGACCAAGCCTGTGTCTTCTTTATGTATAAAATTCTAGCTAAGGCAATTACTCGACAATTCCATGGTTTGTCATAATTTTTCTACAGTCTTCTACATTAAATTTTTTGACAAAATGAAAACCCATTATAAGTCTTATTGTTCGAATTTTAAAAATGTAAATTTTATAGTGTTATGAGTTCATTTTCTATTTTGCATAATTTATTGATCAAAGATGTCTCTTCAACATAAAATGGTGAGATTCACTAAAACTTTAATAATTTTTTAAAAATATATATATTTCTTAAATAAATTTATATGTCATCAATCTACACACAATTCTTTTGAAAATTAAATTAAAAATTCAAAAAAGTTAGGTTTTGATTAAATTATGGTGTTCGTATTAGAAATTAGACATTAATTAAAAATTAATGAAAAAAATCATTAAACTATTAAAGAAAATCATTCTCATCAATCTTTGGTGTGTAAGGTAACTTCTTTAAAAATGATTCACAAAAAATAATTTAGTTGTGTCAAATTATGGTGTCCTTACATGAGTGTGGTATGGTCCTAAATTAGACATTTTGAAAAAGTGGTTTTTAAATATCCACACCCAAAAATATTTCTATCATATGAGTACACAAATAAATTAGATATACAAAAAGGAGATTCCAGGCACTAAAATTTTTATTTATGAATATTTTTTATATTTAATCTCAAAATGCCTCAAATTTTGACACCAATTGACAATATATTTTAAAAACAGAAAAATACTTCCACTTTTCGACCAAAAGTGAGACTCAACTTCTTGTACTGACCCATATATATAGATATATATGCATACATACATACATACATACATACACATATATGCATATGTATGTATATATGTATATATTCATATATATAGACATATGTATGTATATATGTATCTATGTATATACATACATACATACATACATACATACATACATATAGATACACACACACACACACACACACACATTAAGGATTGTTTCTACATGCAATTGCATTTCCATTTTTGGTATATGATTTTCAAATGCATTAATCTCCTGACAGACATATATATATATATAGTGAATGAGACATGGAGAGACATATCACCTCATGAGATGTGTCCATCCATTACAATTAATAAAATAACAAATTATACAATATCTCATATATTAAATATATGTATGTGTGTGGGTGTGTGTGTGTGTGTGTGTGTGTGTGTATACTATAGTCTCATAGGTTTAACCAATTGAAGCTACCAAACATCAACAAACACACACACACGTTTGACCTTCATTTCATTTGTATGAGCTTTTAGTGATGTTCTATTTGATCATGGTTGTTGAACAACATTTCAAAATTTATATATTTTAACATGCTTACAATTTGTTTCCTATTGTTGTTCATATGGACATACTTATGATTATCATTTTATGTATTTATATCAACAACCTATCCTTTTACTCTTATTTTTATTCATAAAGTATCCAATATGATCTTCATTCAATTGCAACTTATAGAGCAATCCTAGGGAAATTGATAAAAGAGGACATTAATTATCAATAAATTGCTGAATGATACATTCATTTTCTCTTATGATTAAATTTTTCTTCATGAAATATTTCATTCCTTTTATTTCAAGAATTCATGGAAGGATATAGAAGGATATATGCAATAGACTTATATTGGAGGATATTCTTTTTCCTCTATAAAGAAATGAGTTTGTTAGAGTTTTCATCTAATATATGCCTTTTCTCTAGAATGTATGTATTTAAGGATGTATGATTATTTATTCTTGGGGGGTTAATTGATTGACAAATTTATATAGCTACAAATTATGCACAGATGGGTTTGCATATACAACCTTCATTTTTGCAAGTCTTATTACCATAAATTATTCTATACAATCTTTAATCCATTCCAAATGTAAAATTAAAACCATATACATTAATCGACCTACCATCTTATACTTTGGTCCGATAATAGAATGGAAAAAAATCTTTCAATTTAGTTATACGTCCTTACATAAAGAAACATTCACATCATCATTTTTTTAAAGATGCCATGAAATGTTATGTCCTTGATAAAGAAATGTCTACAATGTACCAGCTTAAATAAGTTTGCAATCATAAATTTGATTAGTTCGCAAAAAAATTAATTCTCAAAATGAAAGAGAACATATTTTGATTTTGATCTACATATACGATCATCTAGGGGAGATGGCCTAGTAGCTGTCTAGGCTAACTTTGGGCACCTAGAACTCCCAATTTGTATGTTAAAATTTGCTGATTTTTTTGGTGAACCTCTATAGGTGAGCGAAGAGCTTAATGCTGAACTTTCAATTTTTTTGCATTTATGAAACTTTCTATAGAACTCATAGGGTGCAAGGTGGTCTAAAAAACTTGTTATGTTTACCCCCCAATAGCCACTCAGTATGTTTTGCACAAATGGGACAATTAGAAACCAATCAAGCTTAAAAATGATCAACTATTACTAAATATGTGATCACTATTAGTACATGTGCTATCATTTTTTATCAGAAATAATTAGAAAGTAGCATTCAAACATAGATGACAAGATTCATCCCTTAAATCATCTAATGAACAAAAGGTTCATGGCCATTAGTGTCTAAAAAAATTGATACTAATGTTCAAGCATAAGATTACACATCATCTTTCATTAATGATTTTTTGTAAATATATTTAATATAATTGGCTTTTACATGAAGAAAAGCCATTTAACATCTGATACAAAATAATCTAATTCTATTTCACCCCATCTAATAGCACATTGCTCTATTGAAGTAGCGCTATAGCATTTATGGAGGCTTCAACACAACTATCTTAGGAAAATGTTAGAGGATCTAACATTGAACTCAATGGAAAGTTCCTACCCATGACCAATGTTTGTCCTGTAATTGAGTTGTAATTCTCATCACAGGTAACAATGTGGTGTGCTTTACATATCTAAAGACTATGATACTGCTGACTATTCCATCATCCATTAAATACATCTGCAATTGTTTAATGAGTGTCTGACTCTAAAATATACTTTCAGTAAATGCACTAACCCTCAAAACAATTATGAATTTATTTTTTCCATACCAACTGATTCCATAGTGAATAGCCATAGAAATCATGAAGACCCTAGATTTGAAAGTCCACTTTAGTTAGAATTGAAACTTGAGCTTGTAGAAGAAGATAAAATCATGTGGATGTATATGAGACTAATGTGTTCTTCCATCGACACTCAGATTCTATAAAGATTTTAAGTTCCCTAACTTGCAAGGCCATAAGTTGAGTTCATTATATCTTAGCAGAGATTGAAAGCTTTGCAAATAGCCTAAGTTTACTTCTTTTATACAACATAGAGTATGGGATGCACCACTTATGATGAGGGTAACATTGTAAGGAAGAAGAAAGGTCCATGGACTCTTGTGTTGGAAATTGAACATTGAGAACATGCAGGTTATCCTTGAGCCCCGCGCCCATCTACCCTGTCACTTTGTTTCCCACAGGCATCCATGGACGACAGACATTTATTTTGGTAGGTAATTTTGAAATTTGAACGTTGAAAGGGAAAATAGAATATGACAAAAGGAACATTTTCTACATTCATTCATTCAGAGAGAGAGTCAGTTCAGAAAAGCAGAGAAGATAGAAGTTGCAGAGCAGAACAAAGCAAAAGGAAAGAGATTAGTAGATCTAGTTGGCAAGTGTTTCCCTTGTTCACTCTGTAAGTTTGCTATTGTTGGTTTTGTCCTATTGAAGCAGTGATTGCTCCATGCACCATTGTATGCAGCCATTAGAGTTGCAAGTTTAAAGTTCATTGAAGTTTGAAGTTTTACTAGTTTAGGGTTATTTTAGGTTTTTCTAATTGAAGCCGAATGCTTCCAGATTTTGTAATATTTTTAATCAAAATTGAATAGAAAGAAAGCAGGCATACTTGAATCCATTGTTCTTCTTCTATTCATTATTTTTTGAGAAGTTTATTATTGAATACTTCAGTGTTCGCTCTCTAGTTTTAATGGTGGAAACATTCATGTTGAAATTTCTCTAAGTTATAATTTGTCTAGTTTGAGCCAAGCTCACTTGGCATCCATTGTTGCTGAGCATTACCCTTTGTGTGCTGAGCTTACTCGGCTTCTTTGTGTGCTGAGCTTACTCGACTTCTTTTTGTGATGAGATAACTCAACACCTACTGCCTATCACTTGACACGTTGACGTGCCGAGCAAACTACCACTTGGCTCCTTAAGGTGTCGAGCAAACTGGCACTTAGCAATAGTTAATGCCAAGCAAAGTTTTTAAAGTTGTGATTTATTTCTCACATGGTATCAGAGCTTTGAGGCTCCACATCCATAGTGAGTTAGGGCATTTATTTTCTTGGGATATTTGACATGACAGTAGATATAGGAAAGATATGGCAGGAGCTACCATCTTTTAATGGGCAAAATTATCATACATGGGCAAAGAAGATGAAAACCATAATGGTTGCAAATGATTTATGAGAGTTTGTTATAAATGGATTCAATGATGTGATAGACCCAACTTAGTATGCTACCCTCACAAATGCACAAAAGACTCATTTGAAAGAGTCAAGGAGGAAAGATGCAAAGACATTAAGTCTTATTGAAGTAGCAATGACAGAGACAATTTTTTTCAAAATTGCAAAAGAAAATTATGCAAAGGAAGCATGGGATATCCTTGAGACGAACTTCAAGGGGACTGATAAAGTCTATATAGTAAAGCTAAAAAATATAAGGAGGGAGTTTGAGAACTTTTAGATGAAGGAAAATGAATTAGTTACAGATTTTAGTTCAAGGAACTCCAATGTGATTAACCAACTGAAGTCAAATGGAGAAGACTATCAAGAGTAGAGGATAGTGGAAAAGATATTGAGGAGTTTACCTCATAAATATGACAATTTGGTCATGACCATAGAAGAGGCAAAAGACCTCACTATTTTGACAATGGATGAGTTGATGGGTACTCTTCAAACCCATGAGCATAGGATCAACAAATCTACATCTTCTTCTTCCCAAGAGCAAGCATTCAAGGTTTAGTCAAATCCAAGAGGAAGGGGGAGAGGAAGAAATGGCTTAGGCAGAAACTCTAGAGGCAGAGGTCGAGGTAATGGATGACAATGAAATGATGCAGCAAAAAGCTCAAGAAGAGCAGATGGAGCAAGTAGCTCACAAAATACTTCAAGAGGAGGTAAGAAAAAATACAACTCAAATAGGAGTAATGTAGAATGCTACTGCTGTCATAAATATGGGCATTATACAAGTGAATGTTGGAAGAAGAAAAATGATCAGTCAGGACAAGAAAATGTGGCTGATGTGAACATGAAAAGTGAAAACAATGCCATTGCCTTCATCATGTGTAATGTTAGTGAAGAAGGAAGCCCTGAGATTTGGTACCTCGACAGTGGATGTAGCAACTACATGAGTGGTAATGAAACCTTGTTTTCATTTACTGACAAGAGTTTCAAATCTGAGATTAAAATGGGTAACAATGGAACCCTACCAGTTGTCGGCAAAGGATCTATTATGGTCCACACCAAGAAAGGTGAGAAGAAGGAAATACAAAATGTGTATTTTTCCCCTAGTATGAAGCACAATTTGATGAGTATTGGTCAGCTCATTCAAAATGGATACAAAGTTCTGATGGAAAATGACACGTGTGTCATTCATGAAAGGGATGGGAGCAAGAACTTACTTGCAGTAGTTCAAATGACAAAGAATAGAATGTTTTCCTTGAGGATAGAGACATGTTTCTCATCTCAAGTTGGTGTTGCACCTCTCACACAATCAGCTCTAAGGAGTATGATTGAAGACCCCTCACAGCTATGGCACCTCAGGTATGGTCATCTTGGCTATGCTGGTTTAAATTTGTTGTCAAATAAAAGAATGGTAGAAGGTTTGCCACATATAGAAAATTCATGTGACAACTGTGAGGGTTGTATTTTGGGTAAGCAACATAGGCTTCTCTTTAATTCTGAAAATTTTAAGAGGGCTAGATATCCATTAGAGTTAGTGCATACTATTCTAGTTGGTCCTATGCAAGTTACTTCCATTGGGGGGGAGTACTTATTTCATGACATTTATTGATGATTTCAGTTGTAGGACATGGGTTTATTTTTTGAAATCTAAATCTAAGGCATTTGATAAGTTTCTTGAGTTTAAAGTCCAAGTTGAAAGAGAATGTGGACACTATATTAAGGTCCTAAGATCAGATAGAGGAGGGGAGTATACCTCCAATTCTTTTGTAAATTTTTGCAGGAAACATGGTATAAAGAAAGAACTCACAGCTAGCTATACACCAGAATAGAATGGAGTGGCTGAAAGAAAGAACATGACCATTATTGAAATGGCAAGGAGCATGATGAAAGAGAAAGGTCTACCAACTGAATTTTGGGGAGAGGTTGTTGCAATAGAATTTTACTTAATTAATAGGTGTCCTACAAAGACAGTCTATGATAGAATTTCAATGGAAGCACAGTCACTGGACAGTTGAATACCTAAAGGTGTTTGGATGTGTTGCATATGCACATGTGCCTAAAGAGAAAAGGCAAAAATTGGATGACAAAGGTGTGAAGTGTATCTTTACAGGGTTCAACTCAGAATCAAAGGCATACATATTATATGACCCATTGAACAACAAGATGATTCTCTCAAGAGATGTGGAATTTCTTGAAAATTAGTCATGGTATGGACTAACTAATGAATCACCAAGCACCTCAAGTAAATTGCCAATTATAAGTGAAGAAGATGCTGATGAACAACAAGAAGGAGTAGATAGAAGAAAAGGCAAGCAACCTCAGTCATTGTCGAGCTCCTCTAGGCATGACTGAGTGTCAGTGCCAAGTAACAGTGAAGACCGAGCTGGTTGCTAAAACAGTAGCAGTGAAGATTTTGATCCCACACTCTCCTCCCCGTTACCAAGAAAGAACAAGAGTCTTAGGGAGATATACCAAGATGAAAGGTATGAAGATTATGATGAGAGTGTTAATTTGCTTTATTTTCTCATAGTAATCTAATATATTTTGAAGAAGCTATTAAGGAGAAGAAATGGTGTAAGGCCATGGATGAGGAGATAGATGCTATAGAAAGGAATGAGACATGGGAGCTAATTGATTTGCCTCCCAAGAAGCAAGTGATTGGAGTGAAATGGGTCTACAAGACCAAATGCAATGCTGAAGGAAAAATTGATAGGAATAAGGCAAGGCTAGTAGTCAAAGGCTACAAACAATAGTATAGCAGAGATTATGATGAGACATATGCCCTGGTTGCAAGAATGAAAACTGTGTATGTTGTCATAGAAATTGCAGCTTAGCACAAATGGAAGGTATATCAAATGGATCTGAAGTCCGCCTTCTTAAATGGTGTATTGAAGGAAGAAGTATATGTAGAGCAGCCACCTAGTTATGAAGTTGTAGGTGAAGAGAATAAAGTATATAGATTGAAGAGAGCTCTTTATGGGTTCAAGCAAGCTCCAAGGGCATGGTATAGTAGGATTGACTCATATTGGATGAGCAATGGCTTTAGCAAAAGTAATGGTGAGCCTACTCTCTACATCAAGGCAGAAAATAGAAATGTGTTGATTGTTGTCTTGTATGTAGATGGTTTGATTTTTACTGGTAATGACAAGGATCTAATTGGTGAGTTCAAAGAGGCCATGAAAAATGAATTTGAAATAATAGACCTAGGTCTCTTGAAGTACTTTCTAGGAATAGAAGTAAAACAAATGCATGATGGCATCTTCATCTCTCAAGAAAAATATGCAAGGTAGATCTTGGAGAGATTTAAAATGCAGAATAGTAAGGCAAGCCCAATGCCAATAGTAGTAGGTCTGAAGTTGAGCAAGGAAGACTCTAGCAAGAGAGTGGATCCAACACTATACAAGAGTATGGTTGGAAGTTTAATGTATTTGACTGCAACTCAGCCAAACTTGATGCATGCAGTAAGTCTGATTTCTAGATTTATGGAAACACCAAAAGATTTCCATTGGCAAGTGAGAAAGAGGATCCTAAGGTATGTGAATGGTACCAAGGTATTTGAAATTTTTTATACTACATCAAATAATTTCAAGTTGGTGGGTTATACTGATAGTGATTGGGCCGTAAGTATAGATAATAGGAAGAGCACTTCTGGATACATGTTTCATATGGGATCGAGTGCAATTTTATGGGCATCCAAGAAGCAACCTATTGTTGCTCAATCTACAATAGAGGCAGAATACATAGCAGAAAATGTAGTAGCATGTCAAGCTATTTGGTTAAGGAAGATCTTGACAGACTTGAAAGAAAGGCAAAAGGATGGAACCACAATTTATTGTGACAACATCTCTTCAATTGCATTGTCCAAGAATCCATTCTTCCATGGTAGAAGTAAGCATATTAAGACCAGATATCACTTCGTCAGAGAGTTGGTGGAGAATGAGGATATTAAAATAGAATTTTGTAAGTCTGAACATCAACTAGCAGACATTTTCACAAATTCATTAGGCATTAGAAGTTTTGTACACCTAAGACAGTGTCTTGGTGTAGTTGATTTGGATCAATAGTGATCCTTGTTTGTGGGTCTCAGAACAAAGGGGGAGTGTTAGAAATTGAACATTGAGAGCCTGCAGGTTGTCCTCGAGCCCCACACCCATCTACCATGTCAGTTTGTTTCCCACAAGCATCCATGGACAATAGGCAGTTATTTTGGTAGGTGATTTTGAAATTTGAACATTGAGAGGAAAAATGGAATATGACAAAAGGAATGTTTTCTACATTCATTCATTTAGAGAGAGAGTCAGTTCAACAGAACAAACAAGATAGAAGTTGCAGAGCAGAGCAAAGCAAAAGGAAAGAGATCAGGGTAAGTGTTTCCCTTGTTCACTTTGTAAGTTTGCTATTGTTGATTTTTCCCTGTTGAAGCAGTGATTGCTCCAGGCACCATTGTATGTAGCCATTAGAGCTGCAAGTTTAAAGTTAATTGAAGTTTGAAGTTTTACCAGTTTAGGATTATTTTAGCATTTTCTAGTTGAAGCTGAATACTCCCAGATTTTGTAATATTTTTAATCAAAGTTGAATAGAAAGCAAATAGACATACTTGAATCCATTGTTCTTCCTCTATTCATTATTTTTTGAGAAGTTTATTATTGAATACTTCAGCTTTGGCTCTCTGGTTTTAATAGTGGAAACATTTACATTAAAATTTCTCTAAGCTATAATTTTTCCAGTTTGAGCCAAGCTCACTTGACATCCATTGTTGTCGAGCATTGCCCTTTGTGTGCCAAGCTTAATCAGCTTCTTCGTGTGTTGAGATAACTTGGCACCTACTACTTGTCACTCAACACCTTCACGTGCCAAGCAAATTGCCACTTGGCTCCTTAAGGTGCCGAGCAAAATGACACTCAACAATAGTTAGTGACGAGTGAAAGTTTTGAAGTTGTGATTTATTTCTCACATCCTGAAGAAGACCTTTTACTCATTCAATACATACAATCTCATGGTGTAGGACAGTGGTGTACTTTGCCCCACAAAGCAGGTTTGGAATACTTAGCCTTAAGAAAGATCAATCAATCCTTTTTGTTATTGAATAGTGGAGGCTTGTGGCTTTGATGATTGTGTGTGTCTTTGTCTTATTTATTTATTTTTATCATATTTCATAATCAATTATGAGAATATTGAACTAGACAAGAAAAAACCACAGACTTATCTTTTGTTTCAGTTTTAAATGCCAGAATTTTTCTATTCTGCTTCGACTATGAATCCTTTTCCCCATTCAGGTTTGCAACGATGTCCGAAAGGCTGCCGGTTGCGGTGGATGAACTACCTGCGTCCAAATGTGAAACAGGGGAACATGTCTTTGGACGACGAAGATCTCATTATTAGACTACATAAGCTCATTGGCAATAGGTATAAAGTGTTCATATAAGTGCTACTCAGTTTAATTTGAAAATATTATTTTTAGATTTACTGCGTTTGTGGGTTTTATACACATCAAATCTAAAAGTTATCTTTTAAAGATAGATATAAACTTATGAAAGTATTTGTAGGTTGTAAATATATGATTTTACAATTTATAATATATTATAAGTATTATATATAAATTCTTATATTAATTGAATTCATTTATTTCTGTCAATCTCTTATATCAAACTATATGATGCATCATTCAAAAGAAGTTTTAAAAAAAGAGAATCTAGTATAAGTAGTATAAATTAATTTAAAATATTCATAAAATAAATTATGAATACCAAAAAATATGCTCAATAATTGTGTATTATTTGCTATCTTACGTATGTGCAAGAGGCTTATAACAAAGCTTATCTTATTTGATCGTTTTATTTGTAAATTCAGGTGGTCCTTGATAGCTGGAAGGATCCCCGGTCGAACAGACAATGAAATCAAGAACTATTGGAATTCTCACTTGTGCAAGAAACTCCCTTCCAATGCCCTTCACCACAAAGCCCGCCCTTCCAAGAAATCCTCCTCCCTCTCAGAACTCTCTAACATCAATCCATTGCCCACCTTTAATGGGCATTTGCAATGTAATACAGTGGACTCTCTAGTAGGAAATCAAAGATGCAAGAACATGAATTCTTTTCCAGTAGATCTAATTAACCACAAAGTCTCTAATGAGAGCAACTTTCTCTCTAACTATAATATGGGCCCTTTGACAACTCAGTTGCATTCAAATGAGCACAGTCTCCTGAAAAGCACCATTTTCAATGTTGGGGTACCTACTCAAAACTATCAACATCAAATTTTCCTCCATAATCCAACAGATGCAAGCTCTTCGTAGTGCCATGGTGTATACTTCAATACAGTGGACCAGCTAAGGATATTGTATTGTGTGAGAGATGACATTGAAATCCCCATGATGGGAGAAATGGGAGCATCTCATCAAATACAACGGTTATTTGGAAAACCTAATGAGTTCATATTCTCTTCAAGGGCGAACAATCAATTTTCTCCTTTACCATCACAGAATGTCGGCGATAGTACTGATGATGGTGCTAATCAACTTGGACCATGGAATCAGTTCTCTGTTGGTTGTAAAGATCTACGAGAGACTACTCAGCTCAAGTCATATGATGGCCATCTGTCTTCGTTATATGAAGATTATTCTACCACTGATCTTGCTGTAGTTGCAAATGATTACATGAACCAGGATGATAGTCTAGGGTCTAGGTATTTGGCACAGAACTGAAGGGATATAGACTCACAATCCACTAGGGAGAAAAGTATCTTGAAGGCTTTGCAGAAATTGATCGTTCCATATGAATGTTATGTTTTTCATAGACCAATTAGATATCAGTGTAAGACCTCACTTAAGATTTGAATAGGATCTTTTATTTGCTCGTAGAATGTTCTACAGAGTTACCAGCCTCTCTAAAATCAACCCACCTTTATTTAGGATGTGAATCATTTGTCAAACTTTAATATTTTCGTTTACAAAATCTTTGCAAATTTTTTTAACCTACTTCATAGACTATCGTAGCCTTCTTAATGTACTTGATTCTACCAACTCGTTCACAAATTGGTTATGTTATATTTTTTGGGTTATTGCTATTTGAATTCTAATGCTTAAAATTTCAGATCTATATGAGAAATTTCTGTTATTTTGTGCCATCAAAGCGTACGGTGTTTTAAAGCCATAGTTGTCTACTTTCTTTCTCGATTACTAGATTTTTTAAATTTGATTAAAAAAAGAGTTCAAAGCCCAAAAATATCAAACGATAGTTCTCACGTGGTACCGAACTTCTAAGCTTTAAATGATGGGTAAAATAGAACACAATGTGCTGCAATACAATTAAATTGATTTTATTTCATTTATGGTGCTTTCAAAATGAATATATAATATTCTTTTTATAGGGAAATTAAAATATTCTAGAAATTTCAAACATTAGTCGATAAAAACAAATATTACAATATTATGGAAATTACTACAGCCGATACACACAAAATCGCTTAACCTAAAATTGTAGAAATATCTAATGACAAACAAAACTAAATTAATTTTAGAGAGTAGAAATTAATATTTCTAACACTCCCCTCTAATTTCTATGTCAACTGATGAAATTGCCACTATAGGTTGCTTCTTTGATGCCCATGCCACAATACTTGTCCCAATATGAAATGCATATCAAGATGTACTCCTCATATAATTAGCATTCCTTGCAAAATCACTATCTTTATATCCAACTAATTGGAAATTATCTCAAGTAGAATATAATATGCCATGATTTATATTTCGTTCAATAAAACTCAATATTATCTTTCCTATTGGCCAATGTGAGTTCTTAGATGAATCCATGCATCTAGAAATCAAACTCATGTCGTACATAATATCATCTAGTTGTTGTGAGATACATCAAACTACCAACTAATTTTTTGAATATAATTAAGTCAAAATCTTTCATATTATCTTCTCTACATAATTTTGTGCCTACTACCACTCGTGTAGAAAGTAGACTCCAATTTATCAATCTAAATCTTCTGAAAACATCTTTTGCATATTAACCCTGACAAATGAAAATGCTCTTATCATTTTGAGTAACTTTAATGGCAAGAAAATATTTCATCAATCAAAAACCTGTCACATCAAATTTCTTTTGCATTACATATTTAAACATGTCAATAGAAATATTGCCTATAAAAATCAAATCATCAACATATAAGAAAATAATCAAAATCTGTCCTTGTTTATTGATGTTTGTATATAGCGTAGGCTCACTAGTTTTTCTATTAATTATATTTTCTATCATGTATGAATCTAGCTTACTATACAAGGATTTTGGAGCTTTCTTTAATCCATAAAGTGCCTTCTTCAACTTATAAAGTTCATCTTCATCTACTTTTATTTCATAACCTCATGGTTTTTTTTCATCTATTTGATAAATCGTCAATTTATTTTGAGCTGCAATAGATAGAACCATTTGAATAGTATCATGTCTTGTTATAGGTTGAAATGTTCCAGTGTTCACCCTAGCCAACCCCATATTCTTCTACAAATCCCTTAGCACTTAACACTGCCTTATATTTGTGTACATCTCCTTTTTCTTTAAACTTAGTCTTATAAACCGATTTCATGCCTATGAATTCTTTTTCCTTAGGGAAATAAACTAATTCCCATGTATCATTCTTTTCAATAGATTCTATTTTATCTTTCATTAGATTAACCTAATATTCTTCCTTAATTACATCTTCAAAATATATAGGATCTTGAGCAATTAAAGAAAAGTTTGTTTGCAAAGATCTATTTTACTTCCTTGAACATAAATCTCATTCAAGATTCTATTTTTTTTCTTTTAATCCTTGATCTCAATTGTGCAAGTGTGGGATTTAAATCATTACTTACTTATGGACTTGAAGATTCTCCATGTTCAACTTGATTTTGTGAATCATCTCCTTATGGACTTCTTGGTGGAGTTCTTGCTTGGTCAATCGCCTAGTCCTCTTAATCCTTTATATCCCCCTCATCATAAGGTATTGTTGTATCACATGTAACTATTTTTCCTATATTTCCATCCACTTCATCATAAGACATTCTTCCTCTTGAAACACAACATCCCTAGTCACAATGACTTTCTCAGTGATAGTGTTAAACAACACATATGCCTTAGATTTGTCATCATAGCTAATAAAAGTCCATTTTTCACTTTTATCATCTAATTTACTTCTATTTTCCTTAAGAAAATGTGCATATGTAATACAACCAAATACTTTGAGATAAGAAATTATATGAATCTTACCACTCTAGGTTTGTTGTAGAATCATACACTACTACATTTGGGCCTAAATTGTGACAATAAGCCATCACAATTGTGATGGCAACTTGTCACCTAAGTGATAGTACCACAAATTGCTCCCATGGGATAGATGTTAGACTTTTTCTATCACAAATTATGACTGCAAGGGTGTCCATTGCAATTGCAATGGATCAAGTTGTCGTAACTTGGAACAAGGCAAGAGTAATAGTTCATCTTCATGCCATCCCAATTACAATAGTAGATCATTGCAATTCCAATGACTTAAGCTTTTAGTCCATTGTCGCAAGTGCAATAGGTATGCGATAATAGTACTGTAGGAGCGATGACTATCTATCATAATAGTCCATCAAAATTGTGACAGGTATGTAAAAATAATGTTGTGGGAGCAATGACTATGTATCAGAACAAGCTGCCACAATTGTGACAACTTGCTCGATTATAAATAAAAATTTGGCTGCAACTATGATGACCTAGGGAAGAAAAAGAGGATGTTCTTGGATGCAACATGTTTCATCATTGGAGAAAGAAGAAGTGCAGCCATTGCAACATGGGACACTAAATTTTATGGAACACTTGGTTGGGGAACTTTTTAGAATAGATGTCTTGTTGAGGAGGACTAAGATGGTCAAATAAGAATGCATGATCACTTGAGGGACATGGGGAGGGACATTGCAACTGGACAATTGCCATACTACCTTTGGTCTCTAAAGTAGGCTATTGAGGTGAAGTTGCACAAATTGCCATATTCTTTTAAGAAGCTAACACTCCTAGAGTATCTTAGTTTAGAAGGGTTTCATAACTATTAAAAACTAATCCAATACAAGGGACTGAGATTTGACACATCTTACAGGTGTCTGTAAATGGCTATTTGTAATAATTTCTCATACACGTGATAATTGATATCAATGTATCTTTTGGGTGAACCCACAATATTGGGTACCACTTTAGGGGGACGAAGGATATTGCAAAACAATGAAAAATTCGCATATAGAATTTTACATATGTTTGCCCGAACATGCCAACTATGTTTGCACGAACATATAAGCATGCTATGTTTGTATTGTTGATATGTTCATGTGAACGTATTTGTGAAGGTGATTTTGCAATTAAAATTCCACTTTTCCGTTTGAGATTTTGATAAATTTGCATTTTTTGTATGTTTGTGCGAACACAAATGATTATAAATGTTCACGTGAACACGTTAAATTAAATTTTTGGCTATCAGATTATTTTTCTCATACGTTTGTGTGAACATTTTTTCACACAAACATCTTAGACAAGTTCGCGCAAACATTGTGTTCGTGTGAACATCTCAAATTACAAATTTTTGGTGTTGTTTTCTGGAGAAAAAATGAAATTGGCTCTTTTGACCCCTAAAATTGAGATTGAATGAACTGCTATTGTAAAATAAAAAATGCCAATTTGTGCTACTCAGAACAAGCTTTCCAACGACTATAATTGTAATGCATATTATATTCATTAAGACTTTCAAATATGAGTTTAACTCATTATAGGTTCATTACTGATTCAACATCAACCGACTTCGACACCTCAGGAAAATTAGTAAATTAGGTTAATTTTTTTTTGAAAAATATGTAGGAACTAGCTTATTGAGATATCTTTCTATTAAAAAAAAAAAAAAGGTTTCTGATAAATTAACTTCAAATTATCTATGTCAAATGGAACGTATGTCTGAATTATGATTTGTGTCACTTCAAAACTTCATATACTATACAATATTCAACCAAAATGAATCAAACCAAATGCATCCTTTGGATGTTGATGTTAGGAATCTAACACAGAAAGAATTACATCATTATCATTTCTAGAAAAAAAAGTTATGTGTCAAATAGACTGTCACTCTTTAAAAATATTGAATTTTATTATGTACCACTTTTGGAAGGAGATGAAAAAATTAACCTAAATAAATTTTTTTTGTTAGATTAAAAAATATGGTTACAAAGTAGGAATAGAGTACTCAAAATCATTAGTTTATGTCATCTTGAAATTATTTATAGTTTTCAAGATATAGTCAGTTGAACGTGACATTTGTTGCAAAAGTATTGATTTCAATGTCAAAATTGGTCAAAAAGTTGAACCCATTATTGTGGGATCACCCATTTATAGCTCTTGCATCTATGTGGATGCACATTTTTGTTATCAAATCAATCTATTTTGGTTATCATTCATATATAATTGTGTATAGGGTTCTATTCTCAAAACTTTAAAGCCATTTGAATTGTAGCAGTTACAATAGCATATTGAACTATGGTCTCCTTCTGCATTGCCTGAAACCAATATATATAAATCGTTATTTGTCATGCAATCATAGGTTAATATTGAGCTTAATTTAGTTTTGAGAATAGTTAAATATTCTCTACTAATCAGGAAAAACCATATGAAGGTGGAAGCTCATTTGCGCCCCCCGCCCCCCTTCCTCTAACATTTAAATTCATCTTTAACACCTAAAATCTATTCATTCATTCCATTAATAAATTCCTTGTTAACATTATACCATTGATTTGATAAACTTGCGAATGCCACTCTGAATCAAGAATACATGTGTAGTTAAGTTCTATATGCATGGACAATAGGTGGAGCTGAAAAAATCCACCACATTTATATTTATTCAATAGGTTTATGCAAACCTCTAACAAAAATACAAACCTATTGGGGTTTTTAAGCTCGACTTGATGTCGTTTGCATATGAATTTAGATTGCATATTGAACTATGGCATCCTTTTGCATTTCTTAAAACCAAGAGATTCACACAGTTAGTTGTCATGCAATCATAAGTTAATATTGAGCTTTACTTGGTTTTGAGAATAGTTTAATATTCTCTACTAATCAGGGCCAACCACATAAAGGTGGAAGCTCATTTGCCCCTCGCCCCCATCACTAACATCCAAATTCCCCATTAACATCTAAAATCTTTAAGAAATGATCAATCTTTAAAGTACAAAAAGTTCCAGACCTGCAAAAGTGACATCATTTTCCCATCTTTTGGTGCATGTGATTTTTATGTCACATCCAAAATAAGATTACGCCACTCTAAATCAAGAATGCATGTATAATTGCATTCTATATGCATGGACAATAGGTGGAGCTGAAGTAATGCAACATGATTACATTTATTTAACAAGTTTATTAAGTTTTTAAAATTATAGACCATCATGTACATTAGAACTCTAGCTGATATAGCCAAGAGAATGTCTTCAACAAGCCTACAAATAGAAAGTGTTGATTTATTTACATGCCGAGGATATTACCCTTGCCTATAAGAGTCAAAGTTATAATGTTTGTGATGGTCTATAACTTAAAATACCTAATTAAAGACCTCTAAGAAAAATACAAACCTATTGCATTTTTTAGGTCCACCTAATGTGATATGCATGAACTGAGATTGCATATTGAACTATGTCATTGCTCGAAACCAAGAAATTCATACAGTTAGTTGTCATGAAATCATAGGTTAATGTTGAGCTTCACTTGGTTTCAGGAATAGTTTAATATTCTCTACTAATCAAGGCCAACCATGTGAAGGTGGAAGCTCATTTGGCCCCAACCCCCCTACCCACTAACATCTAAATTCCTCATTAACATCTATAATCTTAAAGAAAGAAGATCAATATTTAAAGTACCTGGAATGTTCTCATCACCTCCTGCTACTCTTAGAGGAAGTGCATCTTCATTTCTCACAATTCTTTAGTGATTCTTGTAAATCTAACATGGGTACATCTAGGAATTTTCTCATTGCATCCTACATAAAATGTATCCAATATTACAAAATACCCCCAATAAATAATAGTTTAAGTCAAATAAACACATGAAAAATAAGAGAGGAAAAAAGGAATCTACTTACCAATATGTGTTGTCAATGCATCTATGGCCATGCGACTTGTTGTGTGAGTTTTATTGTTTTCCTGTTGTGCTAAGATCTCTTTGTTTATATACATACATACATAGACACACACATATGTGTGTACATATGAATATGTACACATATACATACACATACATATCTATATATGTACATACATACATACATGTACAAAGATCACAACGACATGACAACAAGATGCAGAGATCACAAGGGCATGACAAAGAAATGCAGTGATCACAAGGGTACAATAGCAAAATCATAGATCTCCACTAATTTGCACAATCCATAAGATCTCTCTCTCTCTCTCTCTCTCTCTCTCTCTCTATCTATCTATCTATCTATCTATCTATCTATCTATATATATATATATATATATATATATATATATATATATATATATATATATATATATATATATATATATATATATATATATATATATATACATATACATACATACCTACATAGACACATAGACACACATACATACATAGACACACACACACACACACACACACACACACACATATATATATATACATACATACATAGACACATATATACAATGTATATTTATATACATACATACATATATACATGCACACATATATACATACATATATACATATATACATACATCTGCATATGCAATTTTATCACGTTAGAAAATTGTATTTGATCCTGCTAGCTCAGGACAACTGATTGTTCCTACTTTAATATATTTTTCATAAAATTTCTTGTGAAATCTACCCATATTTTCTAGTCTACATTATTTTTGTGCAGGAGCTTGAGGTAAGTCACTTAGCATGGGTTAAGTGAGTTTTATTCTTTTATTATTTACATTCTAGAATCTGGATGCAGCTGGATCAATTTTTCTATTGTGCCAAGATCTCTTTGTATATATACATGCATAGGCACACACACACATGTGTATGTGTATATATATACACATATATATACATATACATACATATATGTATATAGATACATACATACATACATAATAGTAATATGTGTATTGCATTTGCATTCACTTTATCATTGCTATAAGAGTGTTTCAAGGTTGGGAACCACTTCAAAATCCTTTGCATGGTTTAGAAGTAATGTCATTGTGGTAGAGGCTTATGCAATGGAATGAGCTTTGTGATTATGGCATTTGTACAAAAGAAGAACTTTCTTCTTCAACTCCTTACACTCAACTCTTCACTGAAGTCATTCTTCCACTAGTGAGATTAGTTGTTACAAATTCTTGGGAGTAAAGCTACCCTGAACCTATGCTATGTTTTTTGGAGACATGGGAGAAGTTACTACCAGATTCAGTACCTCGTAACATTCTAGATCATATAGTGATGCCCAAATTAACAATAGTAGTAGATACATGCATTGTTACATCATTGGTTTCCATAGTTGGGCCAGTGTATGGAGCCTTTATATCCAATCATTCTTTATAAATTGGAGAATGTGATTCATGCATGGCATGGAAGTGATGGATCTGCATATGTAATTTTATTACCTTGGAAAACTATATTTGCTCCTACTAGCCAGCAACGATTCATTACTTCTTTTATTGTACCTAATCTAATGATAATTCTACAAGAATTTGGTATCAACCCAGCTAATTAGAAACTAGACCAATTTAATTAGGTTATGGCTTCTTTCTTTCTAAAAATATTTACTAAGATATATTTTTGTAAAATTTCTTGCAAACTCTACTCGTTTTCCTTGGTGTACATTATTTTTGTGTAGAACTACCCATATCATGTGTAGGGACATTAAACTTGGATTAAGTAAGGAAAGCAAGTTGTTGTTGCAAGTAAGAAACAATTTGAGAAATACCAATGATAGTGGAATCAATAGAGGAAATAGGTGGCAATGACACATTTGACACATGAGGAAAAGTGTAAAAACTAGCTAGAATAGAAGGTGCTATAGGTGGGACATTAAGAACCATAGCAGGAGGATTAGGATAAGTGTAAGGAACACTATTGTATGAAGGTTTTGATATACGAAATGAAGCAGGTGTAACACTCATAGGTAGAGAAGAAATAGAAACAATACTTATAGGAGGATTAAATCAGCTCTTGGCTTGCTACTACAACTACCAAGATGAAATGAATAATACTTGTTGCAATCCTTCATCTGACTATGAATTTTCTTTCTTCTTCCTCTACTCTTAATCACAAGATCAAATAATTTTTTTTCAAAGGTAAGAACCTCAACCATAGGTATTTTCTATCTTCAAATTGAAATTCTTAAAAACACATAAGTTCACTACAACATTTGGGATCAAATTGAGACAAAAAATTGCTATGGCAGGGTAATTTGTGGATTTTCATCTATTTTTTTGCAATTTTCCTCGACATTATTGTAATACCAATATTTGTGTCACAATTGTGACACCCACGTGAGTGAGTGAGTGAGTGTGTGTGTGTGTGTATAACATGACATAAATTGAGACAAAAAATTGCTATGGCAGGGTAATTTGTGGATTTTCATCTATTTTTTTGCAATTTTCCTTGACATCATTGTAATACCAATATTTGTGTCATAATTTTGACACCCACGTGAGTGAGTGTGTGTGTGTGTGTGTGTGTATAATATGACATAAATCATTCTCCATTTATTTTGATTGATTGTGGAGAGTGTGGAGAGATCCAAATGAGGGTGAGAGCTTTAAACATTAGTAGAGAGCTATGAGCTCTGAATGTTGGTGGATATTTTATTTTCATGCCCTTTTGATTTTTACATTTCATTGTCGTGCCCTTCTAATCTCTGCATTTCATTGTCATTCCCTTGGTGGAGATCTAGGATTTTGTTTCTTTGCCCTTGTGATTAATGCACTTCATTGTCACGACCTTGTGATCTCTATATTTAATTTTCGTACCCTTTTTATCTCCATGCCCTTTCTCTACAATATCATTTCCCTATCATGCCGTTGTGATCTATGTGCCCTTGCTCTGCGATTTTCTTCAAGGGGAGAAGAGGTACCTATGTAAATGTTCTTTTCTTTTCCTTCTAAACATGTATCTCTTTATATTTCCCCCACCAAGTGATTAGAGAAGCTTTTCTTTATGTATATGTATGTGCATATATACATACATACACACACATGTGTGTGTCGATGTATGTGTGTATGCATATATATAGAGAAGCTTCTCTTTATGTATATGTATGTGTATATATACATACATACACACACATATGTGTGTGTCTATGTATGGATGTATGCACATATATACATATGTTCATACATACATACATATACAAAGATCAAAAGTTACAAGAATGAGATGCAAAGATTGTAAGGCCACATCAATGAAATGCAGTGATCACAAGGGCACCACAATGAAATCCTAGATCTCCATTGGTCTCCACAATCCACAAGATCTCTCTGCATATATATACATGCATACATGTATACATACATATATATACATACACATATACATACATACATACATACATACATATCACCTTGGAAAAGTGTATTTGATCTTGTTAGCTTGCAATAATTGATTGTTCATTTATTGTACCTAACCTGATGATAGTACTGCAATAATTTGTAATGAACTTAGCTAATCAGCAACTAGACCCATTTAATTGGGTTATGGCTTGTTTCTTTCTAAAAATATCTACTATGATATTTTTTGTAAAATTTCTTGCGAACTCTGACCATTTTTCTTGGTTTGTATTATTTTTGTGTAGGATTTTGAGGTAAGTCACTTAACATGGGTTGAGTGAGTTTTATTGTTTTCTTATTTTGATTCTAGAATATGTATATAGCTAGATCAAATTTTTATGTTGTGCTAGGATGTACTAATCACCTTAAAAAAGATCTCTCTTTCTCTCTCTCTCTCTATATATATACTTACATACATATACACATACATATATACATACATACATACATACATATATGCATACATGCATACATACATACATACATACATACATCTGCATATGCAATTTTATCACGTTTAAAATTGTATTTGATCCTACTAGCTAGGATCACTTGATTATTCATTTTATTGTACCTAATCTGATGACAGTGCTATAGGAATTTGTAATTGACCCAGCTAATCAGCAACTAGACCCATTTAGCTAGGTTATGGTTTGTTTCTTTCTAAAAATATCTACTATGATATTCTTGGAATTTACAAGTGGGAAGATTTACTTCTGGGGGGCCGGGGTGGGTGAATCAGAAGTAACTAACTTTAACCTCTTTAAAACCTTTCAACTAAAATCATTCACATGTATCTAATCCATCTAATAAACATGACAGAAAAGACACGTATGAAAATAGATAACACAAGAATTTGGTAACTTATAAACCCTCCAAAATGAGAAGGTAAAACTGGGGTGGGGATGACACCCACAAAGTATCGCTACAACAATATGTAACTGTTTAAAGTTACAAAGTTTGACCACTTCCAATGGTCTTCCCTATAAAATGCCTCTCCTATTAAAGACTTTACACTCTATTAAAAGTGACCCAGTTAAAGGATTTTCAAATATTCACTTGGAATGTTACCCTGTTAAAGGATTTTCAAACATTCACTTGGAATGTTACCCTGTTAAAGGATTTACAATCCTATTAAGGATCTCTAGCATGGCTATTAAGCCAATATGGCTACTAGACCAACCTATCAACATAGGATTTCCATTCCCACAATACAATGGTTAGAAAGTATAGAAGAATATCTTGACATAATGACTTGCAATCCTCAATTGTTGATTTCAGATCCTCATTCTGCTCTGTCTATTCTGATCCTTGCTTGATTTGATATGTGTCTTTTCAAAACTCTAATACTCTATTCTTGATCAATTGAATTCTGCAATGTTGTTGTACTCTGTCTATGTCTTTAAACTCTCCTTTGTAGTTCACTATAAGTCACCCATACACTCTTGCATCCTCATGCATAATGGGATTTCATCCTCCTTTTAAAGACTTCAAAGCCTTAAGGTTAGATATGAATTTATGATCAATATTTAATCTTCATTTTCCGCTCAATTCTTGCACTTTTCCTATTGGTTGCATGCCTTCTCCATTTTTCTTATTGGCTACATGTTGATTGCATAGGTAATATTCATCCTATGTCAGCTCCAAAAATTGGTTACATCTGAGTTTGTGAAGATACAAACTCATATGTTGATTTTGTGTTACTCGACACTTACTAGTTGCTAATGCTCAGCACATATAGGAATTTTGTCTCACTCGGCTCCTATAGTGCCTCTGTTTCTCTATGCATCTATACTTTTCTCAACATCTATAGTGACTCGACATCACTTATCACTTGGCACTTGAACTTTGCTTGACACCTGAAGTTCATGTTGGAAATTTGATTGAAAAGATCATTGTTGAAGATCAAAGAGAGATTGTTGCAAAGAAGGAAGTTGATTAATAAAAAATGTTTTAAATCATTGTTTTTTTCATTGATGTCAAACCTACTATTTGTAGGAATGACAACTGCTTATAAGATCCAAGTACTATCACTTAGTTGATTGATGAAGAGGATATAATTAACAAGATGTAACAAGAGCACCTAAGGGAAACATTGAGTTATGGTTTTTTAATGAAGTACAAAGATTAGTTAAGACAATGGTAAAATGATGTATTGATAGTATACTAGAAGATACAAGTGGTGGCCACACTTAGAAACATTGGAGAAGTAAGTTGTAACAAGGTTGATTGCAAAGCTTAACTAAGTTCATCGATGAGTGTCGAGCAAGCTAGTTCAAGTCGAGAAAATTTTTAGTTGGAGCTGAGCAAATGCAAAATCTAGTGTGTGCCAAGTGAAGTTCAACTGCTAAGTGATATAGAAGGAGCCAAGTAAATAGAAAACTTAGTGGATGCTGAGTGAATCTATAGTAGGTGCCAAGCATCAGTAAAATGTAGTTGATGCTAAGTAACATAGGGTGTGCCAACCACCATAATTTCAATAGTGTCGAGCTATTGCATTATTGAGCACCAAAATTTTAATAGTGCCAAGTTGCTACATTATTTTAAAAGTCAAAGATTTGCCAAATTTGAGCTGACAGAGTTGTTATCTAGAATTTTGTGAACTAGTTGGAGGATAAGGATGATGAGCTGGTAGCACATAATTCTATGTAAACTATTTTTGAGAGAATTCAAGAGGATTCTTCAAGATGTTTCTAGATGAAACAAAATGTGGGTTAGATTTAGTGAATCCTACCTAATCCATTCGAACTAAAATCAAAGGAGGGAAGAATCAAGTAGCAAAAACAATTCCAGACTTCAATTTAAAGAGTCACAGACCAAGAAGAAAGAGTTGATGGTGTGCCAAATTGCAAAGTGGTTGAAGGGTGTTAAGGAGAAGGCATCTAGGAGAAGGAAGTATAGAGCACAAAGACTCTACTTTGATAAGTGGTTAGAGAGAGATGATTGCACTAGTACATTGAGCATGAAGAATCAAGGAGCCAAACCTTGAGAGGAGGACAAGATGTCATAGTTGAAGAGTGATCTGAGATTTGCAAGATAAGTTGTGAATTGTAATTAGGTCAAAACCCCTTATTGTTACTATAGCAATTTTACCAGTTAGGGAAAAAATCCTATGGAATTAGGTTGGTTTAATAGCCATTTGTACATCCTTTAATAGGGTGACATTCCAAGTGAATGTTCTAAAGTCCTCTAACCAGGCTCACTTCTAATAGGGTGGTTAAATCCTTTAACTAGGTTACATTTGACAGTGTGTTGTAGCCTTTAATAGGGCAGGCCTCTCACAGAGCATCACTTTAGAAGAGTGAGAATTGAGTAGCATGTTACTGGTGGTTTTTTCTAAATTAGGTTTCCACCTAAATCACTTTGTTATGTGTTGATTTTCATGTGTTATGCTTGCATGCTGATTTACAGTAACTTGCTAAGTAGGAAAGTTTAAAGCTTGGATGAATGAACAATTTAATAGGACTACTTTACTTAATGAAAAGTTTGAATTGGACATTTTGACCTTGAATATTTGATTCACCCCACCCCCCTCAGTTATTCTAAAGCATTTCTAATAATTAGTATCAAAGCCCTCTGCTGATTTAGTTTAAAGGTACTCAAAGCAGGAAGATCAAAATGTCCAAGAGAGAAGTTCCCAAGCTCAATAAAGATAACTTTGTTGCATGGAAAATTCTAATGAAGCTATACCTTGGATCAATAGGTGACTATGTAAAAATCTCAATTGGAGTGGAACATGTAGACCCAGTTGGACCCCTTTCTGTGGATGACTTGAGCAAAAGGAAGGAGCACAATCAAGCAATGCTAGAGACTGCCTCTGCACTCAGTTATCTTGAATTTGATGACATCAAATGATGTGACACTACATTCAAGATGTGGAAAGACTTAACATATATCTATGAAGGAGATCAGAATGCTCAAAGAGCAAAAAGAGAAAGCCTTAGAGGAAAGTTTGATGACATGATAATGGAGGAAGGAGAAAATGCTACTCTATATGGCTCTAGAATGAAACAGGTGGTAAGTGCAATAAGAATTTTGGGTGGTTAATTGGAAGAAGAGATTATCAATAGAAAATACTTGAGAACCCTTCTCCCTATCTATTCTATTAGAGTTTTAGCCATCCAAGAGCTAAGCTGCGTACAAGGAAACACACTAACCTTTGAAGGAATAGTTGGAAGACTTACTACATCTGAATTGTCTAGCTTTGACAACTATAGACCTTAGAACCTTGAATCTACTTTCAAGGCCAAGTTGACATTAAAAGACACTAAGGAGGTGAAATCAAAGAAGAATAGTAAAAAGGAAAGCATGCATCCAGTAACAACAACACAGATGAAGAAGATGTGGAACAATTGGAAGCACTATTGGCAAGAAGATTTCATAGAGGCAAAGGTAAATTCAGAGGTAAGTTTCCTATTTTTTTAAAAATTGCAATGAAGTAGGTCATATTGCTACAAGGTGTAGAGAGAAGAAAAAATACAAAGAAGTAAACAAGGACAAGAACAAGAGAGAAGATGATAGTAGATATTACAAGGACAAAGGCAAAAGATGCTACATTATTGAAGAAGACTTTGATGAAAATGATGATGAAGTAGTTTATGTGGCCATGAAGGGTGAATCAAATGAAGATGAAGCAAAAAAAATGGTAACTTGTGTGAACAAGAATGACAAGTGGATCATATATAGTGGATGCTCACATCACATGATGGGAAGCAAAAGGAAGTTTATTACCTTTACTCAATATGATGGAAATAGTGTTAGATTTGGAAATGATGCTCCATTCCAAATCAAATGAAAAGGTTCTATCAAACTTATAGAGAAAATTTCATGTGATAATGCATACAATGTTGAAGGATTGAACTACAATTTTCTATGTGTATCACAATTAGGCAATGTAGGTTACAAAGTAGAATTTGGAAACAAATATGCCAAAATCTATGATACTGATGGAAATCCAATAGGAAAAGGTGAACAAACTAGGAGTAAATTGTTTTACCTAGATATGGAGGATGCAATTTGTCTTGTTGTTAGACTTGATGATGTTTGGTTATGGCATAAAACAATGTGTCATGTTAACTTTGACAATTTGATTAGCATCAGAAAAAAGAAGAAAGTCAGAGGTTTTTGCAAGCTGAAGAAACCTGAAAACACAATGTGCAAACAATGGCAACTAGGAAAGATGACTAAATATAGTTTCAAAAGAAAAACGTACACTTCCAAGGAAGTATTAGAGCTAGTCCATACAAACTTATGTGGTCCAATAGAAGTACAAAGCTACCAAGGAGATAGATACATAATGTTATTTGTGGATGACTACTCTATAATGATGACTGTCATGTTCTTGAAGAAAACATATGATGCATTTCAAATGTTCAAGTGGTATTTGGCTAGAGTTGAGAAGGAAATGGGAAAGAGTCTAAAGTGCCTAAGATCAGATAGAGGACATGAGTTTACATCAAAAGAATTTGAAACATTTTGCAATGATTAAGGTATCAAAAGACAAACATCAACACCAAGAACTTCACCTCAGAATGGTATTGCTGAGAGAAGGAATAGATTAATGATAGACTGTACCAAAACATTGTTGCTGGAGAAAAATGTTTCTCTAAAGTATTGGAGATAAGCTATAAGTGCTACTATTTACACCATAAATATAGTTCAAACCAAGAAAGGTACAAATGCAACACCTTTTGAACTATGGTATTGTCACTCACTTAATGTAGAGCATTTCAAAGTATTTGGTTGTAAATGCTATATTCTTAAAGATACTAGAAATAGAAAGTTTGATGCAAAGAGTGATGAAGGCATGTTCCTTGGATACTCCACTAGAAGCAAAGCATATAAGTGTTTGAATACTAATAATAACAAGATTTTGGAAAGTGCAAATGTAAATTTTGATGGGCATGCAGAAGTCCAAGATGATGAATCTAGCAAATAAGAAGATTATAGATCCTTTGTATACCTCTATGAATGAATTCCTATTGAAGATGAAGCTGCCAATCAAGTTGGAAATTAATGACAAATTTTAGTATCGGTCGAGTCTCAACTAGTGAATGCCAAGCTACATTTAGAAGCCAAGTTGCAGAATGAAGAAAATGCACATTCTAACTCTGAAATCAGTATACATGGAAGAGATGATTAAATACTAGAGGGTGAAGTGCAAAATGACTCTAAAATTAAACTACCAAACATGGAAAGAAGGACAGAACCAAGATTAGCTAATTATGTGAGAAGACATCACCTTGCAGAATAAATCATTGGTGACAAGGATGCTAGACCAATGACAAGGAATAGATTGAGGAATGAGACATGTTTGATGAACAAGATTGAACCTAAAATAGTGAAAGATGCACTGCAAGATGATGACTAGTATAAAGCTATGAAAGAAGAGATAGATCAAATTGAGAAGAACAAAACCTAGACCTTAGTTCTTAGACCAGCTAATAAAAATGTGATTGGAACCAAATGGGTGTTTAGGAATAAACTTGATGAGAATGGTGGATAACAAGAAACAAGGCTAGACTAGTCTGCAAAGGTTATGCACAAGGAGTAGATTATGGGGAAAAATTTTCCCTTGTTGCAAGAATGAAAGGAGTAAGAATAGTGCTTGCATATTTTGCTTACAAAGGTTTCAAAGTCTATCAAAAGGATGTAAACTCTTCTTTTTTAAATGGTATGCTAGAAGAGGAAGTCTATATAGAACAACCAGAGGGATTTGATGATGAGAAGAACAAGGATATGGTTTGCAAATTTCTTAGAGCACCCTATGGTTTGAAGCAAGCACATAGAGCATGGTATGAGAGATTGCACAAATATCTTGTGAAGATTGGATTTGAGAGAATAGATGACAACATCAACCTATACATCAAGGCAAAAAAAGATAAATAAATTTTGATATTTGAAATCTTTGTTGATGATATTATATTTGGAGGAAAATATGTTCTATGTAAAGATTTTGTTGATCAAATGAAACATGAGTTTGAGATGTCAATGTTTGGAGAAATCAAATTCTTTGTTGGATTGCAAGTACATCAACCGAAGCATGGCATATTTGTGACCCAATCAAAATATATCAAAGAAATACTCAAGACATTTGGCTTAGAAGATTTAAAACCAGTCAGTACACCAATGGTAATAGGACATAAGTTATCCAAGAATGATGAGTCTGCTGAAGTGAACTAGACAATGTATAGATCAATGATTGGAAAGTTGTAGTATATTGTACATAGTAGACTAGACATTGCATTAGCTGTTGAAATAGTGGTAAGATTTTCTACAAATCCAAGAGAAAATCATCTGATGGCAGTAAAGAGAATGCCGAGTTACCTAAAAGGAATTGATGACTTTGGTTTGTATTATAAGAAAAGTGAAAAATTTGAGCTAAGAGCCTACATTGATGCAGATTGGGGAGGTAACATTGATGATATAAAAAGCACCAGTGAAGAAGCACTTTTCTTAGGTAGAAGGTTGATCAATTGGACCAGTAAAAAGAAAAGTTGTACTCCACAGTTAATAGCAGAAGCTGAATATGTCATAGTTGCTATCAATTACACCAATATTGGAGTTAGTGCAAGAAGTTGGGTCTCAAAAATTTTTGTCAATTGATGTCAAAATTTGAGGCATTTAGAGATTGAATATAAAAAAATTTTAGAAATAAAATTTTTAGTGTTTGGAATCTAGTTTTCGAATATGTAATTTATTTTTTTACCCATATGATAGATTATTTTTCTTGGTATGGATCTTTAAAAACTACTTTTTCAAAATGCCTATTTCAGGACCATACCACGCTTGTGTAGGGACACCATAATTTGACACAAATAAATGAATTTTCACAAATCCTTTTAAAGGGAGTTACCTAATACACGTGAGATTGATGACAATATTTTTCCTTAATTTTCATATTTAATAATTTTATTATTATTAATTATTAATTGGCTATAAAGGTAAATTTTAAAATCCCTTGTGTATGGACATCATAATTTGATCAAAATCTCACTTTTTTCAAAAAGAAAAAATTAACCTCAAAATAATTGTATGTAGATTGATGACATATAAATTAATTTAAGAAAAATTATAAAATAAAAAAGTTATTAAAGTTTTAGTGAATGTCACTTTTTAACGTTTAAGAGATAGTTTTGATTAATAAATAATGAAAAAATAGCAAATAAACTAATAACACTATAAAATTTACATTTTTGGAATTAGAGCATTAAGACCTATAATTAGTTTTTGTTTCATATAAAAATTCAATGGGGACAACTATAAAAAAATTATGACAATCCCAAAAATTGTTGATTAAATGCCTTAGAAAAAAAAAAGGATCATAAAGGCATGGCTTGGTGTGACCAAGCCTATGCCATGCCTTTTCCCAAGGAAAAACCCCATGAAAAAGTCACGTGCCATACCAAATTCTCACTCATGTCTCAAGAATCAGGCACTCGATTTGTAATTCAAAAATTGGGTACCCAATTGCATTTTAACCATTGTAAGAATCGGGTACCTGATTCTTTTAAAATTTGGTACTCGATTTGTAAGCGGGTACCCAACTTTTAAAAATTGGGTACTCAATTTTTAAACAATCGGGTACCTATTTCTTATGTACTCGTTGGGCCCCAAAAGTTGCCCCATAGATCAACTTTCAATGATTGAAACGATTGAATAACAGTTTTGATCTACAACAGTGAATTCTGTCATAGTTATTCTATTTTTTTGTCTTCTTATACAATTTGCCAGCTATTGATTCAAATTCAAAATTGGTACAAGCATGGGATCAAAATAATGTAGAAAGAAGAAAGCAAAGGTTTTGACAAATGAGGAGATTGCAACAAATAAAGAGAATAAAGTATGACATCAACAAGAGAGAAGACAAAGAATTAGAGACTTGAACAATGTTTCAAAGTAGAAAGACTTTGAGGATACCACGATGGATGAAGAGGTCAAAGAAGAGAACCCAATACAAGAAAATTCAGCTGCACATTCTAATCATGCATTCAATATAGGCGTGTCTCCAAACCCTCAAATTTTCTCTCATGATGAAATTGGTGATTTTTTAGAAGCAAGTTACGATTTATATTTTCTTCATGAGAATAAATTTTCAAATGATCATGCACAAAAAACTCCAATTGAAATGCATGCCTTGAAAGAAATACAAAAAAAAATTGAAAATGAGATTCAAATCCCAAATAACAGGGAAAATGAAATGTCAATTGAAAATAAAAATTGCATGAATGTAGACATAGAAACACCAACTACTGAACAAACATGTCAGAATGATAGTAAAGTGTCTAAACATAATTTTCATATTCCTAATGATGTGCTAGATAATCTTGAGGGATTGGTTTCATGGAGACAAATTAGGACACATGCTAATAGATTGTATAGGCAATTTTTTTATAATAAAAAATTTATGTTTCAATGTCAGTTGATGTTGCAACTAATTAAATTATCTAAAATGCAAAAAGTAATGAGAAGGTTGGGAATGTAACCAAAACTCAAGAATAAAAATGAGTCTTCAAAACAAGTTGTATCCACTGTTGCTAGTGCCTTTGATGTTATTGGAAAGAGAAGTCGGTCTAAAAATAAGAATGCAAGACGATGAGCAATAACAATAGCTTTAGTTAGCAAATCAACACCTGACAAAAGATTGTTTAGCAACATCATTGGATAACTTAATGTGAATCGTAAGACTTTAGAAAGAGCTATAAAGAGAAGGGTTAACTTTGAATGTGATCTAGCAAATATTTTATGGACTTCTAGTGGTAGACTCCCAAGATGTGATATGAAACTTACTAGTGAAGTCAAAAGTTTGATTGAAAATTTTTGGCATGATAATACAAGAGTATCATCTAATTCAAGAGATGTTCTTAAATTGAGAATTGGGTCAAGAATACGTGATCCACATCCTACAAACCTTTTGGACATGACTCAAACTGAATTGTTTAGAAAATTTGTAGATGGTATGATATTGAATATTACCATTAGTCAAAGATATTTTGAAAAGTATAAACCATGGTATGTAAGGATTAACAAAGAAAGAATCACATTTTGTTGTAAAACTCATATTCAATTTCGTTGCCATTATGATGTATTTCAACCTATACATGGTACCATGCATAGTAAATAAATTTTTTAGGAATGTGGTATAAAAATACCACCTCAAATTATAAAGGATTTCATATTAGATTTGTTTTGTAAGCCACCTAATGATCAATACTTTCTTTTCAATGCATGTCTTTCTAATACATGTGATATGTGTGACAATCTTTCTTTGTTAGATGAATGTTTGCATGAAAATGCTTTGACTACTCCTAGACAACAATTAGTTGAGGTAAAAAGATTTAAAACTATTGAATATCCATTAAAGGATGGGAAGATTGGAAGAATGTGTGATCTAGTTGTAGATAAAGTTAGTTGTCATGCATTTATGGATGAGTTTAAGAGTGTGATCATACCAAAATATGTTAAACACTCTCAATATGCTAGATGGCTTGATGGAAAATTTTGAATATGTAAGAATACATTTCCAATTGGTACTATACTTTCAGTTGTTGACTTTGTAGAGTACTACACACTTGCACCACAAGAAGAGGTATAGCCACAATATTACAAGTCAGTGCAAGTAATAATTTATGTTCATATAGTTTATATGCATGCACCTGATAGTATAGAGGAGGATTAAAAAATATTGAGAGAGTACCATTTTTATATGAGTGATAATATACTCAATTCATTTGAGTTTGTCCAATATTGTTTCAAGGTCTTTTATGATAATTTAAAAGAGAGACAAATTAAAATGACACAAAATTGGATATGGTTAGATAATTGTACATGACAATTCAAGAATGCTAGAATGTTCTATTGGTTGAGTCGGACACATAGGCAAACTAACATCCAACATGTGTGTAGTTTTTTTGAGGCTAGACATGGTAAATGACAATATGATGGTGTTGGTGCATGCATGAAGAGAGCCCTTAGTAGAGAGCAATTAAAATTTGAGGGAAAAGCTAAATTCAAAAATGCATATGAGATTGTTGAATGGTGTAACAAATATTTATACACCGGATCAAGTGAGCACTCTACAATCAAACTATTTTTCTACCTAGTTGAAGAAAATAATATCCTTTCAAGATATGATTGTGAAACAATTAGTGGATCAGCTAAATGACATTTATTGAGGAGTTCAGATTCTAACACTTCAACTATATGGACTAGGGAGCTTGCTTAGTTTTGTCAATTTTGTCTTGCAGGTGAATGGGAAGAATGCGAGAATATAAAATGGGTTGAAGATTGGCAACAAAAATCATTAGCACCTATTGACAAGCATTTTCAAGATGATATAGTAAATGAAGGCCTAAATGTTACTTTTGCATCAAAAGACTATGATCCTATTTCAGACCTTATAGAACCTGGTATGCACAATTTAATTAGATTTTATTGTGATCTCATGCTTCAATTTATATAATTTGCATATGTACTCATGTGATTAAAGTGTTTTTGTACTTTATCTTATCTTGTAGGACATGTTTATATTGTTATTGCACCTAGTAATAATGATGAATAGACTAAGTGTTGGCTAGCTAGATGTGTGGGACATAAGAAAAAATTGATATGTCATCAAGTAAAGGATGATGGTTTTGAGTATCTAGTTGGGTCTGTTGTTGTTGCTGGCACCTAGCTACATAGATACCTCACAAGAAGAAATGGTTTACCAGCATTTGAAGACTACCAATCTAAAAAGAAGATTTTACACTATTCTCATTTGGTTGTGGCAATGAATATCAAATTAGAAAGATACAAAGGGAGACCCGCCAATAAGGTATTATGGATAATTTCAATGGACGAGCACAAGACAATCATAGATGCATTACAAAAGAGAGAGGATACAGATGGTACAATGGGATGACTACATTTAAATCAAACACATGTAAGTTTTTTCTTTATTGTGTTATTTTTATATATGTACTTATATAATTTAATTACATGTATGTTTGTGTTGTCAATACCAAATTAGAGAACTTATATATATTCCTCTTTTTCAGGTCTCAATTACAATTTATGCAAATTTAAGTGTTAAAGTGGATCGATCATCAACATCTTGTGCAATTCCACATAGTGAGTACATACAAATTACACATATATTTACATAATTCAAATACCTTATATTAATTTATGTGTTTATTAACATGTGTTTTTTTTTTACAATTTTATTTTACAAGACCTCATTTGAAGAGATGTGTTGAACCAATTTTATATTTTGAGTTCACTTCTATATATTTATCATTAACATTGTCTTACATATATTGTGAAATATGTTGTACAAACAAATTTAAAAATAGGAGTTTGCTTCTATTTGAAATTTAAAGGTGTGCACTTGATATTATAAATTAATTGTCAATTTAAGTAATGGCCTCCTATTTTTTTCCGTTACTTTTCATTCAAGCATGTTTAAATTAATGTTTGTTTGAAGTTTCAAATTACTATTGATTGTAATTAAAAACCCTTCACTTGTACATGATAATTTAAAGATCATTACTCATTGTATTGATTATATGCTATTGTTATGTTGATCATTGACATGTATGTTTAACCATGTTAACCATGTTAAGTGAGAGGGAGGGAAGGACGAATAGAGGGAGAGAGAGGGAGGGAGGGATATGGGGAGGGTTATAAGTGCTTATAATTTATCAAAAAGGGGTCCCATTACGACACCTTAGGACAAATTAGCACCTCTTAGGACCCCTTACAACACATTAGTTATTGTAGTCCTAAAAGTAATCTTTTCTAATGTGTCCTAGTACATTCTAATATTTCCAAGACGTTTTGATGGGTCATATGTGGTCATAAGAAACCTTAGGACCCATTATGACTCCTTGGAACCCATTCATACCATTAACACACTTTATGAACCCTTAGAACACATTAATCATCGTAGGATACACTTTAGGGTTGTAATGTGTCCTATTCAATCCTATTTTTTCCTAAGGAGTTTTAGTGGGTCCTAAGTGGTTCTAGGAATCCATGAGATCTAATGTGCCTTAATGAGTCATATGTTCTAAGGGGACATTAGGGATTTTTAGGACCCATTAGTACACATTAGGTCTCATTAGGAGACATTAGGATCCACTCGCGCACATTAGGACCCATTAGCCCCATTAAAACCTCTCATAACACATTAACCATTGCAAGACAAAGTAATGTGTCTTAAGTGGTCCTAATATCTCACAACGGATCACAATTGGTCCTATGTGGTTTGAAAACTCATTAATACTATTTAGGGTGCACATTATGACCATTTAAAACATATTAAAATCCATTAATGCCTCTTAGATAATTTGAAGGGGCATTTAAGATACACTAATGGGTTATAATATGCCCTAATGGGTCCTAATGTGTCTTAAGGGGTTATAATGTGTTTTAAGTGATGCCATGACCTTTTAGGACCTGTTAGGAACCCTTATAATCCATTAGGGGCCATTAGGACTCATAAGAACCAATTATAACCCCTCTGAACACATTCAACATCATATGATGCACTACTATGTCTAAAGGCATTATAATAGTTCCTAAGTGGTTGTAATCTATCCTAATGTTTCCTCTTGGATTTTAAAATATGGTCTTAATATGTAATGAAGGATCATAATTGGTTCTTAGTGGTCCTAGGAAATTTTAGGGTCTATTAGGATCCCTTAGAACACATTAACTATAATAGGACACACAGATGAGATGTTAATGATTCTAATGTATCATAAGGGATCATAATGGATTGTAAGTGGCCCCAAGACCCATTAAAAAACCTTAGAATGTATTAGGACCAATTAGGACACATTAAAACTACCTCAATTGGTTATTTAATTACTTGGGATGTAAGAAAACCTAAGTCAAAGTTAGAAGGAACCATCTAGGTACATAACTTTCCTAGGTACATAATCGTATGAACATACATACATAGCCTTGATGAGAAAATGTGTGCAAGGAAGGGTACAATCAATCATTTCATTAAAAAAACTTCAATCTTTACCTAAATTTTATAAATTTGAATTTTTAGGATGAAAAATATTTATAATAGTAAGTCAAATTTATTTGTATGAATCTCAATGCATAAATTTGATGTGATATTTATCCAATAATCTTTTTGATATCAGTACTAATGCTCTATAAATAGTTAAAATTATTGGTCATGTAGCATTTGAAGCTACAAAATGTGTCATATGTTCATGAATAAAATATGTTGCAACAAAGAAAATTTTTTGAATACTTAAAACATGATGAAACATAATAATATATACTACATGCACTAGCATAATAAGAAGTCGTAAAAAAATAGTGCATGGTCTAACATGTCATAACATGATCTATGAAGTCAAAAAATACATATAATACAATTAACTATCCTAATACAAAGTGTATAACAATAAACAACATGTGTCATGAAAACACAATCTAAAGATGCCACCAAGACCTAATCTATTTGATCAAATGTCCTCTTTACTCCATGTGAAGATGACTCACATGGATCATCCTGTGTAATATGAGCTATCTCATCATGTGGGACACCCTATGAGGTAGATGGATCATCCTTTGTGATGGGAGGAAATGCACTGGGAAAGCTACCAAATGCAATAGTGGTGAGGTCCTATAATTTACAATACACACACTTTTAAAATTTGATAAAGAGCATTTAATGAACTATGTATGTACATAAATCACAATCTTGACCTCAAAAGATGATGTAGGTACCTCCATCTAGCTAAGTCCCATACTCTTAGTGACACTCATGGAAACATAGTCCTAAAATTATGGATACATAAACATTGAGTCATAATTATATATACATAAATAATTACAAAGTACATAAACTAAAAAGTAGATAATTTGTACACTACATTTTGTATACACTATAAAAACATGTATATATATCATACCTGAGTAGTCACCACTATCACAGATGTGTCAACATGTATGCTAGCATGATGATCAAAAGATGGAGTAAAAAATAAACTATATCGAGGCCTATATAGATAAGTATGATCCATCTCCTGTTCGTAAAATCAAAACACATAAAATATATACATGAGTCAAAATTATTTAGATTATAAGTTAATAACAATGTAGATACATAAAAATAGTACAAATTATTTGTCCTTGTTCAAAAGTTCATACCATATGTATTTGAGGGTATGGTTAAGTGGTAATTGGATTAGGACCTCTACTAACATCAAATTGTGTAGCATCAGACAATCCCTACAAAACTAGATAAAAAGAACATATGAGCACATGTTACTAAATTCATGTTTGAATATACATTTGTGTAGTGTAATTCAAAGTGCATACCATATGAGGGACACCAACATCTATAGGTCTCAAAAAAAGACTATACTGCCTCCTAGGAGGAATAGTATCATCCATCCTCTATTATTGACAAAGTCCAAATTAATGTGGTTAATACAATTACACATGTATGTAAAACGTAAATAGTTATGTACTTTATATTTAAATTCTAATTAAAATTTTACCTGTTTCTCTTGACTATCTCTGGGCTCTCCTTGCATGAGGTCAACAAATGATGACACATCAATCTCATCACTACCATCATTGTGGGTAGCATATATGTCATCATCAAAATCAGCACCCTCAACATAATGGTCATCACGCACTACATCAACATTGCTCTTGTGACCTTTGCATATGCCTCCATAGCTAGTACAAATATGTCTAAGTGGATGAGCATGTGTCGCTTGCATCCATTCCCATAGTAAATTTACTAAAAGGACACTAAAAGAGGTAAGAGCAAATGAAACTGCTTGATGATGGTGTGGAGCTAGTACAACGGGTGCAAGAAGAGGTACAAGGGGTTGAGGTCACCTATAGTTTCTCTCTCTATCACTCATCTTTTCCCTAGGCCTATCCTGAGGCATCCCTCCACCAACCCTCTGAAATGATCTAATATCAAAATAATTTTGTTTCAAACCCAATTCAAACTTAGCCCATAGCTTCCTAAAGAAGTACATGGGCACCTTCATGATTAGTGTGTGGTGGATGGTCAAATACCATCCACCACCACTCCCAAAAGTGTCCTACTATGCGTGGATGTATGCACCATCAAATAGAAATATGAGGCTTCTTCTCATTAATCTCCTCACCCATCTTAGGGTTTACAAAATAGCTCTTAAAATTTCCTTTACCTATTTTGAGGTTATGGACCTCTCTGTATGATAAGCCATTAGAATAGAAGGCACACATGTTTTTCCTCCATAATCTTAATGAATCAACCTCACAATCTAGATGTTGTATGGAGTGAATGACACCTTGCATGCTATCTGCAAGGTGTAGTAAGTGAGGAGGGGGGTGTGCCTTGTTTCTGATAGCCTGAATATCTCACATGAGGTCATTAAGGTTATGCCTCATGCTCTCTCATAGATCATCTATAGTGGGTGGTGGAGGAGGATTAGGTGGTCATGGAGGTGGAGGTGGAGGTGGAGATGGAGGGGATGGATGCGGGGGTGGGGGATGGGGAGGGGGTGGTAGTGGGTCCATCAAATATAATCTACGTATATGTTTAAACAACAAAAAAAATTACAAAATTACTATTTAATAAAATTTAAATCTAAAATATCAATTATATAAATGTGCAGATCTTTAAAAGCATATCAATTAAATAAATAAAGTTAAACACTTAAGTAAACTTTAATGTTAAGGCCAATTGAATATTATACAAAATTTGAGTCTAATCATAAAATTATACTCCAAAAGACTATATTAATAAATCAACTATATAAATCTGGTTTTAATGCTAGATAAGAACTTGTTTTTGTCTATGCAAGTTGAAGGGAACATGTTTTTGATATTAAGGAAAGGGATGTGAAAGTGCCCAATAGTTTAACCATTGTTTTGTTAGATTGTGATCTAGATCCTAAATGGAATTTCTTTATGAAATATATTGTAGTGATTTTTTTATTATTAATATTTTATATTGAATGCTAGAGTAGTTATATTCCTATTCTATTTAGTTTTTGAAGTGTTGTTGAAAAAAAAGTTACAGTTATATGTTTCTGTCCTAGGCCCCTAACTAACCTTATAGAAAGGGAAAATATATTTTGGTACTCCTATAAGATTTGTTATTGAACACAATTTCTGCATTTATTTGGCCCACTAAACTTGTGAGGAAATGCACAAAATCATTAATAAATATAAGAATAAGATGAGATAAAAATGAGGATAATTAAGATTATGGAAGGAATGTATGAAGAAATTGGCAGGGGGACTAAGAATGCAACTTCTAATGTGTTGTTTGTTCTAGGGTTGTTTGCCTCAAAATTGTTTCCGTTTTCTATATTCAAGTAGCTAGATCAATTTTTATGTAAACTTATTTTGTGACATTGGGGGATTGTATTCTCATTATGGATTATATGTTCATCTCAAGATCAAACAAATTTAATATTATGGCAAGGTTATGGTTTAGAATTTTGTTATGTTTAGGGTTTTCATGATGGCTAAGCTTAAGATTATTATAATGATTATGACTAATGTTAGGGTTTACCTACGATTATAGTTTTTTAGTTAGAATTATATTTAGGTTTCAGATATTTATTATGTTTCTATTGTTTAAAGGATATATAATAGATGGCATTAAGATGAGATTTAATGTTACAGTTAGAATGAAATCTTAGAGATAGAATTATGATTTTTTTAATATTTATGATTATAGTTCATCCTAAATATTATCCGCTAATGCAAACTATAAGTCTAGATCCTAATTCTAATACATGAACCCTATCCCTAACCATACTAATCCTAATTCTTATCATTATCCTAATTCTAATCATATTACTTAAACTTAAATTATCTTCTTTAGTAATTTAAATCTTAACTTATCATTTAACAATTTTTATGAATTTTTAGCTAATAGAACTTTTCTTCCCTCTAAATCTCTATGTTGGAATGTGTTATATTAATTTCATTTTCTAATTATGACCAAAGTCTTTTTACTATTAGAAAACTTTGTATTATATTAATCGCATCTTTTTATAATTACTTTTGGATGCTTACTTGTCTTCAACCTGCGAACTACTCTTGGCTCATCCAAACATTAGCCTCAGTAGTTTCAATGATTAAAATAAATTATGTTTTCTTAATTCTGATTTGTAGGTGGAATCAACTTCACAAATTATCATTTTTCTTAAGGTGTTTTAATGCGTTGTTGGATATAAACCTTAATTATAAACCTTAATCATAAATCTTAATTATAAACCTTAATTATAAACCTTAATCATAAATCTTAAATATACACCTTAATTATAAATTATAATACTTATCCTATTTATATTCTAGAATTGAATACAAATCCTAATACTAGATCCTAATCTTAAATGTTAAATGTTAAACTAGGGGATTGTATTCTCATTATGGATTATATATTCATCTCAGGATCAAACAAAGTTAAGATTATGGAAAGGTTATGGTTTAGAGTTTTGTTATGTTTAGGGTTTTCATGATGGCTAAGCTTAAGATTATTATAATGATTATGACTAATTTTAGGATTTACCTAGGATTACAGTTTACTAGTTAGAATTATATTTAGGTTTCAGATATTTATTATGGTGCTATTGTTTAAAGGATATATAAGGGTATGTGCAAGATCATGGTGTACCAAACTATGGCCTTAAGTGGCAGTGAAAAATCAGCAAATCAGGTTTATGTCAACCTGACACATAATTTTGAAGTGGTTATGGACTTTATATCAAAAAGTTGTAAGAAAATAATTTGTAGAAAATTGAATGTAGTTTCTAAACTACTAGGCCTTATCAAGATAAAAAAATAATTGATGGGTCAAAAGTTTGAATTTTAATGCAGTACTAAGAAAATTTCAGGGTGAAAATAAAAAGTAGGTGTATGTCTGACCATCTTAATCAAAATCAAATCATAATTTTTTTTAATATAATTATAGATATGAAAACTAGACTCATGCCCGGATGTGACACATATTTTTTGATATTTTTATTCCAAATAAATAATTAAATATGAATTTTCTACCAAAACTTTTTCAGATTAAAAAAAGTCCCGTGTCTGACCACCCTAACTAATAGAAAATTTGATCAAATTTTTCTTTTTTTGTTTTTTTCTTATACTAGGTGAAGTATAGAATGTGACGCAACTTTTAGATTTAAAAAATGTTATACCGTTTGAAAGTTATAGCTATTTTTCATTCAGTATGTCAATCAGCACTTTACAATAATCTTCATTGATAATTAACTAATAAATACTTATCAAACTCAGAATTTGACAGAAATTATATTGATGGAATCTAGAGAGCGATATTAAAAAACCCATTTTGTTTCATTCAATTTTGATCAAAATAACATTGTCAGACGGCTACCCGAAGTCTAAGTATCTCAAAAACTCTCTATAAACACGTCTTTGGGGTTGACCGGGTAGGCTTGGTAAATACCAAGCCTGATCGGATATCCGATTCAAAATCGGATATCTGATTTCAAATCGGATATCCGATTTGACATTGGATATTCGATATGGCTCGGTAGTCAAATTCCAAAAATCTTCAAATTTTGGAGGGAAATTTGATTTAAACGTTCTAGTTTTTTATTTTTAAATTATTTCACTTATATTAATATGTAAAGGCATATTCTAATATATTATATATATATAATAACGTAATGTAAACATACAAGATATAATCTAGTAATATATAATAATATCTTATGTTAATCTTATTACAATCTATAAATATAATATATATTATTATTATTTTTACTAAATATAATAACGTAATTTATATATATATATATATATAATACGTATTATATATTATTATATTAATATATATGTTATTAATATATACAGTAACGTAATATTTTCATTAAATGTAATATGTATTATATATTATTATATTAATATGTATAATAATATAATATTTATATAACAACGTAATATTTTTATTAAATATAATATATATTATAAATATTATTATATTAATATGTATGTTATTAATATATTTACATAATAACGCAATATTTTCATTAAATATAATAATGTAATATGTAAATGTATATATATATATATATATATATATATATATATATATATATATATATATATATATATATATATTGATATGTATATTATTAATATATATGTATATTATTAATATGTATATTATTAATATATAAGAGTCAAAAGGGGTCATAGGGTGACCTATAACCCTCTTTGACCCATTAAACGATGATATATGTCTCTAGGGGTCCTAGGAACCCTAGGGACATATGTCGTCCTTTAATGGGTCAAAGGGGGTCCCTTTGACCCATTAAATGATGACATATGTCCCTAGGACCCCCAGGGACATAGCCGAATCGTTCATATCGGTCAAAGGGGGTCATAGGGTGACCTATGACCCCCTTTGACCCATTAAACGACGACATATGTCTCTAGGGGTCCTAGGACCCCTAGGGACATATTCGAATGGGTACTATGGGTCAAAGGGGGTCCCATTAAACAATGACATATGTCCCTAGGGGTCCTAGGACCCCTAGGGACATAGTCGAATCGTTCATATGAAGATTCAACTATGTACCCCCAAGGACTTAGTCGAATCATTCATATCGGTCAAAGGGGGTCATAAGGTGACCTATGACCCCCTTTGACCCATTAAACGATGACATATGTCCCTAGGGGTCCTAGGACCTCTAGGGACATATTCAAATGGGTAATATGGGTCAAAGTGGGTCATAGGGTGACCTATGACCCTCTTTGACCCATTAAATGATGACATATGTCCCTAGGGGTCCTAGGAACCCTAGGGACATATTCCAATCGTTCATATGGGTCAAAGGGGGTCATAGGGTGACCTATGACCCTCTTTGACGCATTAAAAAACAATATATGTCTCTAGGGGTCCTAGGACCCCTAGGGACATATTCGAATAGGTAATATGGGTCAAAGGAGGTCATAGGTTGACCTATGACCCTCTCTAACTCATTAAACGATGACATATTTCTCCAGGGGTCCTTGGACCCCTAGGGACATATTCGAATTGTTCATATAGGTCAAAGGGGGTCATAGGGTGACCTATGACCTCCTTTGACCCATTAAACGATGACATATATCCCTAGGGGTCCTAAGACCCCTAAGGACATATTCGAATGGGTAATATGGGTCAAATGGGGTCATAGGGTAACCTATGACCCTCTTTGACCCATTAAACGATGACATATGTCCCTAGGGGTCCTCAGACCCCTAGGGACATATTCGAATCGTTCATATGGGTCAAAGAGGGTCATAGGGTGACCTATGACCCTCTTTGACCCATTAAACGACGACATATGTCCCTAGGGGTCCTCGGAACCCTAGGGACGTATTTGAATCGTTCATATGGGTCAAAGGGGGTCATAGGGTGACCTATGACCCTCTTTGACCCATTAAACGATGACATATGTCCCTAGGGGTCCTAGGGCCCCTAGGGACATATTCGAATCGTACATATGGGTCAAAGGGGATCATAGGATGACCTATGACCCCCTTTGACCCATTAAACAACGACATATGTCTCTAGGGGTCCTAGGACCCCTAGGGACATATTCAAATGGGTATTATGGGTCAAAGGGGGTCATAGGGTGACCTATGACCCTCTTTGACCCATTAAACGATGACATATGTCCCTAGGGATCCTTGGACCCCAAGAGACATATTCGAATGGGTAATATGGGTCAAAGGGAGTCATAGGGTGACCTATGACCCTCTTTGAACCATTAAACGACGATATATATCCCTAGGGGTCCTAGGACCCTAGGGACATATTCAAATTGTTCATATGGGTCAAACGGGGTCATAGGGTGACCTATGACCCCCTTTGACCCATTAAACGATGACATATGTCCCTAGGGGTCCTAGGACCCCTAGGAACATATTCGAATGGGTAATATGGGTCAAATGGGGTCATAGGGTAACCTATGACCCTATTTGACCCATTAAACGATGACATATGTCTTAAGAGGTCCTAGGACCCCTAGAGACATATTTGAATCGTTCATATGGGTCATAGGGTGACCTATGACCCCCTTTGACCCATTAAACGATGACATAGGTCACTAGGGGTCTTAGGACCCCTATGGAAATATTCGAATGGGTAATATGGGTCAAATGGGGTCACAGGGTAACCTATGACCCTCTTTGACCCATTAAATGACGACATATGTCTCTAGGGGTCTTAGGACCCCTAGAGACATATTCGAATCATTCATATGGGTGAAAGGGGGTCAAAGGGTGACCTATGACCCTCTTGACCCATTAAACGATGATATATGTCTCTAGGGGTCCTCAGACCCCTAGGGATATATTCGAATGGGTAATATGGGTCAAAGGGGGTCATAGGGTGACCTATGACTCTCTTTGACCCATTAAATGACGACATATGTCCCTAAGGGTCCTAGGACCCCTAGGGACATATTTGAATGGGTAATATGGGTCAAATGGGGTCATAGGGTAACCTATGACACTCTTTGAGCCATTAAACAATGACATATGTCTTTAGGGGTTCTAGGACACCTAGGGACATATTCGAATCATTCATATGGGTCAAAGGTGGTCATAGGGTGACCTATGACCCTCTTGACGCATTAAACGATGATATATGTCTCTAGGGGTCCTAGGACCCCTAGGGACATATTCGAATGGGTAATATGGGTCAAAGGGGGTCATAGGGTGACCTATGACCCTCTTTGACCCATTAAATGATGACATATGTCCCTAGGGGTCCTCGGACCCCAAGAGACATATTCGAATGGGTAATATGGGTCAAATAGGGTCATAGGGTGACCTATGACCCTCTTTGACCCATTAAACGAGGACATAAGTCCTTAGGGGGCCTAGGACCCTAGGGACATATTCCAATCGTTCATATGGATCAAAGGGGGTCATAGGGTGACCTATGACCCTCTTTGACCCATTAAACGACAACATATGTCCCTAGCGGTCCTAGGACCCCTAGGGACATATTTGAATCGTTCATATGAGTCAAAGGGGGTCATAGGGTGACCTATGACATCCTTTGATGCATTAAACAACGACATATGTCCCTAGGGGTCCTAGGGGTCCTAGGACCCCTAGGGACATATTCGAATTGGTAATATGGGTCAAATGGGGTCATGGAGTAACCTATGACCCTCTTTGACTCTTTAAATGATGACATATGTCTTTAGGGGTCCTAGGACCCCTAGGGACATATTCGAATCGTACATATGGGTCAAAGGGTGTCATAGGGTGACCTATGACTCTCTTTGACCCATTAAATGATGATATATGTCACTAGGGGTCCTAGGACCCCTAGGGACATATTCAAATGGGTAATATGGGTCAAAGGGGGTCATAGGGTGACCTATGACCCTCTCTGACCCATTAAACGACGAGATATGTCGCTAGGGGTCCTAGGACCCCTAGGGACATATTCGAATGGGTAATATGTGTCAAAGGGGGTCATAGGGTAACCTATGACCCCCTTTGACCCATTAAACGACGACATAAGTCTCTAGGGGTCGTAGGACCCCTAGGGACATATTCTAATGGGTATTATGGGTCAAAGGGGGTCATAGGGTGACCTATGACCCTCTTTGACCCATTAAACGACGACATATGTTCCTAGGGGTCTTTGGACCCCAAGGGACATATTCGAATGGGTAATATGGGTCCAATGGGGTCATAGAGTGACCTATGAACCTCTTTGACCCATTAAATGATGACATATGTCCCTAGGGGTCCTAGGACCTCTAGGGACATATTCGAATGGGTAATATGGGTCAAAGGGGGTTATAGGGTGACCTATGACCCTCTTTGACCCATTAAACGACGACATATTCCAATCGTTCATATGGGTCAAAGGGGATCATAGGGTGACCTATGACCCTCTTTGACCCATTAAACGACGATATATGTCTCTAGGGGTCCTAGGACCCTTAGGGACATATTCGAATGGGTAATATGGGTCAAAGGGGGTCATAGGGTGACCTATGACCCTTTCTGACTGATTAAACGACGACATATTTCTCTAGGGTTCCTTGGACCCCTAGGGACATATTCGATTTGTTCATATGGGTCAAAGGGGATCATAGGGTGACCTATGACCCCCTTTGACCCATTAAATGACGACATATGTCCCTCGGGGTCCTAGGACCCCTAGGGACATATTCGAATGGGTAATATGGGTCAAATGGGGTCATAGGGTAACCTATGACCCTCTTTGACCCATTAAACGACGACATATGTCCCTAGGGGTCCTCGGACCCCTAGGGACATATTCGAATCGTTCATATGGGTCAAAGGGGGTCATAGGGTGACCTATGACCCTCTTTGACCCATTAAATGATGACATATGTCCCTAGGGGTCTTAGGACCCCTAGGGACATATTCGAATCGTACATATGGGTCAAAGGTGGTCATAGAGTGACCTATGACCCCCTTTGACCCATTAAACGATGACATATGTTTCTAGGGGTCCTAGGACCCCTAGGGACATATTCGAATGGGTATTATGGGTCAAAGGGGGTCATAGGGTGACCTATGACCCTCTTTGACCCATTAAACGACGACATATGTCCCTAGGGGTCCTTAGACCCCAAGAGACATATTCGAATGGGTAATGGGTCAAAGGGGGTCATAGGGAGACCTATGACCCTCTTTGACCCATTAAACGATGACATATGTCCCTAGGGGTCCTAGGACCCTAGGGACATATTCGAATTGTTCATATAATATAACATATATATTACATTTTATATATTTTTATATTATATTTTATATTTATTATATTAATTTACTATAAATTACAATATAAAATATTATTATTATACTATATTATTATAATTTATAATATATTATACTTTTTAATTATATATTATATTATAAGATATTACTTTTCATTATTATATTATATTATATATATATTATATTATATTACTATATATTATAATATATGTAATATTATATTATATTATTATAATATAATATGTTATTATAATATTATTATTATAGTATAATAATTATTATAATAATATTATTATTATAATATAATAGTATGATATATTATTTAATAATATTATTATTATTTTATATCAATAATAATATATTTAAATAATATATCATACTATTATATGATTTTAATTATTAGTCGGATATTGGATTTAAAATCGGATATCCGATATGATATCGGATATCTGATAAGGCTCGGCTTAACCTTCCAGGTTTGGTTCCTGGATAGGTAAAAAAAAGTCAGAGCGGATTTTGAAGCGCTTTTAGGCGTCTTCAAACTCTCTTTTTTTCACATCACCACTTTTTGGCAAACCATGATCCTGCACATACCCATAATAGATGGCATTAGGATGAGAGTTAATGTTACAATTAGAATGAAAGCTTAGAGATAGAATTATGATTTTTTTTATATTTATGATTATAGTTCATCCTAAATATTATCTGCTAATGCAAACTATAAGTGTAAATCCTAATTCTAATACATGGACCCTATCCCTAACCATAATAATCCTAATTCTAATCATAATACTTAAACTTATAATTAATGTCGATAGGCATTCTACAGTGGCAAAATGGGTGAAGTGGGAAGGTGCGAGTGTGTTAATGTTAACATTTACTTTCTAGGTTAAATTTGACAACCATCTACATATCAAGATCGTAATATTTATTATAAATATGGTATATTATTTTTTTAAAGTTTAATAAATGGTCCGTAAAATATTTTAAAATTATAAGTTAAGAAATATAAATAATCATTAAAAAAATTTAAAAAACTTAAGTGTGTGCAAAAAAGAGGCAAAATATAAAAAATTAAGTGCAAAAAAAGAATGGAAATAAAAATATTTTTAGATGTGGTAAATTAAAATTTAATCATGCTTATAGTGGATATCTATCAGCATTTCTTTAGATAGATTTATTTAAGCTATCTATACTAGTTTATCTTCTTTACTAATTTAAATCTTAACTATTATTTATGTTAAATGTTAAATGTTAAATCTTAACTGTTAAATGTTAAATGTTAAACCCTAACCTTATATGTAAATCATAGTTAAGGTCAAGATTAGGGTTTATCATTTAAGCTTAATATTTCTATTTAGAATTAGGAGAAGGGCTTAGCACTTATTATTACTTTTAGGATAAAGGTTTAGCATTTAGGATGACTTAGTTAGGCCAAGGGTTAATAATTTAGGATAAAGGTTTAGGATAAGGGTTAGACTTGAGATTAGAATTTAAAACTTAATATCAAGGTTTAATATTTTGTATTAGGTGCATGTTTTACCATTTAAATTTAAATTTTTGCATTTATAATTAGGGATGAGATTATAATATCATTGACAACTATAGTTTAGTATTTGAAGAATTTAGATTTTTTCATTTTAAATTATCATTTACTTTAACTTAGGGTTATTGCTTAGGAATGGATCTAATATTTAGTATTTAATACTTTAGATTTATGTAAATCTTTTGGGATTAGGGTTAGCATTTTAATAAAAGTTAGAGATAGTATAAGGGTTAGGATTTAGAGATAGGGTTAGGATTAGGAATTTATTAATGTTTAAGATAAGGGTTAAGCATTTAGGGTAATATTTTATCATTTAAGGTTAGGATTATGGTTTGACATTTATAATTAGTACTTGGTTCTTAGGATACTTATTTAGTTATTTATATTAGGGTGTAGGTTTTAGCAAGTAAGATTATGGTTAGGATGACAGTAAGGGTTATGATTAGAGTTTTGGTTAAACTTGGGATTATAGTTAATCCTAAATGTTTTCCCTTAATCCAAAACTATTAGTGTAAATCCTATGCATGATACTTGAACCCTAACCCTAACCATAATAATAACCTTGATGTAAAGTCTAGCCAAGGGATGCAAAGAACTAACCAAAAGTTTTACTAAGAAAGCAATAACATGTACAATAATTTACATAAAAAACATAAGAGATTACATTCCTTAACGATACCTTAATGAGCATATTTACATTTCATTTTAAAATAATTATAAGTACTAGAAGTAAAATAAATAACACATCCACCTGAAAGAATAGCTACAAAGTTCAATCCATTAAAATAATATACATTTGTTTCGAATGCCACTTGCCAAATTAATTTAGAATGCACAATCATCCATTGTACATGTCACAGGGTACGAAAGGCTGAAAGAATATACATTTATAAAATAGTTTGCATCATCCATTTGTGATCCATGAAACAAAGTACAATACAATAAGTAAAATCATTAAATATTAAGTTTTGTGTTTGGATCCCTTGGTGGGGTGTTAAGTGATTAAATACTTAGTTATATGTTTAGGGTTTTATGGTATAGTTATATGGTTAGGTTAAGGTTAAAGACAAGTAAGAATATAATTAGTTTTATGGTTTACAAACTAATCTTTAATTAATCACTAGTTATTTGAAATCAATATTTATTTGTAATTACATGTTTAAACAATGAATTTAAATCTATAATCTAATCATTCAACATTGTAATTTACATATTAAATACATTTCAAAACATCTAAAATAACAATTTTTAGATGAACATCTATGAAACTATTTTTTAATTAACACATACAATAATCTAAAGATAATACTCATTAACAATAAAAATTTACAATTTTATGTATATTAAAACTGAAAAAATAATAATAAATTGATGGTATATAAAACGTAAAATTGAAAATAATTAAGTAAAATAGTACAAAACATAATAAAATACCTGGTATGTTGAAAAATAGTAGTAGAGGGTAGTTGGTAGAGGTCAAAAATGGGCTCCTATTTTCTAAATGATGAAAATGACACTCAAATCGGCTAAAAAGGGGATATTTGTATATTTTTGAAATTGGGTACTTGATTTGTAAAATATCAGGTGCTCGATTTTTAGGTAGTTTAGGCACCTGATCCGATTTTCAAAAATTGAGTACCAAGTTTTGAATTGCAGTTTGGGTACTAGAAGAAATTTTTTAGAAACGAGTACCTAATTCTAAGAAAATCGGGTACCCATTTCTAAGAGGTCCAATTCCACGGATTTGACTTCCATAGAATTGTGACCCAACTTTGTGCTTATACCCATTGTATGTATCAAGCATTTGTTGCAAGGTATGAAGGAAGAAGTAAATGAGATTGTGATACTTTATTGTGATAATACAAGTGCCATCAACATATTAAAGAAACCTGTGATACATGCCAAAACTAAGCATATTACAATCAAGTATCACTATGTAAGATAATTGGTGGAAGATAAGCAAGTGAGAATGGAATATGTTAGTTCAATGGAATAGATTGCTGACATCTTTACAAAAGCTTTACCTAAAGATGCTTTTGAATATCTCATAGGTAAGTTAGGGGTAATACCCCTAGCCAAGGCTACTTAAGAAACAACAAGGATTGTCCTGCATCAAATGAGTGGATTGAAATATTATAAATTGATGTAGAGGATACTTACTTTAGGATTCATTCCTAAAGTAATAAAAGTGCAGAAATTACAAATTAGTCACAAGCAAGGTGACAAAGGGATAAATTGAAGTAACCTACAAATGCTACACTTGCATGATAAGATGCTAAGATAATATGTCTTTGGCATTGTTGTCAAAGAGGGAGAAATAGTAGAAACTAATCAATAGACAAAGAGGGAGAGATATCAACAGCATTAAATTGGATAAAGAATAAAGAAGTAGAGGGAGAAGTGAGGAGAACTGATCAATAGTAGAAGATGAAGCAACTGTAAGAAGGAAGAAAGGAAAGAAAAAGGATATAACAACTAAGAGGGAGAAGCAGAAGTAAAGTAATCTAGATACAGATCACAAAGGGAGAAGTGAAAACTGATGGCAACACATGATGGTAACACATTTTCTTTTGGCATTTGACTTACTGTTTTAACCTAGTTAGCATTTTGAGGACTTGGTTGAATATTTTGGTCTAATGGTGGATAGGTTTGGTTTGCCATGAATGCCAAAGAGGGAGATTGTTGGAAATCTAATTGAAAAGATCATTTTTGAAGATCAAAGAGAGAGATTGTTGCAAAGAAGGAAGTTGATTGATAAAGAAGGTTTTAAATCATTGTTTTTGTCATTGATGTCAAACTTGCTATTTTTAGGAATGACAACTACTTATAAGATCCAAGTACTATCACTCAGTTGATTGATGAAGAGGATTTAATTAGTAAGATGTAACAAGAGCACCTAAGGGAAAGGTTGAGTTATGGTTTTGTAATGAAGTACAAGGATTAGTTAAGACAATGGTAAAATGATGTATTGATAGTATATTGGAAAATAAAAGTGGTGGCCACACTTAGAAACATTGGAGAAGTAAGTTGTAACAAGGTTGACTACAAAGCTTAACTAAGTTCATCAGTGAGTGCTAAGCAAGCTAGTTTAAGCCAAGCAAATTTTTAGTTGGAGCTGAGAAAATTTAAAATCTAGTTTGTGCCAAGTGAAGTTTAAGTGCTGAGTGAAGTTTAAGTGCCAAGTGATATAGAAGGAGCCAAATAAACATAAAAGTTAGTGGATGTTGAGTGAATCCATAGTAGGTGTTGAGCATTAGTAAAATGTAGTTGATGTAAAGTAACATAGCATGTGCCAAGCACCAGAATTTCAATAGTGCCGAGTTGCCTCATTATTGAGAATCAAAATTTCAATAGTGCCAAGTTGCTGCATTATTTCAAAACTTGGAGATTCACTAGGTTTGAGTTGGCAGAGTTGTTACCTAGAATTTTGTAAACTAGTTGGAGGATAAGGATGATGAGCTGGTGGCATAAAATTGTATGTAAACCATTTTTGAGTGAATTCAAGAGGATTCTTCAAGATGTTTCTAGATGAAACAGAATGTGGGTTAGATTCAATGAATCCTACCTAATCCATTCAAACCAAAATCAAAGGAGGGAAGAATCAAGTAGGAAAACAAATTCTAGACTTCTATTTAAGAGTCGTAGACCAAGAAGCAAGGGCTCCTAGTGTGCCAAATTACAAAGTGGTTGAAGGGTGTCAAGGAGAAGGCATCTAGGAGAAGGAAGTATACAACACACCGAATTTGCTTTGATAAGTGGTTAGAGAGAGATGATTGCACTGGTACATTGAGCATGAAGACTCAGTGAGACAAAGCATGAGAGGAGGACAAGTTGTTAGAGCTAAAGAGTGATATGAGATTTGCAAGATAAGTTGTGAATTGTAATTAGGTCAAAACCCCTTATTGTTACTCTCTAGAAATTGTATCAGTTAGGACAAAAATCCTATGGACTTAGGTTGGTTTAATAGCCATTTGTAAATCCTTTAATAGGGTGACATTCCAAGTGAATTTTCTAAAGTCCTCTAACCAGGCCCAGTTCTAATAGGGTTGTTAAATCCTTTAACTAGGTCACATTTAACAGTGTGTTGTAGCCTTCAATAGGGCAAGCCTTTCACAGGGCATCACTTCGGGAGAGTGAGAATTGAGTAGCATGTTACTGGTGGTTTTTTTGAAATTGAGTTTCCACCTAAATTGCTATGTTATGTGTTGATTTTCATGTGTTATGCTTGCATGTTGATTTATAGTAACTTATGAAGTAGAAAAGTTTAAAGCTTGGATGAATGAACAGTTTAATAGGACTACTTTACTTGATGAAAAGTTTGAATTGGACATTTGGACCTTGAATAATTGATTCACCCCCACTCTAAGTTATTCTAAAGAATTTCTAACAATTCACTCGACACCTATTGAATCTCTGTCTCAACACACACTATAGCTCGGCTTCTGTATTATACTTGGCATCATCTTGAGAATTTAGTTAAATGTGTTGACACTCAAATGTCAAAACCAATATGAGACCAACATATATGTTTTTTGTAAAATTTCTTGTGAACTTTTCCCATTTTTCCTAGTCTACATTATTTTGTGTAGGATTTTGAGGTAAGTTGCTTAGCACAGGTTGAGAGATTTTTATTCTTTTCTTATTTAGATTCTACAATATGAATGTAGTAGGGTCATTTTTTTGTTTTTCTAAGATGTAATAAGAACATTTTAAAAGATCTCTATGTATATATGCATACATACATACATACATAGGCACACACATATGTGTGTATATGTATGTATATATATATATACATACATAAAGAGAAGCTTCTCTATACATACATAAATACATACATGCATACATACATAGACACATAGATAAAGAGTTTTCTTTTTTGGTTTGAGATGGTGGGCTTGCACTAACTCTAGCCAAGTCAGGATGGTGAATAAGTTAGGAGTTGTTGGGAAAGGTATGTGGAGTGTTTGTAAGTTTTTGTTTTTTGCTTAGAAAGGCATAGTTCTAAGACCTCGACACATGTGCATCTCTAGTGGGTTTCAAGTTTTTTTTCTATTTTATATATGGATAAGGAATCATAATATGTCATGGAGGAGTTAGGAAGTTCAAAGAGGTAAAAGATTTCAAGTTGTGCACCTTGCTATGAAAGTTTTTAGACAAGCACCATAACTCAAAAACATGTATATTGGTGTTGTAGGGCCACAATCATGTTTTTAATAGCATTTTTGGCTCAATCTAGATGATTGAAGGGTTCCCAAAAAAACAAGAAATAAAGTTTTTCATAAAATTAAAAAGTTGTCAAGATATGCAACTTTTTGTAAAAAAAATTGCTTGACAACATTTTGAGCAAATGTTGCAAAGCACAAGTTTGAACTTAGTGGTTATTCCAACCACCTAAAACCTCCTTGGAAGGCTATATATCCATCATCAAAAACACATTCCAATGGTTGGGAATTGTAATAAGAAAGCCTATGTAAGTTAATGCACATTCGTGCGAGACAATTTTGTACTTTGATGGTCTTGTATAGACAAATGGATTGAATAGAACAATCTAATTTTGGATTTGTGTTCTCTTGTTTATACAATGATTTCCTATTTTGGTTGTTAGGTTGTAAATATTCATTTGAGTAAATTTTTAAAATATTTTAAAACTAGTCAATATTTTGGCCATAATGGCTCTTCCATCACTTCCTGCCATGAGTTCTTCATGGTTTCAAGGCACATGGTAGTAGAGCCCATGTACATAATGTATTCTATGGTAGGACCCTAAGAATCTTGGAAAGCAATTTAAAGGTGACACCCTAGCAAAGTCTGTGCACTTGGTTAGGAGTTCATAGAGCAAGAAGAGAAGTGTTGAGGTTTGAAAGTGGTTAGATACTTCATACTAGTTAGTATATAAGGTGGAGGTATGAGTAAGGTTGAATCCTACAAAAGGAAAATTTTCTAACATTAGTTTTGGTGGGTGAAAGACCATACCCTAGTCAAGATAGTCAAATTGTTTTGAAACCCTTGAAAGTAGGCTTAAATTGTACTTTTAGGTGTACAAACGCTTTAGGGAACAAAGATCCACAAAATCTTTAAGGTTTCCTAAAAGGGTATCTAAATATCTAGTTTGTTTCCCCCCTCTTTTGGAAAAAATTGGAGATAAAGTCCAAAAACTCAATTTGGAGGGCTAATTCTAGTAGCCCTATTTTGAGCAATTTTGACTTGTATGTAAGGAACTTGGTTCCAACTTGCAAGAATTGTGTCTACAATGCAAAAGAGAGTCCAAGACCATGGAAGGAAGTCATCATGCTACCTAGATGGGAGGTTTGGATAAGAAACCATAATAGAAAGATCAACAATGAGGTATGAAGGAGCATTTGTATATGGAAATAAACCTAACTATTGGTGTAACTAGGTTGTATTGGGATTGGCAGATAGAGTAAAAATCCTCTAGGGATTGGGGTAATTAAGAAGCCCTAATAGGCTAGTGATAAGCCCGAGTGAATCCTTGATAAGGAAAGGATTTGGGTAGTAGTAAACCTTGTGTTACATTGGCCTCCTTAAGAGGTTTTTGGTGTCTAACTTCCAAACATCCCAAAAAAACCTTAAAAAAATTAGGGTTCTAGATACCCTTTTCAAAGTTATATCAAATCCCCAAGCACCAGGACTTAGTTCCACTTCAAAACTCCCTTTCCTTCATTAAGAAATGTACTCCTAATTCACCTAATTAGGATTGGTTTACAAAGAAACTATGGGGAAGTGGGGTCATGTAAACACACCCAACACTAAGGAATGTCTATTCACCTTCCTCCAACTTCCTTTCAAATAATCAATCCTCCAACATGTCTCCTTCTCCTATTATATTTCAAACAACACACTCACAAGGTCAAATCCTCATAGGCATCTAAACTAGGGCTGGTATGGAAAAATAGAGAAACATGTTGCCCTATCTTGAAACCCTAGAATCACTAGGAGGACCCATCTAAATTTCATTCCCAAAGAGGCCATTAAAAACCAACTATGGGAGTCATAGCTATGGGCCCATCTTTGAAGCTTGCAAAAAAATGTTGTCCTACAAAACCTCCTATACAAAATATGGAATAACTTGAACCAAACTCCACAAAAAATGATGAAACCAAAAGCTATAGAAAGGTAAGAGAAAAAGATTCCTCAAAAAAAATCTGATCATGCCTTCTAGTTCATAAAATGTGTACAAAGTATAAGAAACAAGTAAATTTTCTTCAAAACTAAAAAATCTCTTATTGCAACATCTCCCAATCCGTACAATTTTCCCTTTATGACCTCAAAAATGAGGTATATATCATTCCTACATCTATCTTAATGGTTATAAATATTTTTTGAATAGTTACAACTCCTTTTCAACTAAGTTGCATTTTAAGTAACATTTACAATTTTGCAATTTTGCAATTTTGCACAAAAAGTGCAACTTTTGCAATTTTCAAAAAAATTCAATTCTAAGACTTGGAAAAAGTTCCAACTTATTAAAAAACACCTAGAAACTTTGTCTTATAACTTGGCCAGATTGACCTTGGCATACATGAAGGTGTCTTTTCATTACAACCATGGATTTTTCATTCAAGACATATTTATCCTAGCATGATTACGTGAGAAACTAAAACATTAAACCAAAATCTAGAATAGTGCCTTGGTTCTCTACACCACCACTCATGATATGACTATTGATATAAAGAATTATTAAAATTACACTAATTAGTTTAGATAATGCTTAACCAAATATGAGTTATATTAAGTTGTTGATCTGTATAAACATAAATGGATCATCTGCTCAATCCTATTATGAATTAATGTCATTGCATCTGACCATTACCTGGAAAATATTATGCATGAGATCTTTACTCAATCACCAATAGAAAATGTAATCTATAAGTATAGATTTTTGCATACTTAGTTTGGTATGAATAGTTTCAATTGAATGCAAGGATAATTTCTTGTGTGAATTCAAGACATGAATTAATTAATTTAATTTGGCACAAGTACTATGCAAGTGTGTATGTATGCATGTAAAGTAGTTCACATAGTGAATTGATATACATATATACATGTAAAGATGCATACAATCATCATAATCAGTTATCCTTGAATCTAACCAAAGCTACCATATATCAACAAAAGATACATGTTTAGAAGGGGATTTTTTTTTTTTTACATAGGTACCTCTTCTCCCCTTGAACAAAATCATTGAGCAAGGGCATGAAGATCACAAGGGCAAGACACAATAATGAAATAAAATGATTACATGGTAATGGAAAAAAAGCCCTAGATCTCCATTGATCTCCACTAACATTTAGAGCTCTCCACTCTCATTTGAAGCTCTCCATGTAAGGAAACTTGGCAATAAAGAATATAACCATTTCCACATAACCCATAATAGATCTAAAATAAATACGAAATTAAAATCCACATGCAAGAGAATATACAACATACCCACAAAATTGTGACACAAGATATACCCTGGAAAACCCTCATTGAGGGAAAAACCCAGCCTCCAAAAGCATCCATCACCATGTATTATTCAGCAAAAAAATACCATTTCCATACAACCATGGAAGCCTTCCTGGCCATAGCCACAACCAAGAAAACTATGTGAACGAGCATGAATCCACACATCCCATGCCATGCTTCCAACCTTCACAAATGCTCCCTTGGCTAACCTGTCAAGCCTTGTCCCACTTGACTCTTTCATTTCTCACTCTTACTCTCGACAACAACTACCCTTGTGGCTGCTTATATAGTAGCAAGTCCCACAAAACTACTAAGTGGTATTACATAAACCATGTGCTAAAACCATGTGCTACCTAACCCATTGACCCCACATTTAATATTGGGCATTTAATTCTTTTCCTCAATATTAAATAATTACATGAAATATTATAACAATGTTACAATACAACTCATGAAGAATATTCCATGAGAATCTTTACATATTGCACGTCCATCTAGGCACAACATTACATAATAAAATAAAATAATAAAATAACAATATTATGCAATGTGTGCAACACCCATTATCTCAACAATCTCCCACTTGTTGTATACATTGCATAGGGTCAATCCGTAGCCACATAAATGAACAAGGGAACAATCCCTCCCAGCATATCCACCATCATGGATCAAAATACACCAAGTGCTCCATCCTGGTACCCGCGACAAAATCAAAGTATCCAGCATCTCAAACATGAATGATCTCACCTCCTATTATCCCACTCCCATTGGACATACATAGAAGCCATCCAAAGAGATAAGCGCCCAACCTGTTGCATTAGAAGATCATAAAATCTTATACCAACTGAAATGCCAAGCACAAATAACCTGATCCAAAGGTAATCACATCTATCAGTAGTTGTCAAATTATCCATAGTTGAAATAGCACCCACAGCAAGTGCCAAACCCATCCAACTATCCATACCTCAAAGGTATAAAAAGTGAATCTTATATCACCGACATATCCAAATTGCAACCTGCAATCACAAACCTCAAGAGCAATACTTGCCACATATATACCAAGAAGCTCCCACTGCAAAAGATAATGTTAAACCTATAACCAATCCACTCAACACATCTCAAAGAAGTGAATCCATGTAGTATCAAAGACATCCACAATACATAAACTGATATCCTGCAAGAACAACTCTCATAACAAGTCTCCAATGCTCTCCCAAGTTCTCCATGACCAACAAAGGAAAGAGAAAGAAATAACCATGTCATCTCTCACATGACATACATGAGCACAAACTAGTGATCACAATCTCTAACCAATGTCAAATCCAATGTAAGAAAAATTGAACATCCAGGAAGATAGCCAAGACTAGAGAAATCATGCAAATCATAACTTGTATCATGTCCTTCTACACACACCTCTAGATGTAAACTATGCAAGTATGATCTCTTCCATAAAACCCCAACAAGAAGCCTCAACAACACCTAAACCATACCATATAACTAATCATGGATGTAAGCCTCTCACAAGAAGATCAAACTCAATAAAACCATTCCTAAACCAAGGAATAACCATTCCTAATCCAAGGAATATGCCCAATATAAAACCATCTCCTAAACTCAACCAGCATAACAACATATGCACATGGAGATAACCAATGCTAAACCATCTCTCAAATGAATCCTCTAGAACTAACTCATGTACCATAGCTCAAGATCCATATCCATGAAAGACAAGCATAAATATAATGCAACTGAGAGAAACAATGAGCTATAACTCTCAAGTAGCAAACCACTGAGTAGACCAAGAGTGGGGAATGAGAATGCTCATCAAGATACTCAAGTCTCCAACCAAGACTCATCTAAGAACAATCTCCTCTCAAGTCCATATCAGGTGACTGCCCCTCGGACTTCCTGCTGAAACCATCAACCATCCCAACAAATACTTCTCTAATCCAAGAGAAATCAGCGTCACCACCATCTCTAAGTATCCATGAGCACCTGTAACCAATCAATCCATGCCAACTCCAAATGCAACATAGCAATATCATGAAGTATCCAGCTTATGATCAGTGTACTCAATACCAAGAAACTAAACCAAGATCAATGTCAAAGTTCCAACCATGGCCTTAGAAACATAATTATGACAACATGATCTTACCATCTCAACTAAAGAGATAACATGCTCCATATGAACACACCATAACATGTCACAACTCTAAATGCGTATCAAGAGTATATCATGACATAATATGAAACCATCCTCACACCAAGGATAACATGCCAAATAAAAGCATAAACCACACCTTTGCCAAGAACCCTGTGAGTCCTCAAGATGCAACCATCTCCACACACCATGAAGAAAATCATCTCCACATACCAAGAAGAACCATCTCCACATACCATGAAGAACCATCTCCACATACCATGAAGATAACAAGTGCACCATGCAAATGTCAAAGATGCTTCTGTAGCAACAGGATCTAAGCCAAACCTCCAACATCTGCAAACACTCAATAAATATATCAATTCCAACAACTTCCACTCAACCGTGGTACCAAGTTACCTATGACATCATAAAATCCATCCTCTCCAAACCAAGAAGATATAAATCAAACTGGGAACTAATCTTGCACTGTCACCCCATCATTGTCACAAGCTCCCACTAAGCCATGTATCCAAGCTATCCATGACAAAATGATGAACAAATCCATCCTCTAACCATGAGAATCAACCAAAGCATCAAACCATCAAAGAACTCAAAGTGCACATCATAAGCTCCTCAAAAGAAAACCAAATAACCATGATCCTCAACCAAGAAGATATACCACCATAACTGAATCAGAAATCCAAGCTAATGAACATCAAGGATGTACCTATATATCCAATCATGTCATGTCAAAATCAATGATACCATGATCACATCCATGAACCGAGCATCTGGCTCTCAATATGTCTAACTTGTCAGCATAAAATAGTCAACCACAATCCTCCACCATGACTGTCCCTGGTAACAACATCTCATCCATTCTACATGAAGATAAAATCATAAAATCATGTGACTTAGGGCATAGACAACCCAAATCCAAGCCACCAATCTAAATATGCTTAAAAAATGAAAGATCAATGGGCAAAGATAACCCATAACCAAGCCATAAATGCAACCTGTAAGTATAGACCGCTTACAACACTGCACAACTTGTAGATCCAACAAGTCATCATGCATATCCAAACCAAACACTAATAACCATATCATCATGAGACCAATCTAAAATATGAACTGAGTATACAATGACATCAAATCTTAAATCTCCAATGCCATAAACTCACAATGCTACCATAGTCAAAATATACCTATAAATTGTTCAGATCAATATATCAACAAAAAAATCATGCCAAACCTGCACCAAATCTAAACCAATGTGTAGAGCTCTCCAGGAGCTTTTCGTTGACTACTCGAAGTCCAAAATCTAACTCCGTATGCCCAAGTTATGCCCTAATCCGTGTTCAAAATAAATAATATCTGACTTTATGGCTCTTAAAACCTAATAAAATTTTAAAATTATAAAACCAAACCTATACCATCTTGTAGTGCTCTGAATTAGCTTTCCAATGCCTATAAGAACTTTGAAATCTGATATCCTGAGAGAAAGTTATGGCCATTTTACTAAGACAGTCTTTTTACCATTTTTAGTACGATTTTTCATTTTTTATTTTTTTCAGTGACGGAAATTCCGACGGGATTAAATTTGATGGCCATCATGGGCTGAAACCAAAAAACTCTTTCATTTCCTCTGAACATGGCCAAACTAGGGCATATTATATATTAAAATTCATGAAAACATTGACCTGGATCCAATAGTGAGGTTTGTTTTTACCTAGGAGGTCATTTCTGCATGCTACCCCCCAAAACCCTCATTTTAAATGAAACATCCAAAAAGATTTTTTTTTTTTTTTTTTTTCCAACAATTTCAAATGCCCAAATCTTTTAACATCCCATCATAACAACAAATCCAAAACCCTCAGATCTGCAATAAATCATTCATATATCTTGCCCCTTAAAAAAAAAAAAAAACTTTTATCCTCTCATGCATTCCCATGGATTCAATTTAAAGTTACAATAATAAAACCATAGCTCCGATACCACTTGTAAGGAAACTTAGCAATAAAGAATATAACCATTTCCACATAACCTATAATATATCTAAAATAAATATAAAATTAAAATCCACATGCAAGAGAATAGACAACATACCCACAAAATTGTGACACAAGATATACCCTGAGAAACCCTCATTGAGGGAAAAACCCAGCCTCCAAAAGAATCCATCACCATGTATTATTCAGCAAAAAAATACCATTGCCATACAACCATGGAAGCCTTCCTGGCCATAGCCAAAACCAAGAAAACTATGTGAACAAGCATGAATCCACACATCATATACCATGCTTCCAACCTTCACAAATGCTCCCTTGGCTAACCTGTCAAGCCTTGTCCCGCTTGACTCTTTCCTTTCTCACTCTTACTCTCTACAACAACTACCCTTGTGGCTGCTTATATAGTAGCAAGTCCCACAAAACTACTAAGTGGTATTACATAAACCATGTGCTAAAACCATGTGCTACCTAACCCATTGACCCCACATTTAATATTGGGAATTTAATTCTTTTCCTCAATATTAAATAATTACATGAAATATTATCACAATGTTACAATACAACTCATCAAGAATATTCCATGAGAATCTTTATATGTTGCATGTCCATCTAGGCACAACATTACATAATAAAATAAAATAATAAAATAACAATATTATGCAATGTGTGCAACACACATTATCTCAACACTCCACCCTCTTTTGTGCGTAGCTCTCCACAATCAATCAAAATAGGGAATGATTAATGTCATATTTTTATTTTTATTTTTTGTAATCCATAATCCATAATCCACAAGATCTCTTTTTATATATACATACCTACATACATAGACACATAGATATGTGTGTGTATGTATGTATATATATGTAGATACATACATACACACACACACACACACACACACACACACACACACACACACACATTTATATAAACCTACCTATATATATATATATATATATATATATATATATCCACATACATACATACATACATACATACGTACATACATAGATTCATACATGCATGCATTACATACATAGATGCATTTATTCTTATCTTAGAAGTCTCCTTCTTGTAATACTTTGATTATTAATTTATGGAATTTCGTTCTTCTATATATATGTTGGGGTGTTTGGAAGGAAAGGAATGATAGGGTTTTTAGGGGTAAGGAGACAAATTTCAATAAGATATTCCATAAGATAAAGCATATTGTGATTGAAAATATAAGGATTATTGGGAAAGGTCAAGAGCCTCAAGATGAGTGGGAAGCCAAAGTGACTCAGAATTGGAATTTGGAAGGGATCAACCACTCTCAGAGTGATAGCTGCCTTGAAAATTTGTCTAGGTAGGATTGTCCACTTCAGGGATCATGTATAAGATTAATTTTGATGGGGTCTATAAGAGAAACCTAAGGATAGTGAGTTGTGGTATTATTAAATGGGGATAGTTTTTGTGTTATGGTTGTTCCTCTTGGAAATCAAACTAATCATGTTGTAGAAGATAGTTTGGCTCTCCATTGTCTATTATATACCAAAAGGATGAATATGGAGAAAATTTGGCTCGAAGAGGATTCGCTTAATATTATTAATTATATTAACAAAGTTAATAACCCTTCATGGACCATCCACAATATTATTTGCAAGGCTATTATTTTGATTAATTCTTTTGCAGAATGTGTTATCACTCATAATTATAGAGAAACCAACATAGTGGCCAACTGGGATGCAAATGTAGAATGCAAAAGCCATTCAAAGATGATATGGAATTATGGTGACAATTGTTGGAAGTATAAGGTAGGATAGGTTATTGAGAGGGGAGGGGTAAATCAAGAACCAATAAAACATTATCTTACTTCACCAATTAATCCTTCATATATTATTCTAATCTAATTGCATGCATGAAAGGATCAAAGTAATAAAACATTCATAACACTTTTACACAAGATATGGTGACCCATAAATCTTTCAATTAGAAAGTAAAACTAGGGTGGGGATAATACCCACAAGTTTAGTACTGTAGTATAAAGTGAACCTATTAAGGCTTACAATTGACCACTTCTGGTGATCTGCTATGTTAAGAGAAATAAGGACCTCGAGGTCCACCTTGTTAAAGGATTTACCAACATACAATGAAGTATGTATTCAGTTAAGAGATTTAGTAAAATACTATTAAGTCTACCCTGTTAAAGAATTTGACTAATGCACTTGTTAGGATGAATTAGTGGTTGATCTCTGATCTACAATTCTGATTTGCTGAATGAGTTGCGTTGTATTACAATGATCACCTGAATGTGATAGATAAATCTCTGTTGTCCCTTATACTGCTTGAAGCTTTCTTCAATTCACACTCATCCACTTCATAATTTTTTTCAATGACATATTTTTGGATATGATACAATACATTTACATATATACCAATCCAAATAAAAACTTATTAAAGTTGGCTACAAAACCAATTTCATCATAATTCATAAAGTTGGCCAAACTATTGTAACTTGGGCTCTGAAGACAACATTGGTGATGTTGTGATACTCAAAAAACATTGTCAATGTTTGAAAAACTTTGGAACTTTATTGAACATGAAGCTTAGTCCATATTGATCATTTCCAAGTAGCTCAAATTTGATCAACAATGTGTGACTTGGCAACCACTGAGAAACACAGCAGTTGTGAAATCACTTGTTTGATGCTCCATGACTTGGTCAACACTAGATTCACATTGTTAACACTATGAGCTCTATAGATACAATCGAACTTGGTTAGCATACTAGAGCTTAGTTAACACTATGATCTTCTTGAGTTCTAATAAATAGCTTGGCAGCCTCTACTACTCTCAATTTGTACTGTACATAGTGTTTGAAGCTCAGTAAACATTGTAAACTTACTTAGGTGCTTGGTAGACATTGCATTGTGACTACTTGGCTCAAGAGCAACTAAAACACTTGGTTAATAGTGTAGGATGAATGATAAGCTTGGTAGAAACTATAGAGCTCATTAGCAATGCAACCATTTGACTAAGTGTTGAGTCAGTGATAGATAAATTGATGTAAATGCCAACATACAACATCCCTACTCATGGGCTATCTTTGATAGAGTATGACAAGATTGGAAGTATGAAAAAGATTTTTAATAATGATGGAAATGAAATTTAGGATCAATTATGACATGTATAGGAATGGGGAGTTATAGGTTATGATTATTTTTGATGCAACAACTCATTCATTACGACATGGATTGTGGGTATTTCTATATAAGAGAAAAAATTTCTGCTATATCAACACTGAGATTTCCACTTCATTTGAGCTTGTTAGGAAAGTGAGAAATTGTTGTAGTTTGAGGAATATGGGTGACAAGAGAAGGAGAATTGAGCCTAAAAATTGCAAGGAATAGAAGAAAAAGACAAAATTTTGGGATATTTTAGAACAGGGTCAATTTATAGGATTCATGGAGAAGTTAAAGGGTAGTAATCTATCCATAACCTGCCAGTTTATCAAGACATAGAAGAATGGTAGCATCTTGCTGGGAAACCAAAGAATGGAAGTCATAGAGGAAATTATAGCTAAAGCCATTGCTCTTGATATAGATGGGATCAACTTCTATAGGGATAGGAAGGTGTCTAATCATGTTGTTGATGAGTTTGCAGAGTCAACCAAGGAGAGAAATAGGTTGGTCAAAATTTGCAAGTTCTATTTTATCCCTCATTCCATTACCAGACCCTAGAAGTTTATTATGTTTGTTGTGATTGAATATCTAATCCTTGATGGCCATTTTATAAAGATTTTTGGGCATCACTTTATGCTGGTAAATTGTTCTAGACATAGGGTTAGAATTAGTTTCCCTTTTTAGCGAAGGAAGTCACTGGATAATACCATTTCAGCTGTCTAGGATGACCCTAATGGGGATCATGCTTTCCATAAGGGTTTGATGGTGTTGATTGCGAATCTTCTTAAGTCTAAGAAAGTTGACAAACCCCATATTAGTATAAAGACTTTAGAATGTGATATAGTGAAGGGAGTGATCAAGATAAGGTTTATGAAGAGGAAATGGAGGAGAAAGAAGATGAGATGGTTGGCAAGAAAAGGAAAAACCTTTCACCTGGGAGCTCATCAATTGAGAAAAGGAAAAGTAAGGAGGTGAATTATGAGATGGAGATGAGATCTGATGAGGATTATGAGAAGGATAAAGGGAAGAAAACCAAAGGTAAAACTAATAAGATTATTACTAGAACCAATACGAAGAAGACTGATAGAGTTATAAACATTCCCTTTGATGATGAGCCTCTGATAAAGAAGAAGGATTTGAAAGGTAAGAAGGTGTTATCTCAACAGAAGGCTGAGGATAAAGACATCAAGGAGGTAGGTTTTGAAAGAGATATTTTGGATATGGATGAGGAAAACCTGAACCAGAGCAATGCCCAAGATGAAAAGGGGTTTATGAAGGGTATCCTTGGAAACGTGGGAGTGATGAAAAGGGACATTACTAGTATGAAGGAACAAATATAGGATATTAGGAGGGATTTTGATTAGCTTAGCAAGACTACCAGAGGGGAGAGGACTACTGGTCACCATTTGAATAAACTCTTAGATATTATTGGAAATGTAGAAGAAGTCAAGAATATAATGAAGAGACTCTTGCCTCTCGAAGTGAAGAATAGAGAGCTATGAAGAAAATGATGAAGGACATGTAGAAAAAGATGGATGTCATGGGAAATAGAGTTGACAATAGGGTAACTGCACCAAGTTGTGGTGCCAAAAGGGGTGTATAAGTGGACACTTTTTTTCTAAAATCAACAATTTTTGAACTTTGACAAGAATTTGAAGATAATTACACTCAAAATTTAAAGATATGACAAAAACAAAAGTAGTATTCCTTTGAATCTTTTTTCTAAACTACTATTTTTTTTCAAAATGGTTTAGTTTCAGGTCCTCAAAAAAGGGGGCCATAGAAAGTGGTACTGTTTATTTAGAAAAAAATATAACACAGTACAAAGTGTGCCCCCCCTAAAATTTTAACTTTTTTTTGAAATTCTTTAATCACTCTAGTCAAAAGTTACCTAACACAGTTTAGTTTATCCAAGATTTTTTGAGTAATTTTGTAATGTGTATTTTTCTTTTTATGAATTTTTTAATTGGACACATCCCAAAAATATGAAATAACTATGTTCTTCCCCTAGAAATGATTTAAAACTAATATAAAATCAAAACATCTTTTTTTCAAAGTGTGTAGAATGGAGTCTAGTTTCTAAAAAAAAGTTGTTGTGAAATTCGATGAATGAGCTAAAATCTATAGCCTAATTAGTACATGTTGCTTTTTGATAGAAAATGGACATGCATTCAAAATAAATTATAGTTGAAAGGCTTGAAATAGTTCAAATAAAAAATAAATTATATGGTTATATAGTTAAATGCTCAACCATGAGGAAACTTGAAGGAGAGCACACAAGAAAAATCAATCATTTTTTGTATGTTTGTAGTAAAACAAGTCTCAGACCAGTTTAGAGACTCCAAACCTTTGGGTTGGATCCCCAAGGAAAAACCAAGCCTTAGGCTTGGTAGAATGCAAAAATTTAAAAATCATGTGTGTGCTATAGTGCGCGCATGGTATTTTAAGTTTTTTTAAATTTAGGTCTTAATAGCATGTACATTCTTTAGTAGCCTAAATTTCAATAAAGAGGGAAGGAGAGACGTAGAGAGGGTAGAGAATGAGAGAGATTAGAAGGTGGGAAGAGAGTAGGAGGTGGGATAGGGAGGGAGGGAGGGAGGGAGGGAGGGAGAGAGAGAGAGAGGGAGAGAGAGAGAGAGAGAGAGAGAGAGAGAGAGAGTAGGGGATTAGAGAAGGTGGATAGGGAGAGAGGGATAGAGAGAGAAAGATAGAGTAGGGGATGGGAGAGAGAGAGTAGGGGATGGAAGAGAGAGAGAGTGAGAGAGAGAATATGGGATGTGAGAGAGAGAGTAGGGTAGTGGAGGAGTGGGAGAGAGAGAGGGGATTGGAGAGATAGTGAGAGAGAGAGTAGGGGGTGGGAGAGAGAGAGAGAGTAGGGGTGGGAGAGAGAGTAGGGAATGGGAGAGAGAGTAGGTAGTGGGAGAGGGAGTGGGAGACTAAGAGAAAGAGAGAGAGGAGAGGGGGGATGGGAGTGTGTGTGTGAGAGAGAGTAGGAGATGGGAGAGGGGAGAGAGAGAGAGTGTGAGAGAGAGAGAGAGAGTAGGTAGTGGGAGAGAGAGCAGTGGATCAGAGAGAGAGTGTGTGAGTGAGAGAGTAGGTAGTGGGAGAGGGAGAGTGAGATAGAGAGAGAGAGAGGGAGAGAGAGAGTGGGGAGGATGGTAGTGTGCATGTGAGAGAGAGTAGGAGATGGAAGAGGGAGAGTGAGAGAGAGTAGGTGGGAGAATGAAAGAGATATGGGATGAGAGATATCTGAGAGAGTGAAAGAGAGAGTAGGCCATGGGAGAGGGAGTAAGAGAGGGATATGGAGAGAGAGAGAGAGGGGGGATGGGAGTGTGTGTGTGTGTGAGAGAGAGAGTAGGGGATGGGAGAGGAGAGAGAGAGAGTGCAAGAGAGAGGGAGGGAGGGAGAGAGAGTGTGAGAGAGTAGGTGGTGGGAGAGGGGATGGGAGTGTATCTAAGAGAGAGAGAGAGTAGGGGATGGGAGAGGAGAGAAAGAGTATGGGATGGGAGAGAGAGAGAGTAGGGAGTGGGAGAATGAGAGAAAGTAGGGGACAGGATAGAGAGTGAGAAAGAGAGAGTAGGTGGTGGGAGAGGGAGTGGGACAGGGAGAGTGAGAGAGAGGGGGGGATGGGAGTGTGTGTGTGTGAGAGAGAGTAGGGTATGGGAAAGGGGAGAGAGAGAAAGAGAGAGGGGGGGATGGGAGTGTGTGTGTGTTAAAGAGAGAGAGTGGGGGATGGAAGAGGAGAGAGAGAGTAGCCCGAGAGAGTAGGGGATCTGAGAGAGTGAGAGAGAGTAGGTAGTGGGAGAGGGAGAGAGGGAGAGAGAAGAGGGATGGGAGTGTGTGTAAGAGAGAGAGAGTAGGGGATGAGAGAGAGAGAGAGAGAGAGAGAGAGAGAGAGAGAAAGGGGTGGCAGAGAAAGAGAGAGTAGGGGATGCAAGCACTAGTAAATTTGGACCCAATTTTCAACCAATGTTGGTCAAAATTTTGACCCAAGTTTATCGCTATTTTTCTCATCAAAATTTTGACCAAATTTCAAGTTGGTCAAAATTTTGATGATTACATTTGTCAAAATGTTTTTTTTAGTTGAAACAAAAACATTTTGATGAATGTATTCCTCAAAATTTTGACCAGCTTGCAATTTGGTCAAAATTTTGACAAGAAAAATAGGGACGAAATTGGGTTCACATTTTCAACCAACATTGGTTAAAAATTGGGTCCAAATTTACTAGTGGAGAGAGAGAGTGGGAGAGAGAGTAGGTAGTGGGAGAGTGAGTGGGAGAGGGAGAGAGTGAGAGAGAGAGAGAGAGAGAGGTGGATGTGAGTGTGTGTAAGAGAGAGAGAGAGAGTGAGAGAGAGAGAGTAGGGGGTGGTAGAGAGAGTAGAGGATGAAAGAGAGAGTGAGAGTAGGGGATGGGAGAGAGACTAGAGAGGGAGAGAGAGTGAGAGAGAGAGAGTAGGGGTTGGGAGAGAGAGAGATAGAGAGAGAGTAGGGAATGAGGGAGAGAGAGTAGTGGATGTGAGAGAGCATAGGAAGTGAGAGAGGGAGTGGGAGAGGGAGAGTGAGAGAGAGAGTAAATAGGAGAGAGAGAGAGAGAGAGTGAGTGAGAGAGAGAGTAGGTAGTGGGAGGGAGGGAGAGAGTAGGGGACGAGAGAGAGAGAGAGAGAGAGTGTGTGTGTGTGTGTGTGTGTGAGTGAGAGAGTACATGGTGGGAGAGGGAGAGTGAGATAGAGAGAGTAGGAGATATAGAGAGAGAGTGAGAGACAGTAACAGGTGGGAGATAGAGATAGTGAGAGAGAGAGAGAGAGATCAGAGAGGGAGAGAGAGAGAGTAGGGGGTGGGAGAGCAAAAGTGAGTGAGAGAAAGAGGAGAGGGGGGATGGGAGTGTGTGTGTGAGAGAGAGAGAGAGAGAGTAGGGGATGGGAGAGAGAGTGTGTGTGAGTGAGAGAGAGTAGGTTGTGGGAGAGGGAGTAGGAGAGGGAGAGCAAGATAGAGAGATAGAGTAGGGGGTGAGAGAGAGAGATGGAGAGCAAGAGAGAGAGTAGGGGATGGGAGAGAGAGTGAGAGAGAGTAGGCAGTGGGATAGGGAGTGGGAGAGGGAGAGAAGAGATAGAGAGTGAGAGAGAGTATGGGATGGGAGAGGAGAGAGAGTCAAAGAGAGTAGGGAGAGAGAGACTAGGGGTGGGCGGTGGTGGGATAGGGTAAGATTATTTTTCACATAGTGCATATGCACTATAGTGCACATGCGCTTTATGAAAACAACAAAAAATGGTCGCAACAAAAGTTTGGGTCCCTACTGATCTATATTCTATTTTTTGTTTATTGTGTATTTTGTTGTTCTGATAGAAAACAAGGGTTTCGTGCTATTGGACATTAGAAAATACTATATTCAATCATTGGATACACTATTTGCTGGCTTTTTGAACATTCTTTCATTCTATTTGAAGATTGCAAACACCAAATTCAATCATTGGATACACTATTTGAAGGCTTTTTCAATATTATTTCTATAGAAAAGGTTATTGCAGTCCTTTTTAAATATTCTTTGTTATTACATAGAGACAAATTTGATTATAATTTGACAAGTTGTTTAATATATAGTGAATTCATTGAATTTTGTATGTTTGAATGAATAGTTATTTGGAAATGGTTATAAATTTGACAAGTTCTTTAATATATATTGTGTATTCATTGAAATAATTGTAATTTGTATGTGTATTTAAATGATTTGTAGTTTACAAATTGTAAGTAGTTCAGATGTTTGAATAATTTGACACATCAAAATATCATCATGCCAAGGAAGAAACCAAAAACTCAAACAATGGAAGAGAGGGAGAGAGATATGGCAATTAAAAGAGATAAAATTAAACTACTACATGAGCAAAGAAAATTTCAAAGCAATAATGAAGAATTTTCTTTCGAAGAGGAACGAGAACCATGGATACAAAGAAACAAAATAGGAGAATTGGAAAGACAAACAGAACAAATGAGATTGTTAGGCTCAAGACGAAAATTGAATTGTGAAGCTACACCATCTTCCAATGTTGGAGTCATATCATCATCTCATGTTGAAAAGAGGCTAATTTGTACATCCAATGATGTACACACTCCATCATGTCATGTTCAAGGCACAACATCAACATATCAAGTAGGTGATATTCCATCTTTTGCATCTTATTGCAAAGGCACATCATCTTTGGTTTGAGGTACATAAAACACTCAACCTTATGTTGATGTTCAAAATGTTGAAGGAATGGAAGAGATTATAACACCTTCTAGAATTCATTTTACAAGACAAAAATATTTAATTGATATTGATACTAACATTTTGAAAACAATGCCTGACAAGATTAGCAACTATACTTGTCAAAGAAAAGTTAATCGTATGTGGAGATTATTCTTTGAAGAATTAAATATTATATTTCAATGCCAATTATTTTTCGAAATGATGGGGAATTTTAAATTTAGGCCTATCATGAAAATTCTTGGGCTAAGAATGATGGATGATTCAAATGAAAAAAGTATTGTAAAGAATCTAATGAGTGCTTATGAAAAAGTGGGTTCTAAATCACACACCAAAGATAGTAATATCACAAGATGAGTACTTACATTGACAATAGTAAGTACCCAAATGAAGATAGCTCGATTCATGAGAAAGACAAGAAAAAAATTGAAAAATGGTAGAGGTACTCTAAGGAGATCCATGCTAAGGATGAGAGATTGGAAGATTAAACAAAAAATGAGGTATGGACATTTAGTGGTAGACTACCATAAAAGGATAAAGAAATTAGTCAAGCTTTGAAATTATTGATCAAATATTTTTGGAAAAATAACACAAATGTTTCCCCTAATAAAAGAGATGTTTTAAGAAGGAGGATTGGTAGCCAAAATCACAACCCACATGTGAAACATTTTTTGGACTCAACTCAAACACAATTTTTTGCAAAATTTAATTGTATGTATCCTCAAATTCAAATAAGTCAAAGAATTTTGAGATGGGTAAACCTTTTTATGTGAAGATAAATCTCACACACATAACTTGTTGTTGTGGGGTACATATTGAATTTTCTAACCATTTTGATATTTTTAGGCATATATGTGTATTTTTGCATTCTGCATTTTTTTTGCAGGATTTTGACATGAATGAGCCACCTAGATCTTCAAGGGAATTCATATCCAACATTTTATGTGAAATAGGGGACAACCAAAAATTTTGCAAGACAACATGCTTGGATGGTACATGCTTATTTTTTGGTTCTTTGCAACTTTTATCAACTTGTGAACATATAGATAGTACAAATGCAATTGAAAATGAAATAGTAGATTACAAAAAATATAAGATAGTGACATATGCTCTAAAAGATGGGAAATAGGGTAAAAGATGCAATTTAGTCATTGAAAAGATTCTAGTTTATGAGTTCATGATTTTTTTTCTGAAAAGATTATTTATGAGTATGCAAGACATACACATAGAGATCGATGGATGGATTTGCAATTCAAGTTGTGCAAGGATATGTTTCTACTAGATACCATTGTTTTGGTTGTAGAATTTGTAGAGAACTACACACTATAACCACAAAATGAGGTGCAAGAAAAGTATTATACTTCTCAACAGGTTTCCATATTTGTTTACATAACCTTCATGCATTCACCTACAAGTACATAGCAACATAGGAATAATTTGAGGGAGTATCATTTTTATATCAGTGATGATCGATCACATTATATGGATTTTTAACATAGTTGTTTTCAATTATTTTATTGAGTTTTGGCTAATAGGGGCATACCATATCATTAGCACATTATTTGGTTAGACAATTGTGCATCCCAATTCAAGAATGCATGGATGTTCTATTGGTTGAGCAAGATGCATAGGTTGTCTAGAATTCAATATATGTGAAATTTCATAGAGGTTGTTCATGGAAAGGGAGAGCATGATGGTATAGGTGCATGCATCAAAAGAGCCTTATCTCATAAAGAAGTAAAGTACAAAGATGGGGAAATATTGACATATGCAAAATCCAACGTCAATTGATGTAATGCTACAATGGGTCCAGGTAAGGAAGGTGAGTCTATCATTCATAGATTTTTTTAGTTGATGGATAATACGAACATTGCACCATATGAGGATTGTTGCACAGTAATAGGATGAAGTGAGTTACACTCTTTTAGAAGCTCTAATGTAGGTTCATGGAGTATCCACACACAAAAGATGGCATGCTATTGTCCATCATCTGTAGAGAAAAATTTTGATGAGTGTGAGTCAACTGAATGGGTGGACAAATGAGATATACGAGTTTTGGACCCAATTGACACCTATCATCCCCCACAAGTACTTGAAATGGCAGAGATGGATTCATCCATTGGCTTTGACCACTTGTTTTCTCTAGTGCAACCTAAATATATATATATATATATATATATATATATATATATATATATATCTTTGTAATTTCAATATGTAACTTTATAACTTTTACCTAAGTATTTTTGAATTAATGACTACATTTTGTACATTTATCATTGTAGGCCATGTTTTTGTTGTTATTGCACCTAAAGACAATGAAGAAGGGATAAATTATTATTTGTGTTGTTGTGTCCAAGCCAAACAAAAATTGGATCACTCGGTTATAGATGGTGAAGGTTTAGAGTACCATGTCAATGTAGTGGTTGTAACTGGCACATGGTTTAGATGATATTCTATGAAGAACCCTAACTTGTGGTTATTCAAAGATTGGCAAACATAGAGGAAGATTCTTCATTATTTGAACCTTGTTGTCACATCAAATGTCCACTTGATAAAATATGGTGCAAAATCACCTAATAAGACTCTTTGAAAATTTTGTGAGTTAGACCATGAGGCAATACTTGAGACATTAAAATTTAGAGAAAATCTAGTTGGTTCATTAGATTGAATAGGGAGAGAGGGAGGGAGGGAAAGAGAGAGTGGTGTAGGGCCATCTTGAATTATAGGGCCCTCACCTTTTCATTTTTGTTGTGTTATTCTTCGAGTGATCCTCGTAAGTAGAATAAGGGTCATTGGACCTAGGTGTGGTAGTTAGGGTATTGGATGTCATTTAATATCCTTAGAAGAGTCACTATTTTGGCCTAAAAATCAAGGCATGCATTACCATAGGGCAATGAGTAACCTAAGAGATGAGTCATTATCTTAGGGAAGGTTCCCTAGCATGAAATTGCTAAGGGATAGCCTAAATAACTAGTTAGAAGTGTTAAGAAGAGCAAGCAAGAAAAATTACAAAAGTTACTATATTGCAATTTGGCAATTTTTGCAAAATGCTGATTTTGCAAGAAATTGTGGGTTTTCCTTTTAAAACTTGAAGGAAGCTGGTGCAAACCATAAGGATGAAGGGGAAAGACCTAGGAGGAGATATAAAGACTTTCCAAACCCTAAACTAAGAGAAGTTAATATCATTGTGTATGGTCAACATGCTATAGCATGGTATTTGAAGGCAAAATTACTAAGTTTCTGAGTTTTAAGGCATTTTTGACATTGTTTTTGTAGACTGTACTAGTTTCAATGGTAGATTGGATTTTTTACAACAATTTTGTTTTAGGAAGTTTGGTTTGATTTTCTTTCTCTTCATAGTTTTAAAAATCTTTATCTTTTCAATAGTCTGTTGTTCTATTTTCAACAACTTGTATTAATAATGGTGTAACTCACTATCCCACTATTGGATTGGTATGGCCTCTTTGGGATAGTGAGTATACATAATGTAATATATTGTGGCAAAATCAGGTCCCTTTAAAAATTTGGCAAGCAATTTTAACCCCTTGCCCTAGGCGAGCTAGAACATGTCTAACAAGTGCATCCAATAAAGAAAAGGAAGGTTATCACAAGGTGAAGGGTCCTAGTGCCGAATGTATATTATAGGTATGGAGATGGGCTTATAGAAAGGTTACATGGTTAGTTTAAATTTCCTAGCTATTGGAGGAATGGATTTGAAAGTATTTGACACTTTTTCCCAAAGTTGCTCAAAAGTTGCTAACTTGGTCCAGACCTAAAGTAGGTGATCCAACATGGATCTAGTTATTAAAAAAAATTAAAAACTTAGACTCCTATTCATTTTTTAGGTTTATTATTCATATTTGGTGTTAGTTACCCAAGGGCTTATATTTATACCTAATCTTGGAACTAGGCCTTACAACTGGATCAATGTGCTAACCTATCTTAAGTGAAGTATCTAAGATCCTTAGGTGCCTTCTTTGATGAGTCTAGAGTGGGTACTCCTACACCAGTTATCTAATTGACTGGGACATGTTTGGGAACTAAAAATCTCCATTTAAAGGTGGCAATGAGCTTTTTGTTGTTCTATTAACATCATTTATATATTTCAATGAAAACTTTGAGGAATCATGCCCAGCTTGAGTATCCTGGCTTCCCAAGTCCTATAAATGCAAGGCCATTGATGAATAGGAATTTCTAATTGAAACATATATGGTGCTGGAATGAAGTGTGTAACCAAATTCTTTGCCTACTAATGAGCCAATTTGAAGCTTCACTTCACATTGCGCTGTGGATAATTCTATAGCACTTGTTATTTCTCTACTTGAAAATTTTGTGTCTGTGTACATGTGCACTCTTTCCCAATAGTCATTGGTTTTGTCTCTTAATCCTAACTAATTGGCATTACTAGGCTTGTAGAATAGCCCAAGATGGACCCATTTGACCTAAATATGTAAGGAACAAAAATTGCTCAAAAGTTGCAATGTTGCTCAAAAAGTTGCTTGAGCAACTTTTTCAATTTTTGCAAAAAGGTTGTAAATGGAAGTTTGGAAAGTTGTAACTATCCATGCTTAGGTATATGAGCATGGGAAACATATTTTCAAAGGTTAGAAGGCTTCCAATCAGATTTTCATTTTTAAGAAACTTTTACAACTTTTGCAAAGTTCATTAGATTTCACTTCTAGGGCTTGGAAAAGGTTACAAACTACTAAAAACCAACTAAAAACACCTAACCTTAGGCTATCTTGACCAAAACTCAAAAATATCCAAATTTTCCTAATTATCAAATTTTGCTCATATCTTGCACAAAGTGGCCTAGACATACATATCTTGCTCATATCTCTCTCACTATTCGTCATGGGATCAAACTATTTGTTCCATTAGCTCTAGGTTGTTGGGTAAACCCTAGCTCCAAGCTTCTCCCATCCCATTGGGTGCTCAAACATTCTCAGGCATGCTGACCTAAATCATCCCTACGAGTCACTAAATGCCATAGGGTAGTGATATTTGATGGGGCATATCTTAGAGCTCATGTGAGGTATGGATGTGATTCTAGGTGCTATAGGACCATGTTGTGGAGACCTACAACAACCTCTCTCTCCTTTTGGAGATCTTATTCCATTTTTATTTTGCGACCCCATCTTGGGTGATTCTAAAACTTGTAGTGTTGGCCAGTATAAAGTTTCCAACTACAGAATCTCCCTCACCATTCATCATGGGATCAAACTATCTATTCCATTAGCTCTAGGTGGCTAGGTAGACCCTAGCCCCAACGTCATCCTATCTCATTGAGCACTCAAACATTTTTGAGCATGTCAAACTAAAACGTCCCTAAGAGTCACTAAATGCCATAAGGTATTGATCTTTGATGAGGTCTATCTCAGAGTTCATGTGAGGAATGGATGCAATTCTAGGTGCTATAGGACCATGTTGCAGAGACCTATAGTAACCTCTCTCACTTTTGGAGATCTATTTCTATTTAGATTTTGTGGCCCCATCTTGGGTGATGTTGAAAATTGTAGTATTGGCTATTAAAAAGGTATCAGCTGCCAAATTTCTCTCACCATTCATCATGGGATCAAACTATCTATTCTATTAGCTCTAGGTGGCTAGGTAAACCCTAGCCCCAAGCTCATGCTATCTCATTGAGTTCCCAAACATTCTCAGGCATTCTAAACTAAAATGTCTCTAAGAATCACTAAATGCCATAGGGCAACAATCTTTGATGGGGCATATCTCAAAGCTCGTGTGATGTATGGATGCAATTCCCAGTTCTAAAGGACCATGTTTCATTGACCTAAAATAACCTCTCTTATGTTTTGGAGATCTTATTCTATTTTGATTTTGTGATCCCATCTCGGGTGATGCTTAAAAATTATAGTGTTAGCTAGTACAAAGTTGCCAACTGTCGAATCTCCCTCACCATTTTTTGTGGAATCAAACTATCTATATCATTAGCTCTAGGTGGCTAGGTAAACCCTAGCCTAAAGCTCATCCTATCTCATTGAGTACTTGAACTTTCTTAGGCACACTAAACCAAAATGTCCTTAATACTCACTAAATGCCATAGGAAAATGATCTTTGATGAGGCATATCTCAAAGCTTTTGCAAGGTATAGATGTAATTTTAGGTGCTATAGGACCATGTTGTAGAGACCTACAATAACCTCTCTCACTTTTTTGAGATCTTATTCTATTTTGATTTTGTGACCCCATCTTGGGTGATGTTGAAATTTGTAGTGTTGGCCAATACAAAGTTGCCAACTGTCGAATCTCCCTCACCATTCATTGTGGGATCAAATTTTCTATTCTATTAGCTCCAAGTGGTTGGATAAACCCTATTTCCAAGCTTATCCTATCCCATTGAGCACTCAAATGTTCTTGGGCAAGCTGAATTGAAATGTCCCTAAGAGTCACTAAATGCCATAGGGTAGCAATCTTTGACAGGGCATATCTTAGAGCTCATGCGAGGTATGGAAGAAATTCTAGGTGATATAGGGCCATATTGTGGAGACTGAAAATAATATCTCTCACTTTTTAGAGATCTTATTGCATTTTGATTTTGTGACCTCATCTCGAGTATTGCTGAAACTTGTAGTGTTCGCTAGTATAAAGTTGCCAACTGCCAAATCTCCCTCACCCTTTTTCATGGGATTGAACTATATATTATGTTAGCTCTAAGTGGTTGTGTAAACCCTAGCCCCAAGCTCATTTGGTTTCATTGAGCACTCAAACATTCTCAGGCACGTCGAACCAAAACATCCCTAAGAGTCAATAAATGCCATAGGGCAGCGATCTTTGATGGGGCATATCTCAGAGCTCATGCGAGTTATGGATGTGATTCTTGGTGCTATAGGACTATTTTGTGGAGACTTACAATAACCTCTCTCTCCTTTTAGAGATCTTATTCCATTTTGATTTTGTGACCCCATCTAGGGTGATTTTGAAACTTGTAGTGTTGGCTAGTACAAAGTTGCCACTTGCCAACTACCGAATCTTCCTCACCATTCATCATGGTATCAAACTATCTATTTTATTAGCTCTAGGTGTTTGAGTAAACCTTAGCCCCAAGATTTTCCTATCATGTTGAGCACTCAAACATTCTTGGGCACGCTAAACTGAAATGTCCCTAAGAGTCACTAAATGCCATAGGGTAGAAATCTTTAATAGGGCATATCTCAAAGCTTGTATGAGGTATGGATGCAACTCTAGGTGCTATAGGACCATGTTGCAGAGACCTAAAATAACCTCTCTCACTTTTTGGAGATCTTATTCTATTTTGATTTTACAACCCCATCTCAGGTGATGCTGAAACTTGTAGTGTTGGCCAGTACAAAGTCGCCAACAGTTGAACCTCCCTCACCATTCATAGTGAGATTGAACTATCTATTTGGTTAGCTCTAGGTGGTTGGGTAAAACCTAGCTCCAATCTCTTCTGGTCCTATTGAGCACTCAAATGTTCTTAGGCGCGCTGAACTGAAGTATCCCTAAGAGTCATTAGATGCCATAGGGCAGCGATCTTTGATGGGGCATATCTCGGAGCTCATGTGAGGTATGGATGGAATTCTAGGTGCTATAGGACCATATTGTGGAGACCTACAATAATATATCTCTATGTTTGGAGATCTTATTCCATTTTTATTTTTTGACCCCATCTTGGGTGATGTTGAAACTTGTAGTGTTGGCCAATACAAAGTTGCAAACTGCTGAATCTCCCTCACTGTTCATCGTGGGATCAAGCTATCTATTATATTATCTTTAGGTGGTTGGGTAAACACTTTCCTCAAGATCCTCCCATCCCTTTAAGCACTTGAATGTTCTTAGGCATGCCAAATTGGATCGTCCCTAACACTCACTAAGTGCCATAATGCAATAATTTTTGATGGTGGTAAATAGATATGTCATCCAATGATGGAGACTCATGATAAAAGTTAAAGAGGTGATCATACACATAATTTTTAACATGCTATTGTTTTATGGTAATAAGGTAATCCTAATTTTTAAGGTCAACGAACTTAAGGTCACATATAAACCCAAGTTGCCTTAGTCCTAACAATTTTTCTTTTTTTGTTGTTTTTGTCAATAAGTTGAATCAATAAGGGTTTTGAGAGTCATTACACCTTATATAGGTCCTATGTGTTACCAAAAACCACTTGGTTAATTTCTAGGAAGAGATAGTGCAAAAATTGCATTTTGTAATAAAAGTTGTTGACAACTTTTTGGCAATTTTAGCAATTTTTTGGAAAACCTTGAAATTAACCTTTTGACCAATCAAACCAACTGGTAATTAGTTAGAATGGATGTCAAATGATGAAAATACCCTCTATGAATTTAGAGGATGCATACAGTATTGGTGATTATTAATTTTTTTTTATATGGCAAGGAATCACTACTGATGTTAAACTTGTATATAGGATCATTGAGTTATTGTCAAATATCATTAGTTCCTGTTGATAATAGAAAACTTGTAATTTGTTAGAATGAAAAACAACTTTAGCTACATGTTATCACTGAATGAACTTAGTGGAAGATGTTAAGGATCTTCTTGGTTGTCTTAATAGCCATTTCATTGGTTTGAAACATAATCACTTCCCTTTGCGAAGAGTTGTCCAAAAATCAGCAAATTACATGTTGTTGCAAATAAAATATAGTCATAGGATGTTGGAAGATTGTTTTCACTCATAGGATGTTGAAGAATCTCTTGGAAGGATGGGATAGATGATAGATTAAATTTTGTGAGATAGTTATTAGGTGTTCCTTGAAGTGTCTAAGGTGTTAGTTTGAAGCAAGAAGTTGATTTTGATCCATTTCTCAGATTTGCTCATTTTTCCCTTATTCCTTCCCAAGTCTTGAATAGGGAAAGTGATCAAGTAGTTTTGTGAATTTGGGTAGAAATTTTCTCAATGTTGTAACCAAGTTGGAAAGAGTCTTTGAAGACACTTAGAAAGGTGGAAAAGGTAGTTTTCCTTAAAAGTGTTCTTGCTAGGAATCCACTAGCTTTTGGTGTGAGCACTCTGCATCATTTTGGATGCAATTTATATTAGAATGAAACACATGAAATTTAATTAAAACATAAATAAGAAAAAAAAGATATATTTTATGATAACCAATAATTTCATACATGAACAAACATATCATATATTATTATAACCAATAATGTCATACATGAATGAACACATAATATATTATAATAACCAATAATGTCATACATGAAAAAACATATAATATATTATGATAACCATTGATGTTATACATTAAAAAACATATAATATATTATGATAACCAATAATGTCATAAGTCTAATAATGTCATGCATCAAATATATGTCATACATCAAATATTAAATGTCATATATACATCAAATGTATATCAAATATGTCCACTAACATAAAATCCAACATATATGTCCACTAATTCCTATGTATGTTTCTATCAACTATAGCTTCTTTTTCCCACAAGGGGAAGGAAAAAAATCTCTAGAGGTCTTCGGTCATTGTGTGGAGGGAGATAATGAGGATGATGGGGTCTTCCTCACATGCTCACTCATTCTCTTATTTAGGCTCTTCTCTAAATTGAGATGATACAAACAAAGTAGATATCAATCAATAATTATTATACATTGAAATCAAATATATGTACACACAAAATTAATTATTTTCTTACAGCTATCAAATATTCACTCTGTATGTCCACCTCAAAGGCTCGCGGATGATTAGGTGTAATAAGGCCCTATAACAATTCAATCGATATAATCACTTATAAATAAATTTTGAATTTTTGATACTAACTATTATAAAAAAACACTAAAACTAAGAAAATTATTTCATAACTCGATCAATGGCTCTGAACTAGCCATTGTTGTAGCAACTCCACATTCAATGGACTGGGGAAGATGAGGAGTCTCAAATGTCAATAGCTACATGTCATATAATAAAATTTACATGTAACATGAAACATGAAACAAATATAATCAAATAAATTAAATTAGGATGAAACGAATGTACCTCTACAAAGCTCCTATCATGCTTAGGCTCAGAATCCCTTATGAATATCAAGGGTCCAATAGAGAACTAATGCACATGCATAATTTTTTTTTATCAATCATTCATATGATTAATTAATAAATATATGTATTAATTTAAATGATTAAATCAATACATACATCTCGACTCGTCGATGACACAAAAAATGGGGCTAAGGAATCTATACTAGGGCCATCAACACTCTTACCCTAAATTTTGAACAATGTAAATACATGCTAATTAATTAGTCATTCACTATACATATGAAAGGTGATCAAATTACTTTATTATAATTGTAATTTTCCTATCTGTTAATGCCAAATGTGTCACTCAAGAACTCATCAGTGACTAGCCCATCATCCATACTATCTCTAGCATAATTGCCAAATGTGCATAAGGATCCACATGATGTGCAAATGTGACCGTGATGCACAGAAGGCTGCTCCTCAACTAATGGACTAGTGCAATGAACGAGGGTTTGTGTTAAAGCATTGATAGTCCCTAGAGTGTTGGTCTCTACATGTTCCTTCACAACTAAAGAAATAATCACATGCTCACCCTGTGGCTTCACAACAATTGCCCTAACTACTTTAGGGTCATGACATGCCCTTGGCCTCTCAAATGATTACCCCCCACCTCTACCCTAAGATTCTAATATATCAAAATAATTGTGGATCTCCCCAAGGACAAATTCACAATACAATTTCTTTAAGAAAAATATTGGAACCTCATGATTATTTCAGGGAGGGGCATCAAAGACCATCCACCATCTATCCAAAAAGTTATTTCTAATATCATCATGTATGCACCAATGGATGGGAAACCTTTTAGTTGTATGTTTAATAGTGTCTTGTTCTCCAAGAATTTTAAATAATGCAAAATGCTACCTTTTGCTATCTCCTTTTTTTTTAACATCCTTATATGATAATTTTTTTGCATAATATCTCCCTTGTTCATCCCTCTTAACATGCAAATATCCAACCAACCACTAACAAAAGCTACGTGGGTCATAATGGACTCAAAGGAGGATGCCAATTATGCTCTCATCAGATTGGTTTATCCACAAGCTTTCAACCTACCAATGAGTGCTTCTAATTCATTTTTCCCTCTTTCTATTTCATTCAAAATGTTGTCTTGGGTGCCAAGAGGAGGTCTTCCAATTGGTGGAGGTTGCAGAATTTCTTGCTCTTCTTATGGAGGGTTTTCATTTTGATTTTTTTGATCTAGCTGGGGATTTTGTGTTCATTATTCACATTTCCTGATAAGAAACCAATTTCAATCTAAATAAATAAACAATTTTAAAGTAGAACTGAAGAAACCTACAAAACAATGTAAAAACTTATGAAAAAATGCAAAAAAAATATAAAACAATGGAAAAAAGAGCAGAAAACATACTATGTGATCTCGATCTTTATCTTCAATGATGAGGAGGCATTTTGAGGAGGCGGGTGAGAAAATTCTTCAACTTTTGCAACTTGTGTGCACGTTGTTGAGCAGAAAGAATGTGAAAAAGAAAAAGAGATTCGCCATGGCTTTGTAGCCCATACATAAAAGTTTATGATTTCAAAAAGTGCATACATGCTATAGTACACATGCACTATAGTGTGTACGCACTTTGTGAATTTTAAAAAACTTTTTTGTGTCATGTTTTTGGCATCACAATTTGGTGCACTTACCCAATACTGAGAATGCGGTGTAGAACTTGGAGACCAAAGTTGTTCCTTCTTGAAGATTATTGTGGATAACATTAAGATTCCATTCGAAAAAAAAGAATAGTGGAGAATTCAAGGTTCTAAGGACATGAAAGAGGATTAAGGACCCACTAAGTGCACAAGAGAAAATTCAAAGAAGACATATGTTATGGATGACAAAGAAATTGATGAGCTGAGTGCCTCTATTGTGAACATGAATACCATTACAAATTGGGCTGCTAATTTACTGAATACCTTATAGCTATCCTAATGTTGTTGTTTTTCTATCTTATTACTCTCTTTACTCCTTTTTGATGTATTAAGGATACTTGTCATACTTTGTTATGTTTTTAAGTGGTGATGTGTAGTTCCTCATAGGATTTCTTAGCTTTTCTATTTGGTACTTTGTAAAAGTTTTTAGGTCCTTTAAAACCTATTTTTGTTAATCAAAACCATACACTTTCTAAGATTTCACAATTTTTCAAAAAAAAAATATGTTTTACAAGAAAATGCACCTAAATCTAACTGTTAGCTCATAAGCAAGGACATGGTATTGAAACTATATAGAAAGTGACTGACATGAGAGGTTTGCAAGTGAGGGTGTTGACCAATCCTAAAAATTTGAATGCTAAAGTGAAAGCTATTGATGATCAAAGACCTATGCTTGAGTTAAAACACAATGTTAAGTTTATTTTATATATGGTAGAGGTAGATATTCAGAAGTTTGATAATCAAAATTTAAGGCATAAGAGAGAAGGAGAAGAAGAGCCTTTAGAAAGGAAAGGAGAAGGAGTGGCTTCAGAAAGAGATTGCATGATAGAAACAATAGGTAGACAATATAGAGGATATTATGGGAGCCACTAATAGAATCTCAGAAAGTGTTGTGGTAGTATTATGAAATTGGAATCACTGGAAAGTTTCTTTGATAATTTCTAGTCCAAATATCAAGATGACTACCAGTTGTGCAATTTGTCATGTATTGCATCTGCATTTTCCTATTACTGTGTTTCAAGTATTGGCATAGTTTACCTTTGATGATCCCAAGTATTAATTATTTATAAGAGTGTTTCAAGGTTGGGAACCACTTCAATATGGTTTGGATGGTTCAAAGCTAATGCCATTGTGGTAGAGGCTTTTGTAAGGGAATGAGCCTCATGATTATGACATTTACACAGAAGTAGAACTTGCTTCTCCAACTCCTTACACTCGACTCTTCTCTCAAGTTATTGTTTCGGTAGTGAAAATATATGCTACAAAATCCTAGGAGCCAAGGGACCCTAAACCTATGCTATATTTTCTAGAGACATGGGATAAGTTACTACTAGCTTCAATACTTCATAATATTTTGGATCATATAGTGATGCCCAAATTAACAGCAATAGTAGATACTTTGGATCCTTGCAAAGAGAGTGTGCCAATACATGCATGGTTACATCCTTGGCTTCCATTATTGGGTTAGCATATGGAGCCTTTATATCCAACCATTTATTATAAATTTGGGAATGTGCTTCATGCATGGCATGCAAGTGATGCATCTACATATGCAATTTTATCACCTTGCAAAACTATATTTGATCTTGCTAGCTAGGAATAACTAATTGTTTATTTTATTGTACCTAATTTGATCAATATTCTAGAGGAATTTGTAATCAACCCATCTAATCAGCAACTAGAACCATTTAATTAGGTTATGACATGTTTCGTTCTAAAAATATCTTCTATGATATGTTTTTGTAAAATTTCTTGTGAACTTTGCCCATTTTTCCTAGTCTGCATTACTTTTGTGTAGGATCTTTAGGTAGTGAGTTTTATTGTTTTATTATTTGAATTTTGGAATATGTATGCAGCTCAATCAATTTTTCTATTGTGCTAAGATGTAATAAGCACCTTAAAAAAGATCTCTAAGTTATACATGTTTAGAAGGAAATATAAAGAGATACTTGTTTAGAAGGAAAAGAAAAGAATATTTACATATCCCTTGAAGAAAATCACAAAGCAAGGGCACGGAAACAAAATCTCAAAGTAAGGGCATGAAATGACAAAAAAATCATAGAGCAAGGGCATTTCATGACAATACAATTGTAGAGCAAGGGCACAAAGACCACAAGGGCACGACACGACAACAAAATCATAGAGAAAGGGCATGCCAACAAATTTACAAAGAAAGGGCATGAAAATGAAGTACAAATATCACAAGGGTATAATAATGATATTGTAGAGTAAGGGCATGATAGAAAAATGTAGAGATCATAAGGGATTGACAATGTTCATAGCTCTCCACCCTCATTCGGAGCTCTCTAGCCTTTTTTGTGCACAATGCTTGACTATATAAAAAAAGGGGAATGATTTATGTTGTGTTTTCTATTATTTTTAATACTCACATGGGCATAAAATTACGATGCCAATGTTAGTATTGTGATGACGTTGTAGATAATTGCAAAAATAACATGAAAATCACCACAACCTACACTGCCATCATAAGTTGTCATTGCAATTTGACACTAAATGTTGTAGTGATGTCCTTTACAATCTTTTTTGGACTCCTATTTAAAATATATATGAGACAAGAAACTACTTCAGCCAAATACTCATTATGTAGATTCTTAACTTTCAACGTGCTTCATGTCATCTCTATTATTTCTCTATTCTTTCTTCTTGCAAAACCATTTTACTAAGGTATGTAACTAGCAATAAACTTCCTTTTGATTCCATGATACCTCAAAAAATTTAAAAACTCATTGATCTAAATTCTCATCCTCTATCATATCTAAATACCTTGATGGATAAGCCACTTGGTTTATCAAAAAATGCCTTGAATTATTTAAAATTCCCCCATGTTTTAGATTTACATTTAAGAAAGTGAACTTGTGTCTTTCTACTAAAATTATCAATGAATGTTAAAAAATAAGTGCTCCTGCATAATGATTGTATTTGTATTGGACCACATATATCTGAATGCACAATTTCTAAAGGTTTTGTTGCTCTAGATATGATGTCATTCCTTTTGGAAAGCTTTCTCTATATGTTTAGCCAAAATACAATTTTTACACGAATTCAATGATAATTAAATTTGGGCTAAGACTCTTACCATTTCCTTTCTTTTCAATAAAGATAATCACTTAAAATTTAGACTGCCATAGCTCAACTTACATATCCATTCCTGGTCATGACTTGTTGCCTTGAAACTTGTTATGCAACTTCTTTAAACATATTTCTCTTCATCCAAAGTGGAAACATTTAGTTGTTTGTCATTTCTACCCTTGCAATCCCCATGTTACTAGGGGCATACCAAATATAGTACAACTATTTGTATGAAAGGTAATTCTATAACCTTTTTGACTATGTTGCCACATATTGATAAGATTATTCTTTAAAATAGGTACAAAGTAAAGAACAAAATAACATTTCTTACCACGCTTTGGTATCACATCGATTGTACCTTTTCCACTTACTTCCACAATTTCATTATTTCCAAAATTTATTTTTGATTTGACCGAGCTATCTGATCTTTCAAAAGAATCTTTATTTCCTATCATATAATTATTGCAACCAGTATCTAGAAACCAAAAATCACTAAATTTCTCTTCAGCTACATTGTAGGTGGTGTGTAACA